>JAQQTO010000061.1:2400000-3000000 GCA_029884595.1 Ormosia semicastrata | reverse complement strand
TTGAGCGCTCAGATCTGAGCGCCTAGGCGCTGAGAGCGTAACAACGACGTGATTTTCATTAAATTAGAAAAGTTACGCCAAATTCAACACACGGAGCACATTAAGAACATTACGCAGAAAATCCCTAATCCTTAGAGAGTTGTTTAGCAGTAGCAAACCTTGGAGGGTGATTTCAAAGGAGGATTGTTGAAGGCTTAGAGATCATTATCTCCATTAAAGGGGTTTTGATTTCTCGTTTTTTTTAGTTTCCCTTTTCCTTTGGGTTTTTTTTCTATGAGTTTGTATTCTGATGTGAATTTGTTTTTATTGAACATGAGTAACTAAATTCATAACTAGGGCTATGGGGAATCTTGTTTTCCTTGTTATTTGGATTTGATTTCTAATTTGATTATCGTAATTTCTCTTTGGGTTTATCATATTGCTTGTATTCTTATCAGAATTTGATCATTTTTGGCATGTGTTAATTCATTGTTTGACCGATAACCATCCGCATTCAATGAGTGGATTTATATGGTAAGCCTAGGATTAGATTGGTGAATGACCAAACATCAATTTATCCTACCAATGGAATTGACGGTATATTAGTTCATCTCTTGAATTGAGCTTAATGCATTCTTGATTAATTCAACTAAATGACCAAATAGGTGAATTAAATTAGGAATAGAATTTTGTTTTATCCATGACCATTGGAATTCAATAGCAAATGAGAGAATATTGTCAAAAGAATTACCTACTTCATAATTGAAAGAAAAACTAAATAATTGGATTCAAGTGAACCTTGCGCCCTAGTCTCTTTCTCATTAATTATCTTTTCTTTGTTTAATTGTTCATTACTTTTCTCTGATTGTTTATTTTGATTTTTATTTTGAATTTCTTTATATACTTTCGATTGTCTAGATAACAAAGGAGTTTTGCGAATCTAGTAATTACCATTTATTCTTCGCGGGATCAATAACTGGGACTCAAGTCCTATATTACTTGGCGATAGAGTGTACTTGCTCTTAGTGTATTTTACGCGTATCAAGTTTTTGGTGCCGTTGCCGGAGAATAAGTTTGGTAATATTAGAAGCGAAAAACTCTAGTTAATTTAGACGCTCCTTTTTCTTTTATTCCTTATTTTCTTTTTATTTTTATTTCTTATTTTATTTTATTTTATTTTTGATTATTTTATTTTATTTTTCATTTTTTATATCTTATTTTAATTTTTAATTTTATTTTATTTTATTTTATTTTTTCATTTCTTATTTTTTTTGTTTATGCTTACTAGATCTTAGTGTCCTGATTTGGCTTTTGATCCAGAATTTGAGAAAACAGCTCGCAGGTTAAAGAAGCAGTCTTTTATTACAGCTGTAACAGAAGACATAAGCAGGATGGAAAGGCAACCAGTTGTTGAGGCCAACCGTGAAGAAAGAGCTATCCCAGTAGAGCGCACCATGTTTGAGTACTCTATGCCCACTGCTGAAGGGTATGGAGGAAGTATAATAAGACCAGCTGTGGCGGCCAATAATTTTGAAATTAAACCAGCATTGATTTTCATGATTTAGAATTCAGTTCAGTTTGGTGGATTGCCTTCGGATGATCCTAATCAGCATTTGGCCAGATTCGTGCAATTGTGTGATATTATCAAGTATAATGGGGTGACAGATGATGCAATCTAATTGCGACTCTTTCCTTTTTCTCTTAGGGACAGAGCAAGCTAATGGTTAACGTCACTACTGATGGGTTCCATTATTACATGGGATCAGTTGACATAACAGTTTCTGGCTAAGTATTTTCCTCCTTTTAAATCTGCTAAGTTAAGGAATGATATATCTTCTTTTGCGCAGTTTGAGATGGACACTCTTTATGAAGCTCGGGAGCGCTTTCAGGAGTTGTTGAGGAGATGTCCACATAATGGATTTCCTGTATGGCAGCAGGTTCAGACTTTTTATAATGGTTTATCGCCTGTAAACCGTTCACTCATTGATGCTGCTGCGGGAGGTACAATATGGAGGAAAACACCTACTGAAAGCCAAGCATTGATTGAAGAAATGGCGCTAAACAGTTATCAGTGGCAGAATGAGCGCTAGACTCCTAAGAAACAAGCAGATGTGCATGCTGTTGATTCTTCTACTGTAATTCTGAGTCAACTGGAAGCTTTGACTAAGAAGGTGGAGACTTTGATTGTAACAAATAGTGCAGCCCCACCTATCATCTGTGAAGCACATGGAGGACAAGGTCATTCAAGTGTAAATTGTCAAGTTAGTAGTCCTTTTGCCCCCGAGCCTGAAGCAGTAAATTTTGTTGGTAATTCCAACCGACAGCAGTATAATCCATATTCAAATACGTACAATCCTAGTTGGAAGAACCACCCAAATTTCAAATGGGAAAATTAGCAAGGCTATCAGCATAATCAGTAGAGAGTTCCACCACCACCTCCTGGTTTCCAAGCACCTGCAGAGAAGCCAAGTTTTGAAGATCTGGTAATGAAGTATATGCAGAATTCTGATGCCAGAATGAAGAACATGGAGACTCAGATCAGGTTAGCTAACTACATTGATGACAGCGAGGGCACCAAGGACATTGCCTAGCACTACTGAGACTAATCTGAGGGAACAAACCCATGCAATTTTCCTTAGAAGTGGTAAGGAACTTGAGGAGTCCTCTCAAAAGAAGGAAATGTCAGAGCTTAGAGATTTTCTTGTTCAGTCAGTGCATGATGATGAGAAGGCAACCGAAGATGTCCTTACTGAAGAGGTCAATCAAGAACGAGAGGTTGAGAAGAAAGCACCGAAGTGGCAGAAAGCAAAGAAGGATCGTGAGCATAGCGCAGTTTATGAACCATCCCCATATGCCAAGATTCCATTCCCTCAAAGGCTCAAGAACAATCAGCCTAACCAGCAATTTGCCAAATTCTTAGAGATGTTCAAGAAACTGCAGATCAATATTCCATTTGTTGAAGCTATCTCTCAGATGCCCAAGTATGCGAAGTTTCTAAAGGAAATACTTACAAAAAAAATGCAAACTTGAGGAATTTGAGACTGTATGTCTTACTGAGGAGTGTTCTGCCATTTTTTTGAAGAAGTTACTCCCAAAATTGAAAGATCCAGGGAGTTTTACTATTCCTTACACTATTGGTAACTCTTATTTTGATAAGACATTATGTGATTTGGGAGCCAGTATTAATTTGATGCCCTTCACTGTGTTTAAGAAATTGGGAATGCAGGAACCGAAGCCCACCAACATTTCACTACAGCTGGCTGATAGATCCTTCGCTTACCCGCGTGGTGTAGTGGAGGATGTTTTGGTGAAGGTGGACAGATTTATTTTCCCAGTTGATTTTGTGGTGCTGGATATGGAAGAGGATGCTGATATTCCTCTCATTCTTGGAAGACCATTTTTGGCCACTACTGGAGCTGTGATTGATATACCTCGGGGTGAGCTCATATTGAGAGTGGATGGAGATCATGTGATCATCAATGTCTTTAGGGAGGCTAAATCTTCCCCAATGTCAAATCTCCATGCTCCTATCAATTTGTTCAAGCTAAGAAACAGGTAACCTTAGCTATTAAAGACCCCCCGCCATCATACAGTGTTGATGTTGATCTGTTTGAATGTCAAGTTGCTGAGACAGATAAAAGTCCTCCCAAGATTCATGCTTATTCACAGATTGGTTCTTCATCTGTTGATCGAGTGCGACCACATTGGCCTAGCAGAGTCAAGGCGCAATTAGGACAGTCCAGCTCTTGTCAAGTTCAGAATGCTAATGGAAGCAGTCCCAAGGCCATTGTTGAAGGGAGGAAGAACTATTTTGAAAAGAAGAAGACGTCCTCTTATTTCTCTTACTTTAAGCCTCCTTGATGTATCTGAAAAGGCAACGTCGAGCTAATGACGTTAAACAAGTGCTTCACAAGAGGCAACCTGTGTTTCTTATTTATTTATTTTATTTTAGTTGTTTTGTTATTTTTGTTTTTCTTTTAGATTCTACTCATGTGTTTTGGGATTTTATTTTTCAGATTGGATTGTTCTGCTGACTCTTGTGCTTCTCCTTTATCTGGCATTATATCATTTTTCATCAGGTTGTGTTGTTCTTTTCTTTATCCCCTTTATTTCTTTTTCTTCTACATTGAGGACAATGTTTATCTTAAGTGTGGGGGGTTACTTTTACAATTTTTGTCAAAAAAAAATTGTTGAAGCACTTGAGTATTGCTGGTAATTAAGCTGGAATTATGTTTTGATGTCTTGATTTATTCTGAGCTGATGGAGATATGTTTTTAAAGGGAATTCCATTGATTATGAGCTGATAATGTGTGAAGTAATCTTTTTCAATGAAGTAAAGTGAATTTTAGCATCTTAGTTGGAAATTAGCCATGTCAGCTTGCTTTTGTTCTCTTTATCAACTTAGTCAGAAAGTGAGTTTTGAGCTTTAAAGTTTGAATTTTTCATAAATGAAATCCTGTCTTTCTTTTGGAGTGAGTTTTCTCTTGATTGATGTGCGCTAGAACTTGCTTTGATATCTTGTTAAGGCTTTGATGATTCACATACAGACTTGAATATGATCAAGGCAATTAGGCTTAATTCTTTCTTGACTTCCAGAGTTGCATTGATTAAACAACCCCTTAGTTGCCCTATTTGAGCCTGAAATTGATTTCTTTGAATACCCAATTGAATAATCAGGTTGAATTCTTTGGAGCAATTGATGTATTGATTGAAAAGTCTTAAAAGTTTGCTTTTGTCTTCAAGGGTTGAAAAAAAAAGTTTGAAAAAAAAATGGAAAAATGAAAAAGAAGAAAGAAAAGAATTGTTGGTGAAGAATAATGAAAATATTGGATTGAAAGTGAGCAGTTGTTATATTCTTGTGCATCACACTCTATCTGTCATCTTTTTAGCCTGATTCTGCTTTGTATTGATTTATTCATGAGCATTTTTTATCCTATTTTATCCTTTCTTCCTACCTTCCATTATACCTGTGGCCCTGTTACAACCAAAGGAAAGTCTTTTTGATTCTTGTGTTGTATGTGAACTTGGAAGTGGAGATGGGATTGATAAGCAAGCCTATGGTATTGTATTTTTCAAGAGAAATTTGAGTGATCTCTTTGTCCTTTAAACACTTGAGCGATGGAAAGTTGAGTGATCTCAGATGTTTGATGAAGAGAATAGTTGCAAGCTAGACTCAAGCCTTTAATTATTTAAGTGCTAAAGGATCTTGCTTGATTGGATTTGATTACTGAACTTGAATTTCTTTTAATTATGGAATTTTCCTTTGATTCATATTTCTTGATATTGAGTTTGATCTTGTTATTGATTCCTATTCTTTGCTTGAGGACAAGCAAAGCTCAAGTGTGGGGGAATTGATGAATCGTCATTATGTCATATTTTTACGATTCAATTCCTTGGTTTTTTATATTCCTTTTATTTATTTTTAATGAATTTTGTTTGTTAATTTTGTTATATTTTTAGTGTTGTTTAATTATGCTTTTATTAAGTGTTTTAAGCGTTTTTATCAGGTAATTATGCTTAAAGAAGTTTGGACGTTCAAAGGAGCAAGAAAAAGAGTTTTGCAACAATGACCAGCGCCAAAGCGCTGGTGTTGGGGCGCCTGAGCGCCCAGAGCGTATGCAGCAACGGTGATGAAGTGTTTCAGCACTTGAGCGCTGAGAGGGAGCGCCTGAGCACGCAAGAGAAGCAATAACGCGCATTCTGGTTAGTGGTTGAGCGCTTGAGCGCTCAGATCTGAGCGCCTAGGCGCTGAGAGCGTAACAGCAGACATGATTTTCATTAAATTAGAAAAGTTACACCAAATTCAACACACGAAGCACATTGAGTACATTATGCAGAAAATCCATAATCCTGAGAGAGTTGTTTTGTGGTAGCAAACCTTGGAGGGTGATTTCAAAGGAGGATTG
Organism: Ormosia semicastrata; assembly: GCA_029884595.1. NCBI lineage: Eukaryota > Viridiplantae > Streptophyta > Magnoliopsida > Fabales > Fabaceae > Ormosia > Ormosia semicastrata. The sequence continues at coordinate 2,994,115 of JAQQTO010000061.1, read as the reverse complement.
TTGAAGGCTTAGAGATCATTATCTCTATTAAAGGGGTTTTGATTTCTCTTTCTTTTTAGTTTCTCTTTTCCTTTGGATTTTCTTTCTATAGGTTTGTATTCTGATATAAGTTTGTTTTTATTAAACATGAGTAACTAAATTCATAGCTAGGGCTATGGGGAATCTTGTTTTCCTTATTATTTGGATTTGATTTCTAATTTGATTATGGTAATTTCTCTTTGGGTTTATCATATTGCTTGTATTCTTGTTAGAATTTGATAACTTTTGGCATGTGTTAATTCATTGTTTGACCAGTGACCATCCGTATTCAATGAGTGGATTTATATGGTAAGCCTAGGATTAGATTGATGAATGACTAAACATCGATTTATCCTACTAATGGAATTAATGGTATGTTAGTTCATCTCTTGAATTGAGCGTAATGCATTCTTGATTTATTCAACTAAATGACCAAATAGGTGAATTAAATTAGGAATAGAATTTTGTTTCATCCATGACCATTGGGATTCAATGGCAAATAAGAGAATATTGGCAAAAGAATTACCTACTTCATAATTGAAAGAAAATCTGAATAACTGGATTCAAGTGAAACTTGCGCCCTAGTCTATTTCTCATTAATTATCTTTTCTTTGTTTAATTGGTCATTGCTTTTCTCTAATTGTTTATTTTGATTTTTATTTTGAATTTCTTTATATACTTTCGATTGTCTAGATAACAAAGGGGTTTTGCGAATCGAGTAATTACCATTTATTCCTCGTGGGATCGATAACTGGGACTCAAGTCCTATATTACTTGGCGATAGAGTGTACTTGCTCTTAGTGTATTTTACACGTATCAGGAACTCTAACAATTTCCATATGGCTTATAAGTTTACAACCTCAGAATGTAACAATTCTCCCCTATTGTAACTTTATGCAGTAAACCTATAATCTGACCTCCCCAATGTAAGCTATATAACCTTAGGATATAAAATTTCCAATGTAAGCTATATAACCTTAGGATATAAAATTTTACCCAACAATGTAACCGCATGCCACTAGTTTGTAACTTGACATCCCAACATTGTAAGGTTTTCATGGAAAGTGTGTACCATTTAGCAAAGGGACTATAACAATCTCTACTTACCCTATAACTTTACAACCTAAGGATGTTACATTTTTCCACACCACTGTAAGCCCAAGCCAAGATTCTTTAATTTGACCTCATAGAAATGTAAGCTTTCCTAGAAAATTTGTAACCTTTGTTGATGGGAACTATAACAATTTCACATGGCTTGTAAGCTTACAGCCTCAAGATATAACATTTTTCCCACCACTGTAACTATACAATAAACATGTAACCAAAAATGTAACTTTTCTTGGAAAGTACGTAACCTTTACTAATGGGAGCTATCACAATTTCCATTCGACTTATAACTTTACAACCTTTGGACGTAGAACTTTTCCCATAGTTGGAACTATGCGATGACTTTGTAACTTGACCTCAATGTAAGGTTTTAGAAAATCAAATCTATGGTTTCAAGAAAGCAATGTATTTTTTGTCAATGGGTTTGTAATAATTTTCATTCGCATCGTAACTTGACACTATTCTTATGTAACATTTTTCCAAACCACTATAAGAATTTACATAGAACTTGTACATTTTCATGTATTAGGACGTCTATAACATTTTTCATGGATTATGATGAATCTATAACAGTTTCATTGACAAGCCTTATAACATTTTTTATTGCACATTATAACAGTTATCTAATTTAATTAGGACCCTTAATCCTCAACTCAACCTTCCTATTTCACAATTTGTAGTTGATTACCAAAATTATCTTCTATAGAAGAAACCAGTAGCCAACTACACCTTTCGTCCAACTCAATATGGTTACTCCTAAAGTATTCCAACATTCCATTTTCGTTACATCACCAAAATCAATCTTTGCCATTCACCCAACTTCCTATACACTTCATAAACACAATTCATAATACAACTCCATTTTACATGCACCAAACCATCGCACAACAAAATTGTAGTTGTAAATCCATGAACCAAAATAAAGTCAACAATACAAATTTATTTTTCCACAATTATTACAATAATGTCACGTTGACTACATTTGAGTCTAATTAAAAGAGTGTACAACCCAACGTAGGATGTTAACAATTAAATGGAAACTCAGTTATTTGCATCATTGGTTCTCTGTGCCATCACTCTTGTTATGCACCGTGTTGTCATATGATCTTTTTAGCTTTGTTGCCAATATCATATGCTTTTTTTCCCTCATACGCAAATCATCTTCACTAAAATTTCATACAAAAAGAATGGAACTAAAGATTTAAAAAAATTAAAAAAACACACACATAATTCAAAGTGGTTTTTTGATTCATACATCATTAACACTTGCACCAATTGCTTCCCCTCTTCCATGATCCACCCTCTTTCACTTTCGCACATACTTTCTCTTGATATGCATCTTCTCCACCTTTTCCTCATCTTCCCTCTCCACATTGGCCTCAGCTACTGCCCTTGCCTTTGGCCTTAATATTAGTAGTTACTAGTGTCGTCTCCACCTTCCACTCAATCGCTATTATCCTTAGCTTCTCATTGTCCCCACCGTCAATTTCAGAAGTACCCATTGCCCTCACTAGTTGGCCTTGCCTTGTCAATGCCTTGGGCATCAATTTCAGTACTATCAAGTGTCATCTTCACCTTGCCCTCAGCTGCTACCCCTACTTAGTCAATGTCTTGGGCCTCAAATGCAATACTATCCATTGTCGTCTCCACCTTGCCCTCAACTGGCGCCCTATTTTCTCACTACCTTCAGCATCAATTTCATACTAACCTGCTCCCAACTTCAGTTTACCTCCTACCTACTTCATCTTAAATGGTTCTTTCTTCACCTTGCCCCCAGTTACTATTCCTCCCTTGTCACCCCCTTTAACATCAATTTCATGTGGTGCAACTTCATGCCTTAGAGACTCCTCAACACTAAATAATGATTTGAGCTCAACCCTTAAAATGTCCAACCTTTGAGTATTATCTTCCATATACTCCAATAGCTTATCAACGTGACTCTTCAACTTAATAATAGTCTTCTCCAGCAGTTCTAAATGACAAATTACAAACTATACACTCAAAAAAGGAAAAGAAACCAATTTCGACATCATATTAATAGACTAACACACCCTAAAATAGAGATTAAGGGTTGCTTGTGAACATACCATATTTTACCACACACAAAAAACCTCTAAGATCCATTTCACTGCTAGAGACAAACGAATGACACACCACTGTGATCCCAGTTAGGATTCTTTTCTTCCCAACTTCCACTTCCAGGGCAGGGTGCACATGCACGAAATTGCAAATCTTCCTCTATCAATGTGCAATTTCACCGCAATCATAAACCCTCTCACCGTCGCTACCTATCGAAGGAGACCATCACTACAATTCCTCTAGGGTTCCTTTCTTTTGTACTTGCTTTTCCACCACAGATAGGGACCAAAAAGCATAAGTTCCTCAATTAATGTGAAGGACCAAATCTGTAATTTTTAATTCACTTTCTTATTTGGTTTCCGATAAAACCAATTTTGTGCATGTTAGTAAATAAGTTTGTCACTGATGGCATATTGGTAAAAAAGCCTTTACTTTTCCCATTTCCCAACAAGGCACAAATGTATGGCTGAGAGCTTTTCAGAAACAGTAGTAATTTACTACCGCCAAAAGCAATAGTATGGAAGTGAATCCCTTATTTTTGTTAGTTGTAATTTACATAGTTGCACTATATTCAACAGCACATTGCATGTAAATTGTGACCAATAATGATACTTATAGACAATACTAGCATACACATCTACTCATAGACATTAGCATATACATCATCTCATAATTATTTTATTGAGCATTTGAGTTCCAACCAATAATTACAGAGCTCACTGAAGTACAAAATTGTTTCCTTGGGTAAAAATTAGAAAGAGAAATTGTTCTCCAATAATACATGCTAATGATGAGAAACTTAGACAATATACTACAACTAGAAATAATTTACAAACATTATTGTAAATAACTTCACAAAACCAACAACCAAACTATAGATGCTTAGCTTCACTAGTCCTTCGAGTCTAGAGTTTGCAAGGCAATATTAAACCATACAAAACACATATAAAGATTAAATACCAGTTAGATATTGGACATGACATTAGCTTGAGACATGAGTATCTCGCTTGTTTTAGGATAATTCATGTTGCCACAAAAATACTAGTGATATCCAAGTGTAGTTAGGGGTTGAAATGGGCCAGACTAAGTCAGGCTTGGCCTGCTTCCTAAATATAAGGCCTGCACTTGGCCTTTTTACCTGATATAGGCCATTTTCTTAGGTCAAACTTAAAAACATATCTAAAGACCTACTTTGCAAAAAAGCCTTTAAATAGGCCAAAGTTTACCTTTATATAAGCCATTAGGTCTAGACATTTAAATAGGCCCAACAAGCAAATTCATCACATTAAAATCAAAACATGATTTATATGGAAATCCCCGTCTTTCTATAACAACTTCTAGACATCAAAGACAACAACATTATAAAGATGGAAGACCAAAAATTCTCCCTTAACAAGACACACAACATCTAAGTAATCTAGTTCACAAAGAACATTTCTAAATCCCATGTCCCAAGCCATTTGAAGTCCCTTTTGAATACATCAACATAAGGCAACAAAAAAACACCCCAATAGAACTAAGTATCCAAACAATCACTAAAATTCACATACAGCAACCCAAATGAAGCTAAGTATCTAAATAATCAATAAAATTCTCACAAAAAAACTCTGGTACAACAAGGCGGTGAAGTAGCAATTAGTGATCACCTACCTCAACACAAAGAAATAAAGGGTATTGAGAATAGTGTTGGAGTTGCTTGTTGACAAATCTAGAACTTGTCACTAGTTATCCGAAAAAGAATGAAAGGAAAAAAGTATTTTTTATTAAAAAAATTTCCAAATAATCAAAATAAAAGAAACACTAAATATAATTAACTGAAAATAAAAGAAATACCAAATATTTCAAAAGCAAATACAACTTAATTATATAGTTTAATTTGTACAATGGATGACTCGAAAAAAAAACTCAAATCTACAACAGGGGTTTACCAATGGGGGAGAGTGTAACTGGGTTTGTCTTAAGCACGTATTGTAATTGGCATTGACTAAAGCAATGATTTTGATGATAACAAACAAGAAAGGAATGGAAGTACAAAGATCAAGTCCCAAGACTCTTCAAGCTTAACTTATAGGACTTAGATCTTGTGTAAAGGTAAAAAGGAATCACACTAAGTTCAAACAAGTGTTAAACATATTTATAAGTGTTTCTAAAATGTTTAAATGCTCAACAAACTGTTTTGGAAAGCTAGTTATGGTAATAGTTCAAAATTATGAAAAATAGTCAAGTTTGTGTTTTGTAAAACTGACATATAGTTACTCTTTTGATCATAACTTTCAAACTACTTTAATTTTTGTTTTGAAACTTATTTCATATGAAAATAAACTCAAATATCTTTCCAATGAATGGTCATTTGCTTTAAACGGATAAGAAACGAAAAAGTTATGACTAATTAAAGTTTGAGTTTTGAAAATCTGACCTTTGGTTACTATTTTGATCATATCTTTCCAAATACTTTGAGTTTTGTTCTAAAACTTCTTTCAGATGAAAATATACTCAAAGAACTTTCCAATGAGTGGTCATTTGCTTTAATTGGATAAGAAATGAAGAAGTTATGACCTTTTAAAGTTGGTTTCAAAAACCAGAAATGGTATAATCGATAACACGAGTCATGTAATCGATTACAACGTTGACAGAAGCTGTGTAATCGATTATACAAAGTATGTGATCGATTACAAAGTGCCCAGAAAGCTTGTAATCAATTACATGAAGCTTGTAATCGATTACAAAGTGCCCAGGAACGTTTCTAACGGCTATAAACGGCTAGTTTTCATAGAAAATCATTTCTAAAACCCTCCAACGGCTCTAAAACTCATTGGACTATAAATATAAGTGTTTGGGCATCAAAAACAAGTTGGAGAATATTCTGAAAATTACCTTTGAGCATTGAAAATGAAATTCATCATCTTTTTCTCCAAATCTTTATTTTGAGCTAAGTGTGTAAATCTTTTATACTCATAAGCTTCAAGCGTATTATCTACTCTTCAAGAGAGTTTCTATCTTCCACACTTTGTGTAATCTATAAAGAGAGGGTGAGGTATCCCTCTAGAGTAAAGGGTGAGGTATCCCTAGAGAGTGAGGCATCTCTCAAAGTTAGTAAAGGGTAAGGTATCCCTTAAGGGTGAGACATCCCTCAAAAGTTGTAAAGGGTGAGGTATCCCTATTTGAGGCTCAAGCACAAGGGTGAGGTATCCCAAGGTGTGTTGAGTGCTCTCAATTGTAAAGGTTATCAAGCACCTGTTGAAGCTTGAAGATAGTGAAAAATCTCTAGCGGTTGCTTGAGGACTGGACGTAGATCACAAGTGGATTGGTGATCGAACTAGGATAAACTATTGTGTTTGATCTTCTAAACTCTATCTCTTTACATTTGCACCTTAATTATATATGCTTGAGTTGAACTTGATATTTAGCTTATTTGCTTGATTTATCCTATATCTCAAGTTGTAGTTGAGTAATCTATAATAGTTGTATATTTATTGTGCATATTCTGCTGCATTTATTTATTGAGTGATTTAAAATGCATAATTTGTCAAAGTTGCATTAAAACAAGTCATCACCCAATTTACCCCCCTCTTGGGTAATGGTTGCCATGGCTAACAAGTGGTATCAGAGCTTCGTGCTCTGGTAAAAGCTTAACCGCTTGGAGTTCAAGATCCTTGTTTGTTTGGCAACCATTAAAAGCTTTTCAAAATGAATGGTTTTGAAATTAATAAATTACCATTCTTTGATGGTGCGAATTTCGTTTATTGGAAAGTTAGAATAGAAATTTATATACAATCTATTGATATTGATTTGTGGGATATTGTGCTTGATGGATTTACTTGCAAATCAAAACAACCTTGGAATGACTATGATAAGAAATGCTTTTCATTGAACATTAGAGCAATGCAAATATTGAGAAGTGGTTTAAATGATGATGCTTATGCTAAAATTAAGAATTGCTCTAGTTCTAAAGATATATGGGATGCTCTTGATTCTATCTATCTTGCTAATAATAATTTTGTGCATAAAGTTGTATATAGAGAGCAAGAAGAGGAAAAGTCATTGAAGGAATCTTGTTGTACAAAATATTCTCTAAATGATGCTCAATTTGAAGAGGTGGCAAAGCAAGACAATAATGAGGAAGATGATGATTTCCTTAAAGAGCCAAGTATGCTAGGAATGGAGACTACTTCATATATGGCTAAAAGGGACTTTGAGGTAAATAATGTTAAACTAGATTATAATCCTTCCTATGATGAGCTACAATGTGCATATGATGAATCATATGATGGTTTGTTGAATTTAGAAAATAAAAATTTATCTTGTTTGGAAAAGATTTCCTCCATTGAAAATGAAATTGAGATTTTGAAAAATGATTATACTTTTCTTGATGAGAAAATGCCTTTGAAATGTGAAACCTTAACTTCTTGTGAAAAATGCATTAATTTAGAAAATCAAGTTGAGAACTTATCTTTTAAATTTGCCAAGGCTAATAATTTTAATTGCTTACATTCTATGCTTATTAGTGAGAATAAAATTAATGTTATTCCACATGAAAATTCAAGCAAAACTTATGGCAAAAATAGTTTAGAATGTAATAACAACCAAAGGCTCAAGTTTTTCAAAAATGATCTTCAAATGACTAAGCCATCATTGAATTCACTTGTTTGTAATTTTTGTGGTCATCTAGGACATATTTCTCATTTATGCAATTATAGAAGAAATTCTTAAATGAGAAATAATATGGTATGGGTTCCTAAAGACTTTAAATGTCCTAGTACTAACATTCAAGGACCCAAGATGAAGTGGGTACCAAAAAGTCTTCCTAGTGTTTCAATTATGCAGAAAACTTCTCAAAAGGATGGACTAATTAGTCAAAGGAAAAAGGAATCATCAAGGGGAATACTTCCAAAGCCCATTGGTAGAAGTTTTGATCAAAGAAGGAAAATGACTTCAACCAAAGCTTCTCAAGTACAAAATGTGGAACTTGCAAAGTTCAAAACACTAAAAGAGAAGTAATGGGTAAGAAAAAGAGTTTCCTTGATCAACAAGACCAAGGTATCAAAAGTTTTTACCTCTCATGAACATTCACTTGTAAAGTCAATAAATTTGAGGTATATTCCTTATAGGCCTTAAGTGATTAATAGAATCATGTGCTCTTGGTAAAATCTAAATATTTTGATTAGCACATGATTATGTTTATTCTTATTGTAACATAAGCTTCTACAATGCCTAGGTATGTTTGCATGATGTTTGAAATTGCCTTGAGACATTTTGGAACTAATTTGAAGGTTTTGAGATTGATCAATTACTATTTGAAATGCAAAAATTGAATTTAGCAAGCTTGTAATCGATTACAAGACCTTTGTAATCGATTACAGAGGCTCTGCCAAGCGTTCCAAGCAAAGTCAGAGAGCATGTAATCGATTACACATACTATGTAATCGATTACAATGTTTCCAGAACTCATGTAATCGATTACACCAACCCTGTAATCGATTACAAGGTTCCCAGAAAGTTGGTAATCGATTACACAAAACATGTAATCGATTACAAGGATTTCAGAGGGCTGGTAATCGATTACACACCCATGGTAATCGATTACACAGGCTTTAAAAATGGTTTTTAAGTGCTGGAATGACCATTATCACTTAAAATTGTCTGTATATCATGAAAGCATGCATATTATTAGCTATGTGCTTAATGATAATTGATTGTTTTCATCTGTTGTGCTCAAATTACATACTATGAAAAATTTGATATTTATGAGAGCATAATGGATTAATGATCAATGACTAACCCCTATAGATCCAAAATTGGTGGATACCAAAGAAAGTGCTTTGAATTATATTGTAGGGTGACTATTAGCTCAAGCATGCAAGTGAAGTGAAAATATGCTACTTGAGTTTCAAAAACTTGAAATGGTCCAAGTTTTCCAAGAGTCATGAAGACTTGAAGCTTGGAAGTTAGAATCACTTACAAAAACTCAAAGAGCACACTTTTGGTGATATCAATTTTTTATTCTTATTTATGTTTTAATTTGAATATCATATTATATTTGAAAAATTCATTTTTTTGGATAAGGCCATTAATTTTGCTGCATTACATTTTTGCTGCATAATCTAACTTTTACTGCATTATTTTGAAATGAATTTTTTTTTTCAATGGATATTCTGGTTATATAATGCTGATTTGGTTGAATTCCTTATTGAATATTCATTATTTAACAATGGTTTTGCTCTATCACTTCTCTCTTTGTCAAAATCTATATCTTGTATATCTTTTTGATCATGACAAAAGGGGGAGAAGTTTATGAGTCTTTGAGAAAAGGTAAATAACAAGGTACAAATTCAATGATTTTGGAATTTCAAAATTAAGGGGGAGCTGTGCAATCTCTGATGTAATCACCTCTTGAAAAATAGAGGGGGAGTAAGTCTCTAATATACCTTTATGAATTCCAATTTATTTGAACTAACTCTTTTCTCAAATGAATGTTTGTCATCATCAAAAAGGAGGAGAATGTAATTGGCATTGACTAAAGTAATGGTTTTGATGATAACAAACAAGAAAGGAATGGAAGTACAAAGATCAAGTCCCAAGACTCTTCAAGCTTAGCTTATAGGACTTAGATCTTGTGTAAAGGTAAAAAGGAATCACACTAAGCTCAAACAAGTTTTAAACATATTTATAAGTGTTTCTAAAATGTTTAAATGCTCAACAAACTGTTTTGGAAAGCTAGTTATGGTAATAGTTCAAAACTATGAAAAATAGTCAAGTTTGTGTTTTGTAAAACTGACATATAGTTACTCTTTTGATCATAACTTTCAAACTACTTTGAGTTTTGTTTTGAAACTTATTTCATATGAAAATAGACTCAAATATCTTTCCAATGAATGGTCATTTGCTTTAAACGGATAGGAAACGAAAAAGTTATGACTAATTAAAGTTTGAGTTTTGAAAATCTGACCTTTGTTTACTATTTTGATCATATCTTTCAAAATACTTTGAGTTTTATTCTGAAATCTTTCATATGTAAATAGACTCAAAGAGCTTTCCAATGAGTGGTCATTTGCTTTAATTGGATAAGAAATGAAGAAGTTATGACATTTTAAAATTGGTTTCAAAAATCAGAAATGGTGTAATCGATTACACGAGTCATGTAATCAATTACAATGTTGACAGAAGCCGTGTAATCGATTACACAAAGTATGTGATTGATTACAAAGTGCCCAGAAAGCTTGTAATCAATTACATGAAGCTTGTAATCGATTACAAAGTGCCCAGGAACGTTTCTAACAGCTATAAACGGCTAGTTTTCATAGAAAATCATTTCTAAAACCCTCCAACGGCTCTAAAACTCATTGGGCTATAAATATAAGTGTTTGGGCATCAAAAACAAGTTAGAGAACATTCTGAAAATTACCTTTGAACATTGAAAATGAAATTCATCATCTTTTTCTCCAAATCTTTGTTTTGAACTAAGTGTGTAAATCCTTTATACCCATAAGCTTTAAGTTGTATTATCTACTCTTCAAGAGAGTTTCTATCTTCCACACTTTGTGTAATCTATAAAGAGAGGGTGAGGTATCCCTCTAGAGTAAAGGGTGAGGTATCCCTAGAGAGTGAGGCGTCTCTCAAAGTTAGTAAAAGGTGAGGTATCCCTTGAGGGTGAGGCATCCCTCAAAAGTTGTAAAGGGTGAGGTATCCCTATTTGAGGCTCAAGCACAAGGGTGAGGTATCCCAAGGTGTGTTGAGTGCTCTCAATTGTAAAGGTTATCAAGCACCTGTTGAAGCTTGAAGATAGTGGAAAATCTCTAGCGATTGCTTGAGGACTAGACGTAGATCACAAGTGGATTGGTGATCGAACCAGGATAAACTATTGTGTTTGATCTTCTAAACTCTATCTCTTTACATTTGCACCTTAATTATATATGCTTGAGTTAAACTTGATATTTAGCTTATTTGCTTGATTTATCCTATATCTCAAGTTGTAGTTGAGTAATCTATAATAGTTGTACATTTATTGTGCATATTTCGCTGCATTTATTTATTGAGTGATTTAAAATGCATAATTTGTCAAAGTTGTATTAAAACAAGTCATCACCCAATTTACCCCCCTCTTGGGTAATGGTTGCCATGGCTAACACGTATGATGGTCCTAGAGCATCATTGTTGACCAGCCACAACAATTGGAAGAGTGTCACTACTATTCTGTCTCAAGGTGAAGCATCACAGTAAACGGTGGAGTGTCACGCATAGTTACAGCGAGAGTACGAGGTTGTGGGTTGGGTAGCGCAAGCGTGCGGTGGTAGGTTGGGCAGTGTTCTGGATCGTAATCTGGAGTCATGTCCTGTAGGTTGACCCGGCACACAATACACCAGAGTCCGACGTGCACGCCCTCAACAGTAGTTCTCTTATGACATGCGGACAAGATCTTGGCTTTATGCCTATCGGACCACGGCATTGGGTAGCAACAACTATACCACAAGATTTGTGCAATGGATAGATCCTAATAATATCTATTATTGCCAATCATGATCTTACGAAATAATAGCACCCACACTTGCCTCTAACTGCCCATAATTACAGTTTCTGTATTCCGATAATATAGAGATCCTCTGTAACTAAACAGGGAACTAATCTCTTCCTGCTACTATTACGGGAACGAATCTCTCCATTATGAAAACGTATCTATCCAACCTCTATAAATACCAAGCTTATTCACCTCTCCAGGTAACTTATCACTTGTTGCATAACCCTACTTGGGTACAGCCTGACTTGAGCATTGGAGTCCTTTTACAAGTACCAACCCCCTTTGTCTCAACACGCTCTGCTGGTGTTACGCAAGGAGAAAACCACCAAGACGTGTCTATCTTATGTACATCTCTGAATCCACTTCAGAACATGGACTTTCGTGATTGGAAAAAGGCAGAGAACGAAAAGATAAAATAGAAGATACAAGATTTAGAAAAAGGAATATTTTATTATTCATATTCCATACATCGTCAGCTCTAACAAAAAGATATACATAAAAGTTTCCTCCAAGACAAGAAAAGTGAAGAGCGCCCACTAGAGAGGTTGGGCGTCGTCAATGATGACAACCACCGGTCACTGCCACCTCCATGGTTCTTCCAGAAACCAGCAACCATCTATTCCTTGTTGATCAACAAGAGACTGCTCTGTATTAAAAGAATGTTCCACCAGAACTACAGCATGTTTCACAATCACTCTGAGTTGCTTCAAATCACCCCAATTGCACGAGGAGATTCTTCTCACAACTCGGATCCCTCCTGCATATCCCACTACACTCAGGAAAAGAAACTGTGGAAGTGCTAGGCCAAGTGCCTCCACAGCAGTGGGAAATAAGGAGGATGAGGTATGGATTACCTCCATGCATCTCAGGAACTACACAGACGCAACAAATCCCCCCTGGTACATGTGGAAAAGTTGTACTTTCCAATGTATGCCGAAAGAGAGAGGCTTCTACCACCTAGATGCATGTTAGCCCACCCACGTAGAGTAGTTACTTTGTCCCCACTGAGCTATTACTCTGAGAAAGAAAGGCCTCCACTAGAAGGATCGACTGCGAAAAAGTAAACACCTTTAAAGACTTTGGAAAGAATAGGAAGATGGTCTTAGTAGAGGGCAAAACCCTCCATGTACGAACAAAAAATGGGAGAAAAACCATTCTTTGAAAGAGGATCATTCTCAAGCAAAATCACAAAACAAAAGGAATGTCAGCCTCAATGTCAGCATTCCCTATTTATAAAGGGAATTGAGCATTCTGATTGGCCCCAGAAAAGGTGAGCTGACTGCACGTTGGAAACCACACTTTAATGCTCACCATCCCTGATTAGTCACGAGAGTAGCAGGCAATTGAAAAATAGTACGAAACTAATATCCTCTTTTAAAGGATCTTTAATTCCTGATAAAGTCAAAGCAATAGCTTCCCAAGAGAGCTCAGACCGTTACGAGCTGTAGAGTAAGGCCGCAAAAAAGGACAAAGACCATGGGAACTATGCAAGGGGACAACAAAGGATATATCTCAGATGGCAGAATGGCAACGTAAGAAGTAATTCACTACGGATTCAATTCTCATATGCCAACCCTGGAGGTATTCTACAATGAATAACGAACCTCGTCCCCTTTGAATTCCTATGTCTACTGCATGTCATATGCTCTTTTCAAACTTGTACCTTGACACCCAACTGTTCTACTTAAGCGCCAAGTTCGAGGCAACTGTTCTGGACCGTAATCCTAGCTCATGTCCTGTAGGTTGACCCAACACGTAGTACATTGGAGTCTGACGTCCACGCCCTCGGTAGGGGTTCGCTTATGACATGTGGACAAGATCTCAGCTCTATGCCTATTGAACCATGGCATTGGATAGCAACAACTTTACCATAAGATCCGCGCAATGGATAAATCCTGATAATATCTATTATTACCAATCATGATCTTACGGAATAATAGCATCCATAATTGCCTCTAACTGTCCATAATTGTAGTATCTATATTTCGACAATATAAAGATCATCTGTAACTAAACAAGGAACATATCTCTTCTTGCTACTATTACGGGAACATATCTCTCCATTATGAAAATGTATCTATCCAACCTCTATAAATACTAGGCTTATTCACATCTTCAGGTAGCTTATCACTCATTGTATAACCCTACTTGTGCACAACTTGACTTGAGCGTTGAAATCTCTTTGTATGTACCAATCCCCTGTCTCAACACGCTCTACTGCTATTGTGCAAAGAAGAAACCACCGTAACGTGCCTATCTCAAGTACACATATGAATCCACTTCAGAACAGACAGCGTAAGTGCACGCTAGTTGGCTGGGAAGTATGAGCGGCAATCGTATGACTATTGCATTTGTAGTGTGGGCGCTATGCTCATAAAGGAGAAGGCGCCTCCATCTGATACAGTAGTGTTTCTTTTTTAGGGGTAACATGTTTAACTTATTTAATTAAAATGAATATTATTATTATATGTTTTTAATTATATTTTTTAATTAAATAAGTCGCCCGTCAAGCTTATTGAGCTTTTTTTATGGCTTGAAGTCTAGCTCTTTTTGTTAAATAGGTTTTCAAAAGAATCTTAGCTTAGATTGTTTATTTAATAGGTCAAGCTTAATTCAAATCAAATTGTAGACCTCTGACGAATTGTTTGAATTATTTTCACCTCTAAATACAATAAGTCGTAACGTATTTCCATTAAAATACAATATCCTATCAACTATGCTACTCATCTTTCTACTTATACTCAAAGAGAGACATCATACTCTCTGTATCCACTCTTTTTCCCTACCCAAATATCACACACAATATGACATATCTATTTATTTATTTATAATTTATAAAAGCTAAAGTGCACATTATGAAATCGCCACATCAGCAAGTTTCAACTCTATAAAACAGCTACACTAGCTATTTCACTTCTCTCTAAAATCACCACATCACCATTTTTTTAACATTCTCACAATTTCACTTCATGACTTTTTATTTCTCTTTTCCATCTTCCTTATTCATTCTACCATTAACAACTGCTAACCACTCAGTTTCTCATTAAACCAAACCACTGATTTGTAAACCCTACATATTCTCTTAAATTCTTATTTTTTTAGTTCTCGACATGAGTTTGCCTGTTGCATCTTAAATTTCAGGCCACGAATTCGCTCATTACATGTTAATTTTTTGTCTTTAAATATTGGGCGGCCAGTTCGTCCATTATCTTTTAAATTTACGAACCTTAAGTTTGTATGTTGTTTATTAAATTCATATCATTTAAATTTTAGGCAGCAAATTACTCATTATCTTTTAAATTTATATTATTTAAATTTCAAGCTGCAAGTTCGCTATCTATTAAATTCATGTCATCTAAATTTCATACTTCAAGCTCCACCCATTACCTTTTGAATTTCTACCAGTTTTAGTTTTAGATGTTTCGGCATGTTACTTCTTAGATTCCTGTCAGTTTACTTTTTATATTCTAGTCCACGGTAAACTGACCCATATACTCACCTCTAATCACATGATAGTTTTTTTAAATATTTTTTCAAAAACATTGACGATTGAAATTAACTAATTTATAAATATATTGTAAAACATTACTTATGCCTTGTAAGGGTGTATTTGGTTGGGTTGAATCCGACATTCTAGTCTGAAAATTTATCAGGCCAATTTTCATGGTCCAGGTTGGGCTGAGACTGAGCCACGCCATTTAGATACATACAATACTTTCTTATGTAATGTTTTAATTAATTTCCGCTAATTTTATAAATTTGCTTGTACTTATACTTTTTGCTCATGTCAAGACCCAATTCAATTGACTGCATAATAAGTGAAGGACATAATAATTAAAATTATATAGATTTACAATACTTGATCAAAGTCTCGGATTCGGGAAGGCTGCGTTTTCGGGCTAGATGGGGTCCTATACACCGCTAATGCCTTGTCAATAATGTTACATGTCAAGTTTTTGCAGAATAATTGTCCTCCAAAAAATTCACTCCGTTTTAAAATATAATCCTTGTCATTTTATATGTCTAATATTAATTGACATCTCTAAGCATCATTACATCCATAAATTTTCTTCATATTATGTTATTTAATTAATTTTCTCCTTAGCCGACTACATACTGGTAATTAAAGGATGAGAAGATTTATTAAAAATACCCTATTAAATAATAGATTATATATTTCAAAAAAAAAAAAACAAAGCTCATAATTAGGTGTATAAATTGAGCTATTTGTGAACTACTTGAACTCAACTCATTAAATACTGAATCAAACTCATTTGTTTAATTAACAAATAAATTCAAATTTAAATTTAAGTTCAATTATATAAATGAGTCAAGTTTAAATTTTATAAGCTTGACATTAAAAACTTATGAATAATTCGTATGAGTATGTATTTAATCACAAAAATTGTAATTTTACATAAGGTATAAATAATAATAATTTATGAGGAGAGATCAATTTATACCGGTGTAAGTTTTTTTTTTACACTCATTTTCAATCATTAGTTCTATTTTTATCTAATGGTTACTTTTAATGAAATAATCTCAATCATTAGATGAAAGTAGAACTAACGGTTGAAAATGAATGTAAGAGAAAAAAGACTTACACTGATGTAAACTGATCCCTCTTTATAATTTATATATTACTATATGAGCTCTGCTATATGACACGAACTTTTTGCTAATAATGAGATTACGAAAACTTTAACAAGGAGGAAATGGAGTAATAGTCGTTAAAAACACACTCCTTGATTGACGGAATAATTAGTTTGTAACCAATCAAGAGAGGCCAAATCATTCATATGATATTTCACATAGAAAATTTTCGTAGCAATGAGCATTTCCCATTTGATAATTATAATTTTTTTTTATAAACAAAGGAGCAAAAGCCCAAACAACAAACTAAGAAATAACAATACGCTGGAACAAAGTTAAATCATTATCAACAGCAACAGTTAGCTAAAGAAAATCAAGGAGAAAATTAAAAAAGTGAATACCAGAGCAGAGATGATGGTCTCTTCAAACAAGAATATCCGCACAACTATTGGCTTCTTGATAGGAATGACAAATCTTAATCTGCCACTCTTTCTTGAGAAGAACTTGAACCCTTTGAAAAAGAACGTAGCACGGGTGCCAAGGTTGACATTCACTCTCCACTAGTTGGACGACATAACGAGAATTTGCCTCGAAGATAACCTTTCGAAATGCAAGTTCAAAAGATGTCTTTAAACTCAGATAAAGTCCCTAAAGTTCCGCTACTGTTATAGAATAACTACCTAAGGTGGCAGCAAAAGCTCCAAGAAACCCACCCTGGTCATTTCGGAGAACACCACCGCAAGTCGCAGAAGAAGAGCCAGAAAAAAAAAATCCATCAACATTGATCTTGGTCCATCCTTCAGGAGGAGGATTCCAAGATATATCAATCATCCTGTAATTAGCCACAAACCGTTTAGCCCCATGAGAGACACTCAGAGCATTACTATAATTTGTTGTGACCCCAATAATTTGCTTAAAAAGACTATTAGCATTAAGATCCACTCCTTGAAAGATATAATTATTTCTCCTATACCAAATAAGAGAGCAACCAGTAACATAAACCAAACCCCATCTCGTAGACGCTAAGCCCAAGTGTTGAGATAAATTTAAAGCCACCCAATCACAAAGAGATGCATTAAAGAAGCTAGAATGGTGCTCAGGAAGAAGAAGCTTCTACCAACAAGTTTTAATAGCAATACAATCCCTCAAAGCATGCAACACAATCTCGTTATTATCTCCACAGAGAGGACAACAAGAATTATCAGTAAGATGTCTTCTAAACCTGTTCCCATTTGGCAAAATAGCATCATTTGCAACTAACCAAATGAAGGTGCAGAGCCTTTGTGGGGCATCTAAACTCCAAACCTTTTTTAAGGTAGAATCCATCGATATTGCTTTCTGATTCGAGCATATCTCATAAGCTGATCGGATAGTAAAACTACCATTAGAATTCCCTCATCCAAGCAACTGTATCAGCAACATCAGAACCACTAGGAACACGCAAAGTAACAATAATATCAACAAAATCAAAAGGTAAGACTTGGGAGAGTTTCTGGGCATTCCAAGAACCATGGTGATCAACAAAACTAGCAACCACTTCATCCTTATCTAAAAAATCTTCAGGCATAGAAGCAAAGTCTATCAGTCTATGCACACCAGGGATCCAATGATCTGTCCAAAACCTAGCTATGTTCCCATTACCCACATGCCAAACTAGGTTATTAAAAAATTTATTCCAAGCCATGCAAATACCTCTCCATAAGTTAGACATAGAAGGACGAGAATGCACAGAAGGAATAAAGCCATCAAAGTAGCCATATTTAGCTTTGAGCACAAGAACCCAAAGTGCATCCGGTTTATGAATCATACTCCAACAAAGCTTCATGAGAAAAACAAGATTCAAATGACGAGCTTTACAGAAACCATGACCTCCTAAACTCTTAGGCTTGCAAATATCATCCCAAGAGACAAGATGAACTCTTCTTTGCTAACTAGATGATCCCCAAATAAAATTCTTACAGGCCTTATCCACTTGATTACACACTTTGATAGGCAGCAGAGTCGACTGTATAACATAAGAGGGAATGGTTGCTAATGTAGATTGGGCAAGAGTAACATGCCCTGCCATAGACAAAGTTCTAGCTTTCCATCCATTCAACTTACTCGAAACACGATCAAGCAGATAACCATAATCCCCCGCACTTTGCCTCTTATGTAAAAGAGGAATTCCAAGGTGTCGACCCAAATCAGAAGTGAGACGAAACCCTAGAGTTGTGCTCAACTCCTCACGTCTCCCATCATTAACATTTTTAGAGAAATAAACACAAGACTTTTTACTATTCACTTTCTGACTCGAACTATCACATAAAAGGTCCAAAATACCTTTTATAACCTGGACCTGGCCAGATGAAGCATTAGCAAACAATACCAAATCATCCGCAAAACACAAATGTGATAATTTAGGACCACCCCTTGAAAGCGTAATCGGCTCCCAAAGGCCATGCTCTACAGCTAGAGAAATCAAATGGGACAACCTTTCAATGCATGGAACAAATAACTAGGGAGATAAAGGGTCACCTTGTCTAATACCACGAGATGGGGAAAAGGCCATAGTATATTCACCATTCCAAAGAAGATTCATCGAAGGAGATGAGATACACCACCAAATAACATGAATGAGAGCAGTAGGAAATCCCACATCTTCTAAAGTGTCTCTGACAAAATCCCATTTAATCTGGTCATAGGCTTTTTCAAGATCAATCTTCAAGGCCATGAAACCTTTACCACCCATTTTAGTCTTCGTAGAATGAACCATATCTTGGGCAATAAGGATATTATTAGAACTCTGGCAACTCAAAACAAAACTACATTGAGTTGGGGCCACTAATTTATTCATCACCCCTTTGAGCCTAGTAGCAATAATTTTTGTGACCAATTTATAGTAGACATTGCACAAGCTAATAGGGCGAAACTGTTTTAAAGTCTCAGGCCCGTCAACCTTAGGGATCAAAGAAATCAGAGTACCATTGGCATCCTTTAGAAGGTGAGGCTCATGAAATATCTGCTTTATCCAAGCAATAAGAGAAAGACTGATGACCTCCCACTGAGACTGAAAAAAGATAGCATGCAAACCATCAGGCCCAGGAGCCTTAAGACCCCCCATAGAGAATAAAGCTCTTTTAACCTCCATATCAGAAACAGGACTCTCAAGGCTAGAAAACTCAGAAGCAGAAAGAGCAGGAAAAGCCCCAGAGATAATAAACTTAGAGTAGCCACCCTCATCCTTGTAAAGATTGGAGTAAAACTCAACTCCAAGTCTCTTAAGGGACTCCAAATCATCAACCCAAAGACCATTATTATCATAGAGTGCCATAATATGATTTCATCTTTTGCGAGCCATAGCAAGCCCATGAAAATAATTATTATTTTTGTCACCCAGAGAGATCTATTTACATCTTGAACATTGTTTCCAAAGAACTTCCTCCTGAATTAAGGCCCCCTCATATTCCTTCCATAGTTTAGATTGAAGACTCTCAAGAAAAATATTAGGCCGAGAAGAAAGTTTAAAAGAGATATTTCCAATCTCCGAATTAACTGATTTTTCCTTCCAAAAATATCCCCAAACACCTCTTTATTCCATTTTTTAACATTTTCTGTAAAAGTACTAATATTTAACAACAAGTTTTCCTCCTTCCAACTATATTTAACAAGACTAGCAAACTTCTCATGCAAAAGCCAAGAAGCCAAAAAATGGAAAGGCTTTTGACAAACAAAAGAAGAAGGTATCAAATCAAACCTGAGCAAAATAGGGACATGGTCTGATTTAAGCTTAGGAAGATATTGCACCATCGCATTCACAAACTAATTAGACTAGTCCACATTAGTAAGAACACGATCCAACCTTTTCCTAATGATACCCCTCTACCAGGTGAAATCTTGACCAACATAACCAATATTAGATAGATCACAATTAAGCATGCAAGCCTTAAAACAATGAGTATCTAACGAGCTAGAAGAACCAACAAGCTCAGTAGTAGAATTAAAGTCACCACCCACACACCATGGGCCCTAAACAGTCCCTGCAATTATATCCAAAAAATCCCAAAGCTCTTTCCTAGGTCCAAGATGCAGACTCCCAATAGACAATAGTGAAAAAAAAGCCTCCCCATTCTGATAAGAAAGCATCAAGTGAACAAATTGACGATGAAAATCCAAGATATGAATGTCCCACAAGTCCTTCCTCCACAGACACCAAATCCCACCTGAATGACCACTAGCTTCCACTAAGAATACACCATCAAAACCCATATGACCAATAATTCTTTGAGCCTTTTCTCCACTAACAGGAATTTCCAAAAGAAAGATAAAAAAACACTGATAATGAACCGTAAGATCCCTTAAGAGGTTAACAAAACCTTTACTGCCCACTCCTCTACAATTCCAAAGGAGAACATTCATTATAAACAAAGCAATAATAGATAAAAGACCAAAAAGGCCAATCATGCAGAGGCTTGAGAGCCTCCACCTCTAGCCAAAGTGGCTACTGCATACAACCCCAGAGCTGTATTAACACCAACAACTACATCCACGTCCCAAGTGTCACTAGGGTCTGGAGGATGTCGCGTCCCCACCAGGGATCTATCCCGGTATCGACTACGAATAAAATTCAAATCCTCCTGCGAAGGACCAACAACAGGTTGAATACCCAAGCCTATATCATCCATCTTTCCTTCCTCAAACCGTTGCGCTGCATTTTGGTAAGATTGTTTGAAAATATCCCAAACAACTCTGTGATCTCGTTCTTGCTCTTACTTGTCACGAGTTAAAGGGGTTTCTTCAGCTGAGTTATGACCTTTTACCGAGTTAAGACTCGGATCCACGTTAGACTATATGTGTTTTTTATTCTTCTGCATGGGCACAGACTTTGCATAAGAAGAGGACTTCATATCTTTCTTGCCTACAACATTTGGAGCATTAACTTGCTTAGACTTTTGACCTGAAGACCCACTATGGGTTGCTGCTGCACTAGAAACATTCACTTGCCTAGACTTTTGGCCCAATGACCCACTTTGATCAATTGCCTTTCCTTGTTGACTAAAAGATTTACCCATATTAGAGACAGAATCGTCTCCTTCTTCAATTAAAATATCAAATCTGGACCTTTGAACAAGATTAGAAGATTGCTTCACCTTATCATAAGTGTAACAACCTAATATTTGCTACCCAAATATATCGCCATATAAATGAATAACCCAATATTGACCCTGCTACTACTAACATACGTCAACGTCTAACCCATACCATTCATACATAATGAGTAAATATGGAGAGCAACAAAAACAAAAGTTATATATATACATCACAGCCTCAAGGGCATACTATTATACATAACTCAAAGTAACTAAGTAAATATAAAACAAATATATGCTCAACTCAAAACAGCATCTATACTATGCTAGTCCTCATACATCTTCTTCTTTCCTTTCGAAGAACTCGCACCTGGATTTACATGGCAACACAATCGGGGTGAGAAAACATATCTCAGTAGAAGTATTCCAATACCAGCATACATATATATGTACAAACAGATAATATTCATTATTATCATGTTAATACTTCAATCATAGAAGAAACATCAACATCTCCATCTCAGAGACTCGCAATTGCCCATACAATTGCAATGCATGTTTAATATTATGAAAGCAACCGCCCATACAATTGTCATGTTATGCCAAGTTATGTCTAATGTTTATGCCTATGCACAATTCCTAAGTATGAAAATGAATAATGCATGATACCATATTCAGGAATACACAGTTCCATGATAATGTTATGAATGCATGAAACTTGAACAAAGTAATGGAAGTCACAACCATAACCTTGAACAAGCACTGGAAGTCCATCCAGCCATAATATTATCACAAAGAAAATCTATTTCCCCCTGGGTAGTGAAGTCCATCAACTACACAGATATCAATAATGCACGAGGAAATCCATCATCAAAATTCTATAATAGGAAGGTTTCAATCTGCCTTGCCTAAATATAGATCACCCACATCTACGGAGCTCGCACTTATCGAAAAGCAATCACCCACATCTACGGGGCTCACACTTTCCGATAAGGCATCACATACAATCAAGTATATCATCATCACTATGTAAACTCTCATAATTAGCATTTCAAATCAATATGATTCAACAATCACATAGAGAGGATATTACATACCTCAATATGCTCCATAAACATTTCATGCAAAACAATTACTAATTACTTCTCATAACTAGTTTCACAATTGGTTTATATGCATTACAAGTTCATTTTCTCTTTTCATCTCAATACACAATATTTATGTATAATCATGTTTAATTATTCCACATAATTAGCACTACGGATGTATATCATTCATCACATTCACACTTCATTAAATAAACCTACTAGTGTCTCATCACTCATTAAAAAGCATAAAAGAAGAAAAATACGCCATAGAAATAATCCAGAACATCAAACACAACTCATAATTGTTCTCTGGCACCAATGTCGCGGCATTCCCTATTCCACGTTGCGGCGCCCAAGCCTCGGGTTTAAGTACTGGCAGGAAAAATGCCAACATTGCGGCATTCACATGCAACGCCATGGCATTCATCCTCTGCTCTTCCCAACGTTGCGGTATTCAAAGTCCAACGTTGCGGCGTTCGTCCTGTTCCTTCCAACGTTGAAACATTCAAAGTCCAACGTTGCAGCATTTGTCTTGTTCTTCCCAACGTTGCGGCGTTCAAAGTCCAACGTTGCGGCGTTCGTCCTATTCTTCCTAACGTTGCGGCGTTCAAAGTCCAACGTTGCAGCATCAACAACAGAACTCAAAATCTACATAATTCTACAAATGCGAGTACTGTTCCATTGGAACTAAACCCTCTTCCAATCACTCAAAATCCGTTTTCAAGTGATTTTCAACCTCAAACAAGATCCAACTACACATAACAACACTCAAACAACTTCAATTTCAATTAATTCAACACTTATGAATCAAAATCTCAAACTTGACCTAAACCCCAAATAAAGACCTAAAGTGGGAATTAAGGCTCCAAATAACGAAAACTTCATCCTAACACATAAATAAATCAGCTTCTAACTCAACCAATCTATTTACATCAAGATTTAACTCTTAAATCATCAAATCACCTCTCAAACCATCATTTCCTCTTCAAGCTTTTCTTGAACCAAAAGAAAAGAATGAAAACAAGCATAAAAAATAGATTCCCCCTACCTTAAGATCAAAAAGATGAAGATGGAGCAAAGCCTCCACTTGAATCCTCTCCCTTGATGGTTGATCCCCATCTTCCTTCTTCTTCCTTCAGTTTCTCTTTCTGTCTTTTCTCTTTTCTCCTTATTCTTTCTCACATTTTCACTCCTCTGTTTCTGTTTCTCAAATATCCCCACCATGGGATATTTTAAGAAGGGAAGTCTAATTGGACTTCTCTTGGTTAGGTACCAAATTCTCGATCTGCTAAGAACACTCAGATTTCACTAAATCCAGTTTCGTAGCTTCCAACAAATTCAAAATAAATCCTTAGATTCATTAAAAATTATGTTTCACCAAAAATTAATATTTTCATATCAGTTGGGGGTCAATCCGGCACGAAAACACACAACAAGTATGCTTAAAAATGTCAAACTAACTCCGAAAATTCTCAAACTTTAACTGTAGTACAGTTCCCATATTTGTGACTTGGAAACAAACTCTCTACATTTATTTTCATTAACTAAGCAGTTTAAGTCACTTCCAGAGTAAATAACAGCTATATTTCTCATATAGTGTTATAGCAAAGTGACTAAATATACTCAGAAAGTCACAAAACTACACAAACATGTTAAGTAAGTATTAGGCTACCTCTGTAACCATATACAAGCCTAACATGATTTTCTAGGGTATTACAATAAGCAACAAGTTTGCCACGAGAATTTGTACCCTTTTTTCTAAGAAATTTGTTAGCTAACATCCATGGACCAAAACACTTATCATCCTCATTCTTACCCTAGATTCCCTCCTTACAAATAGACACTGATTTATCTATTAGAGCTTCAACATTTAACACAAAATCTAGAGCCTGATTTAGCCTATCAACTTGATTTTCAACAACCCCCACCACAGTTTGATCATCACCCACCATTGCCATCAAAGTAGGTTCAACAGGATCATGAAACTGGACACATGCTTCTTGGCGATGCCGGTATTTCCCACATTTAAAACAAATAAGGTGTAAACCTTCATATTCAACTCTAAAGCTTTGGCCAAGGGCTTGGAAACTTGGAACTAATTTCCTTCTCAAATCAATCTCAACACAAATTCTAGCAAAGCGACTTCTAGAATGAATCGATGTAAGCTCATCAATCTTAGGCATGGTTCCAAGTTTCGAACCAACCCGCCACAAAAATTTTTGATTATATAACTCCACTGATAACTCTGGAATCCTCACCTAAACTGTAATCTTCTTCAATTCTTTGTCCAAAGGTTTAAATAGAGGATACCAATGCTGCACCAATATATAATTATCAGCAACTAACCAAGGCCCTTCAAACATAGCATGCTTGTAATCTCCTTCATTAGCAAAGTTAACTAGATAAAAATCTTCAAGAATATCAAGAACTTTAACAATCCCCTTCTTGCTTCACATCCTATTCAACCAAGAATCCATAGCACGGAATCCTAACCTCTTCCCAAAGAGTTTAACAATCAAGGAAAACTTCTATGGTTTACACCAATCCTCAAATTCATCCAGAGAAACATCCACGAGAGACATAGTATCAAAATCAACATTATCATGTTGTCGCAAATCTACATTAACTTCCTGAATCAAATAATCCTCTAACACCATATTTGCAATCTCTATTGGGCTAAAAACAATACCATCTGATTTCGCCACAGTATCCCTATACGAGGGCTTTGATTTCAGGGCATGGTTAAGATCATCAACCATGTCTACGGACTCCTCCTCTTCAGCCACTTCTTCTACCACCATCCCCTCCTCACCATCTTGAAGAAAAACACCAACCTTGACCTTTTTTACACTCCGTGAGACCAGAACCTCCGCTCCCTTCTCACTCTTCTCTACGTTAGCCTCCATTCAAACCAGATGGAAAAGAGAGGAAGGCAAGTCACGATTTCCCCGTCCAATGAGCCGCGGTGCTGCCGTCCAATGAGTCGCCCACCACGACGCGAGCACTGCTACCGCCACCGTTCAAAAACCCAGCCCTAAAAAAAGAGCCCTAACAGGGAGTCGTTTTATTTGATAACTATAATTAACGATTGTTTAAGTAATCATTATATACATGCATATAAACCTGAATTCAATAAATGTTATTGATGATCTTTTAAGTAGTATTTTTAGATTCCTTTCTTTATTCTTAAATAATAGTTACTTTTTAAAACTTATTTTATTCAAAATCATTTGTCACTTCTAGAGAATCATGAAAATATTTATTGCTTGCTTTTAATTTTGCCCTTATTTATAGTTATCTCTACTAGCAACTTTTTTTCTCATATTAGTTGCTTCTTATCTTCTCAAGAGCAATGCTATAAATTATCAATTTTTCTTCCTAAAATTTAGGTCATTTAGTAAGTTTCTTAATTAGTGTACTTAAACCTTAAACAATTTTTATTTAGGAATAGTATTTAGTTAAACAAGGAAAAAAATTACCATTTACCTCCGAAATCACACCTTTGTATGAATCAAATATAGATTTGAAAATGGTGTTATGAGTTAAAAGTTGTGTTAGGCTCTTAAAATACCTAACCGCAATGTTTATTTTGATAAGAGTATTTAGTTAAACAAGAAAAAAAAATTTATCACTTACTTCTTAAATCACACCTTTGTATGAATCAAATATAAATTTGAAAACTTTGTTATAAGTTAAAAATTTTGTTAAGCTCTTAAAATACCTAACCGCTATGTCTATTTTAATAATTGATGACAAAATGGAAGCAAAAATGATAAAAAAAAATGAGTATTCTCCTTATTTAAGGATTTAAAAATTTATATAAAATTAAGATTTTAAGATATGAGAATGGAAAGAAAATGTAAGAAAAATTATATCCCCTTAATGCGAGTATAAAATTATAAAAAAATTTGTTGAGTTTAATACCTTTTGATGGAACATTAACACAAATTTGAAACACATATTATAACTCAATTATTTTGTGAAAGTAGGAAAATGTAATTTATTTTGTTATTTTTACAAGTTCAAGGTTTTTCATTATTTAATACATATTGATGCTATTAACATGATAAAAGAGAAATATAATATGTAGAAAGATTTTTTATAAATTGAAGTTTAACAGTTTAATATTTTTTCTAAATAAATTTTAGTATTCTTTTTATTGATACATACAATAATCTTAATAAGATCACTTAGTTTTAATATCTTTAAACATTACATATATTACAAACCCGTGCATTGCCTGTGCATAAAAACTAGTTACTTCGTAAAAATTTAAATTTTATTTAGAGAATTGTAATTATATGTATTGCTATCTAACACTTACCTAACTCTAATTTTTAAAGAATCTTTTACTCTTTATTTTTACTTCATCTTCTAACATAAAAATATCTATCAATGATAAATTAATAAATTTAAAAAATACTTTAAAAAAATTGATAAATGAAATAAAAATAATCAAACTATAAATAAGTTAAATAAAAAAAGCCAAACAAGTAAATGAGCCAAAATTTAGTAGTATATTTTTTTCTCAAGCCAAGCCTGAGCTTAAAATGCTAGGCATAGCTCAACATGTTAACACTCTTACAATTATTCTTAAGGGTTAAATGTCTGTTCCTTACCTTTTAAATTACAAATACTGTAATACACTTTAGAAGAGCCATATGCCATTTGGATCAAAGCTAATGATGCATTTGACAATTATGAAGCATTTATGTACAGGTACCTTTTCTATTTTTCTTTTGAGAACATGTGTAATACTTAACATCTCATTCCTCTAGTCACATATAGTTAGTAGCTTTCATGTTTAGAAATATTAAAATCATTCACACTTGCCACCTTTAATTTAGAAACACTGAATGTAATCAAATTTGGCAGGCATGCAAACTATCATATCACGCACATTTACAAACTGTTCGTACAATCTGTCTGCTGGTATCCTGGATGTAAAGTTGGGACTCCCAAAATAAATTTTGCCAAGCTAGGAATCTCATTTCTTACAAGAACCTGTTATTTTGTTTACTTTTGAAGCACTTTGGAACCTTCATAAGAGAATAAGCGGACTGCATTCTGGTAACTTAATTCAGCTAGTTCTTCCTTGGTAATCTCTAGCATAGATGCAACGTAATCAAGTACCTGCAAGTGGAATGAAATTGAAGAGTATAAATCTAACCAAACGATTCCCTCTGGGTATACATTCTATAATAATTGTGCAATTTATAGTTCAGTAGCTCACGCCTCTTGAATTTTCTCCACAATATATACACTGCTAGCAAATGTCCCTGCTTGTTTGATTTGGGGCTTTCCCACGTTTCATCCTAATTGTTGTAATGTAAGAGTGAAGCACCCTCATACATGTAGGAGAATATTACATTTGCATCCCTGAAGTTAATAGAGGTGTGACTTACATGCCCCTCTTGTTTGAAATTATACAACAACCTCCGTTCAATTAATTAAGAAACCTACGCCCGTACCCCCTGGTTGAATTCATTTCCAAACACCTAAACCCTCCATAAAGCATTTTGTATGAGTGAAATTACTCTATTATGGGAGAGATTTCTGTATAGTTTGAACCTAGAGACGGCTAAGAGGTAAGTTTTGAAAGCTTCAAGGGAGGCCAGTGTGACTTATTCTTGATTATTATCTCCAAAAAGCAAGCTCAAACTAGGATATTTTCATATTCTCTATTTAAAAAGATTAACATATATCTCCAAGAGAATGATATAGTAAGATATGCTTATTTTGAAAATGCAAGATGACAATGAAGGCAATTCCTTGAGCTACATACGTTATGAATGTTTGCTGGATGATTGACTGTTTCCTTTGGCAACGTCAAAGCATCTGTCAAGACATGGGATGGATTACTAAGGGAAGAACCAGAAGTTGAGGATGAAGTTGTTCTTTGGCCATGAAGCTCTTCAGGGAGAGAACTATCTCCTTCAACAAAAAGAAGAGAATCTATGTTTGACTTTGGTAGTGCATCAGGTGCATCTGTCTCCAACAAAATCCTATCAGAAGAGACCTAAATAGAAAAAGAAAATATGAATGTCACTGTTTTAACAAATATAAAATTACATTCAACATTAATCATATAACAGAAGTGATGAAAATCACCATCTTCAGCATTTTCTTTGCCTTGTTTGCCTTTAGTGACATAAGAAACCCAGAGAAGGAAAAATAAGCACCAAGCTTGGAAAATTCAGGAACCATCTCAGCAGAACCTAGGTAAGAATGAAGAATGACACCAGCAGGAAATGGTCCAATAGACCTGGAAATGTTTAAAATTTTAAGGAAAGATTGAAATTTCAAAGATGCCACTTCATAATGATAAATGAGAACATCACTATAACACTAATTCCATGGCATTCCATTAATATCAGGAAGTAAGCCTCTGGACCAAATTATTCTTCTCTAAGAACCTAATGAGTAATCACATTACATCACTTAAGCTCTAATACAGTAGTAATTGCAAGGGCATACAAAACATTGTCATGCAGGAGCAGTAGAGAAGTAAATATTTAGTAGCAGTGTTATTTTTATATTTTCCAAAAAAATTAATTAATTTTCGCAGCTTCTGGTTATGGGTAGTATTTCAAGTCAGATCTATGTTATTTAAGAATTCTAGTGTTTTATTTGTAAGATTTCTAATAGGCTAGGGTTAGTAGTAACAGTCCAAGGATTACATTTTGAGAATTGGTTTCTTGTAACTTACTTTCTAGTAAGTTGTGCCTAGGAAGTTGTGGTTTAATAATTGTAATTGGGAATTCCTAGATGTAGGCTGGAAGTCATGTAACCTGAAAGGTCTTAGCTTGCACTATAAAAGCTAAATCTCAGCTGTTGTATGGCAGACCATTTTCCTGAATCATAAATCCATAATTATGTGATGGAAGGAAGAAATTTGACGTATGGGAAGTACAAGGGAGTGCTAATGATATGTGGGATGAGATAGCTGAAGGGATTAGAAAGGTAGCAAAAGAGACATTCAGTGAATCAAGATAAAGAATCTTGGTGGTAGGACACAAGTGTACAAGATAAGGTTAAGGTTAAAAGGGAATATTATAAAACTTGACACGTATGTAAAAATGATGAAAACTGGGAAAAATATAAGACAGCTAAAAAAGATACTAAGAAGGCGGTGAGCGAGGGAAAAACTAAAGCGTTCAACGAGTTATATCAATCGTTGGGCACCAAAGACGGAGAAAGGAATATCTATAGGCTTGCTAAAAGTAGGGAAAGGAAGACAAGAGACTTTGATCAAGTGAAATGCATTAAAGATGAAGAGGGTAAAGTCTTGGTTACGGAACAAGACATTAAGGATCGATGGAAGGGTTATTTTCACAAGTTATTTAACGAGGAACATGAGACTTTAGGGGACTCGGACATTCTAAACACCAGAGAGGAGGACCAAAATAAAACCTTTTATCGTAGAATCAAGGAGTTTGAGATAAAAGAAACATTGAAGAGGATGGATAATGGAAAAGCGGTCGGACTGGATAATATACCTTTTGAGGTATGGAAGTGCCTAGGAGAGAAAGGTATAAGTTGAATCACAAAGCTGTTTAACGAGATAATGAGGTCTAAGAAAATGCCAAACGAATGGAGGAAAAGCACTTTAATCCCTAGTTATAAGAATAAGGGAGATATACAAAACTGTGCAAACTACAGAGGAATTAAGCTCATGAGTCATATGCCATGAAGTCATGGGAAAGAGTAATTGAACGGAGATTAAGACAAGAGACTCATATTTCAGAAAATCAATTTAGTTTTATGCCTGAGAGGTCAACCATGGAAGCAATCTATCTTCTACGAAGATTAATGGAGAGGTATCAGAGGAAGCAAAAAGACCTACACATGGTTTTCATTGATCTGGAAAAAGCCTACGATAGGGTACCAAGAGAGGTCCTGTGGAAGGCTTTGGAGAAGAAAGGAGTTCGTATCGCCTATATTTGAGCAATCCAAGATATGTATGATGGGGCTAAAACTAATGTGAGAACACAGGGTGGGGCCACAGAAGATTTCCCTATAACTATAGGACTGCACCAAGGGTCAGCTTTGAGTCCATATCTTTTTACCTTGGTCTTGGATGTGCTAACTGCGCATATCCAAGAGCCGGTGCCACAATGCATGCTTTTTGCAGATGATATAGTCTGAGTTGGAGAGTCGAGAGAGGAAACAAATGGGAAGTTAGAGTTATGGAGACGAACTTTGGAAGAACATGGCCTTCGTCTAAGTAGGAGTAAGACGGAGTATATGGAATGTAAGTTCAGTAAGAGGCGTGTTAATTCTAGCTTAGCAGTGAAAGTTGGATATCATACAATACCACAAGTCACACATTTTAGGTACCTTGGATCTATTATACAAAATGATGGAGAGATAGAGGGAGATAAACCATAGGATTCAAGCTGGATGGATGAAATGGAGGAATGCTTCAGGAGTTATTTGTGATAGAAAAGTGCCTCTCAAGCTTAAGGGTAAATTTTACCGCACAACTATAAGGCCCGCGATGTTGTATGGTACTGAATGTTGAGCGGTAAAAAGCCAACAAGAGCATAAGATCACTGTTGCGAAGATGAGGATGTTGCGTTGGATGTGTGACCATACAAGACAAGATAGGATTAGGAATGAATGCATTAGAGAGAAAGTAGGGGTAGCACCTATTGTGGAAAAGATGAGAGAATCTCGCCTTAGGTGGTTTGGACATGTAAATAGAAGACCCTTAGAAGCCCCTGTAAGAAGAGTAGATCGGGTGGATAATAGCCCAATAGCTAGAAGTAGAGGAAGACCAAGAAAGACTATAGGTGAAACAATTAAAAAAGAGTTAGATCTGAATAATATATCTGAAGACTTGGTTTATGATAGGACACAATGGCGTCGTTTGATCCATGTAGCCGACCCCACCTAGTGAGAAAAGGCTTCGTTATTGTTGTTGTTGTATAAATCCATAATTATCATGAAGAACTTTCTTCTTTCGTGGTTTGTTACACCAGAGGAACCAGCCCATTGGTCGTGTTTGACTCATTCTTCTCTCAGTCCTTTTCTACTCCTTGGTAGAACCCTATTTAGACTCTTGCCCTGCATCACATTGTCTTCTTGGAGGCCAAAGACAAACATTATCTGAAACAAACCAAAGAACATGGACTAGTATTTTCCAAATTTTAACCATTCACTTTACCAAGGTGCAAAGACATTAAGAGAAAACTTAAGGATCAAATCATATAATTTTCAGTAGTTTGATTATTAGATGAGCATTGTTACATGCACAGACAAATTGTACTGCAAATATCACCAAAATTCATGTGCTGATGACGAGCAAAAGAAAAAAATACAAACAGTTGAAATATGTGGTTGATTTGATTTATCTGATGGTCACAAGGCTTAGGTAACTGATTTCACCAATAAAAATTCAGGCAGTTTACCATTTTCGTGATCAGATAAGTGTAAGATAGATGCAGGGCAAAAAAAAGAAGAGGTAGTCTAATAGATACTGGTATTAACACTAGAAATAGGATAGAAACTCAAGAAGGAAAACTTCTTTTATAGATGAAAACACTGATCAAACACCTATAGAGACTGGAAAACAGAGAAAGAAAATGCAGAAGAAAAGAGAGATAACAATCAGAGAAGCAAGCCGCAATCTCTACCCATGGGCCTAAGCCACCCCAAAACCACTCCTAAATTCTGTTATGCGTCCCCACTACACTCACCCTCCTTATTCACATTCTCTCCCCTCTCTCTCATCATTGCATAATTATCCTCTCCAATAGCTGGCTGCCGTGTACATTCTGTTACACTCCCCTCTTTTCCCTTCAGCCTCCTCACCTTTTGCAACAACATTCTTGCTCCTTCTCTCATAAACTCTCACTACTTGTCTCGGTCCAACTCCCTCTAGCCCATTTTCCTTTTTCCTTCCTCTTCTCTTATACATGTATTAATACCCTCCCCTATCAGTTTCACCTTGTCCTCAAGGTGAAAAGCAAGAAGGGCACTAGGCATGTGTTTCAAAGCCTCACCAAATGATATGTTAATGTGAAGTTTCTTGAAAATCTCCAAAAACTTTTGAAATTAAGCATCAAGTTTTTGTTTAGCTAGCCGGTTGGGGAAAGGTGGAGGTGGTGTATAACGCCTGTCCTCCTTCTTGTCCTCAACCTTCCTCTTTACAATTTCCTCATTCTTTTCAACCTTGTCATTCACAACCACCTCATCTTTTGCAACCTCAACTTCTTCTTCAAGTAGTTTAGTCTTGGGATTCCCTTCAATTTCCTTCCCACTCCTCAATGATATAGCCTTACAATGCTCATTAGAGGCACCCTTAGATTGTTGATGGTGTCGCTTGGATAACTCCCGAGGAGCCTATTGTTTAAAGCTTGGGCAAGTTGGCCAACTTGAGTTTCGAGATTCCTCAAGGAAGCCACTTGGCTTTGCATCAAAGCATCGTGGAAGGCAAGCCTTGAATCAGTTTTAGTCATATAGTCTTGTTGGCTAGTCATGAATTGAGCAAACATATTCTCCAAGTTAGAAGTTGAAGTTTTGGCATGAGGGGAGCTTTGTTGTTGAAAACTGGGAGGAGCACGGGGCGCTTCTTTGGGCTGAGAAGAAGAACCTTGAGAATTTCCACCCCAAGAGAAATTAGGATGATTCCGCCAACTAGAATTGTAAGTGTTGCCAAAAACATTGTTGTGACTAGGTTGGCAGAATTGACTGGCGTATTGCACTCTCCAGGCTAGCTACGCAATTCGCAGTAGAGTGAAGGTCCCTACAATGATCACAAACCTCAACTGAGTTATTGGCTCCACTTGCCACTGAATTGGCTACCATGATGTCAAACTTCTTGGAGAGTGCTGCCACTTGAGCCGAAAGCAATGTGAGAGCATCAACTTCATATATACCGGCTTCCAATCTCCTAGGAGTAACCCCGACAACGACGTCAAAAACTTGTTTGGCTCTGCAAGTGCATGGGTCGAACAAGTAGTATAATGAGAGTTAAAGTATTGTGTCCCAAGGGATTGACAACTAGAAAGGTGCTAATACCTAACCAATTTCCACAAAGTTCTTATCCAAGTAATCGAAATGTAAGAGTGGTTTTTAATGAAAGTGACAACTTAAAAGAAACAAGGAAAGACACATCAGAAACCAAGTCCGCAAGAGAAAGATAAGAGTGATTATTGATTAAGGCCTAGGGATCCCTATTCACTTGCTGCTTCAATGAATATTCGCAATTCAAAAGCATCTACCAAAGGATTGATTTTGCTAGTGGAAATCCAATTATAGATAAACGTCTACGTCTAGGTCAATTACTCATTGTGAAACTTATCTAATCCACTATGTGCCCATGTGAGTTAGCATAAGAATCACTCATTAAGACCAAGTTTCAAACATTTGCTATGCATGGCCAAGGAGTATGTGTTCATTCCATTAGCTAATCAACATACCCAAACCACTTGAATGTAATTGAACATACATCAACCATACCATGTCCATAATCTCAAATCTCTATGTCTAGTTCATTTGAAAACACTAATATCATGCAACTGGTGGCCAATCAAGAGCAAACATTAAGTATGGGTATAAAAGAACAAAACCAATCTCATTGATAAAAACCCAAAGAAATTACAAAATATTCAAATTCATAGAAAGATCCTAAGGAACCCCTAGATTAGAGTTTAGTTACACATCATAAAAGAAGGGAAAATACCTAAAATCATGAAACCCATCAAATTACAAATCAAGAGAGAAAAAGGGGAAGAATGGACAAAAGTGGAGAGAATCCAAGCTTAATCTTCCTCCCTTGGTCTTGATTCTTCACTTGAATCTCCTCTATTCCAAGTAGAAATCTCCTTCTCACTCTCTCTCTAGAACTAGGGTTTTAGAAAGATCCCCCAAAAAAAGTCCCTTGAATGCCCTCCAAAGTCAGATAGAAAGGGCCAAAATCGCAGACTTGGGCTTTTCCCACGCTTAGGCGTGGTCATATACTCACCTAGGCGTGACAACAAAACAAGTATTGTGCCAGCTGGCTTCCCATGCCTAGGCGTAGCTTTGTCACGCCTAGGCGTGGCTTGTCAAAGCTTCCTCCTTTCATGTTTTCTTCCATATTTAAGCTACTTTTCACTTTCCTTATCTCTTCCAAGACCTTCTCATCTTAAATACTTGCATCAAAACAATGATAAAGTTTGTGAAGCTAGGATCCATCCAAATTCCTTAAATAAAGTCATTAAATATTTAATTTCTAATCATTTGAAAAGGAAAGCTTAACCATCAAAATCAAGCATGAAATGGACTTATGGACTAGAAATTTTAGGACTAACATGCACATAAACATTCAAATTCAAGTGAAATAACTCCATTTCATGGGATTATCACACCCTAAAACCTAAAGATTTGCTAGTCCTCGAGCAAACTAAGTCAAGCAAGGGAAGAAGGGGCACAATCAAACATAAAAAACAAGGAACAAATTGAACTAGAGCATAACCAGCTTCCAATCATCATTCATACCCTCAAGAATTACTTCTCGACCTCTCAACATGGTCCACACGTAAAAAAAATCCAACTATCATGATTACACTTGAATGCAATTTTCATGCACGAGTGATTTCCCAAATTTATGTGTTTAAGATCCTTTCCTAAGCATGAAAAACAAGTTGGATGAATTTATAAAATGCACAAGCACTCTCATAAGAACATCTTTCATCCCTTTTTCCACTAATGTAGCCAACACATAATCAAAAATCATTTAGGGTCTTTTAAGCTTGTAATGTGAGGCTAGTTAAGAAAGGAGGGGAAAGATTTAAAATCAAATATTAAACACATAATCACAAATTTCCATCGACTCAAGCCAAATAAATAGAATGCAAATAAAGGGTCCAATATGAAAATTCAACCCTCTTTATTCTATTCTTCTTCTCTCGGTTTTTTTTTGGAAAAACATATGTATATGTATATTTTCTTTTTTTTAAATATTTTTTTTGTTTATATATATATATATATTTTCAAGAGTTGGTTCTCAATTGATCTCTACTAAAAATGGACCTGGCAAGCCTTCCCAATTGGTATGGAGACATGCCAAGAGGAGTTTTATAAGTTGTGCGGTACGCCTAGAAAGCATCATCCAATTTTTTAGACCAATCCTTTCTACAAGGGCTCACAATTTTCTTAAGAA
This sequence comes from Ormosia semicastrata, assembly GCA_029884595.1. Classification (NCBI taxonomy): domain Eukaryota; kingdom Viridiplantae; phylum Streptophyta; class Magnoliopsida; order Fabales; family Fabaceae; genus Ormosia; species Ormosia semicastrata. The sequence continues at coordinate 2,958,499 of JAQQTO010000061.1, read as the reverse complement.
TCCTCTTCAACTCTCTATTAGAGACCTCCGCTTGACCACTTGTTTGTGGATGATAGGCGGTGGCTACTCTATGTGTCACCCCATATTTGGCAAGTAAAGCGGCAAAGTAAAGTACTTGTTGCAAAAATGTGATCCCTCATCACTAACAATGAGTTTTTGGTGCCGTTGCCGAGAATTGAGTTTAGATTTGATGTTACTTCTTATATAGATTCACAACTCTTAATTCAAGTTTTGTTTGTTTGTTTTGTTTTTCAGGTACTTGGCTCTTGTATGCGAAGGACTCAAAGTGTATCTCGATTCCCTTACGATCCTGAGATTGAGAGGACCTTTCGAAGATTACTAAGAAAACAAGTGCAAGGGCAAGCACTCAATTTTGACAACGATTCTGAGATGGCAGAAGAGAATACTGAAAGACTCTTGAGGGAGTATGCCACTACAAATGCTCGAGATATCCGATCTAGCATTAGAAGGCCAGCTGTATAAGCTCAGACTTTTGAGATCAAGTCTGCCATTATCCAAATGGTCCAAACTACTTTGCAGTTTGTGGATCTACCTCATGAAGATCCCAATACTCATCCAGCCAAGTTTGCGGATCTACCTCATGAAGATCTCAATGTTCATCTAGCCAATTTTCTGGAGATCTGTGATACCTTCAAGCACCATGGGATGACTGATGACACAGCTCACTTGAGGCTCTTTTCTTTCTCTTTGAGGGATAAGGCCAAGGCCAAGGCCTGGCTTCAATCTTTACCTGAGCATTCCATCACTACTTGGGATGAACTTGCACAGAAGTTTTTCGACCGATTCTTCCCTCCCATGAAGTCAATGAAGTACAAAAATGATATCTTGTCCGTCAAGCAGTTTGAGGGAGAGACTTTATACAAGGCATGAGAGCGATTTAAGGAGATGCTGAGGAAGTGCCTCCATCATGGTATAAGAAAATGGATGTTGGTACATACTTTCTATAATGGTCTGATAGCATCCATTCGATCTATAATTAATGCAACAGTTGGAGGTGCTCTCATGAGCAAGACTATAGACACGGCCTACAACCTTTAGGAGGAAATGGCTACTAACAACCATCAGTGGCCAGCAAAGAGGGTTACTCCTAGGAGAGTAACAGCTGGTATACATGAAGTTGATGCTCTCACATCGCTTTCGGCTCAAGTGGCAGCACTCTCCAAGAAGTTTGACACCATGACAGTCAATTCAGTGGCAAGTGGAGCCAATAACTTAGCTGATATTTGTGATCATTGTGGGGACCTTCACTCTACTGCGAATTGCACAGCTAGCCTGGAGAGTGTGCAATATGCCAGTCAATTCCACCAACCTAGTCAAAACAAAGCTTTTGGCAACACTTACAACTCTAATTGGTGGGACCATCCTAATTTCTCTTGGGGTGGAAATTCTCAAGGTTCTTCTTCTCAACCTAAAGAAGCACCCCGTGCTCCTCCCAGTTTTCAACAACAAAGCTCCCCTCATGCCAAAACTTCAACTTCAACTTGCAACTTGCAACTTGCAACTTGGAGAAGATGTTTGCTCAATTCAGAACTAGCCAACAAGATTATATGACTAAAACTGATTCAAGGCTTGCCTCCCACGATGCTTTGATGCAAAGCCAAGTGGCTTCCTTGAGGAATCTCTACACTCAAGTTGGCCAACTTGCCCAAGCTTTAAACAATAGGCCCCCTGGGAGTTTTCCAAGCGACACCATCAACAATCCTATGGGTTCCTCTAATGAGCATTGTAAGGCTATATCATTGAGGAGTGGGAAGGAAATTGAAGGGAAACCCAAGGCTAAGCTACTTGAAGAAGAAGTTGAGGTTGCAAAAGATGAGGTGGTTGTGAACAATGAGGTTGAAGAGAATGAGGAAATTGCAAAGACGAAGGATGAGAACGAGAAGAAGGAGGACAAGCCTTATACAACACCTCCACCTTTCCCCAACCGGCTAGCTAAACAAAAACTTGATGCTCAATTCCAAAAGCTTTTGGAGATTTTCAAGAAACTTCACATTAACATACCATTTGCTGAGGTTTTGGAACAAATGCCTAGTTATGTGTAGTTTATGAAGGACATCTTGTCAAAGAAGAGAAGGCTTGTGGATTATGAGACTGTAGCTCTCATAGAGGAATGTAGTGCCATCTTACAAAATAAGCTACCTCCCATGTTGAAAGACCCTGGAAGCTTTACCATTCCATGCACCATTGGTAGTCAATTCTTTGGTAAAGTTTTGTGTGACCTAGGGGCAAGCATAAACTTGATGCCCCTATCTATCTTCCAACGGCTAAGGTTAGGGGAGGTGAAGCAAACTTCGGTTACTTTACAATTAGCAAACCGTTCCCTCACTTATCCTAAGGGAGTCATAGAGGATGTCTTGGTTAAGGTAGACAAGTTTATTTTCCCAGCTGATTTCATCATCCTAGACATGGAGGAGGACCGCAATGTACCATTGATTCTTAGGAAACCTTTCCTAGCCACCAGTAAAACTATGATTGACGTGCAAAAAGGTGAACTTACTATGCAAGTCAATGATGAAAAGGTAACCTTTAATATTTACAAAGCCATGAAATTTCCAAATGATCAAGAAGAATGCTCCTACATAGGTATGATTGATCAAGTAGTCAATAATGCATTTCATACTAATTTTACTGATGATTCCCTTGCTTTATCTTTGACATCCATATGTGAGCATATAGATAGGGATGATGTTATTGAATGTATTAAGCTACTTGACTCCTCTGCTAAGTTTTCCAGGAATCCAAGCTTTGAACTATTGGACATACCTTTTGACAAGCCCATTCTTCAGCCTTCCATAGTCACTCCACCCAAGTTGGAGCTCAAGCCATTACCCGATCACTTGCAGTATTCATACTTGGGAGAATCTTCTACGTTGTCGGTTATCATTTCTTCATCTTTTTCAGAGGAGTAGGAATCCAAGTTGTTAAGAGTGCTTATGGAGTACAAAAAGGCTTTGGGGTGGACTATTGCAGACATCAGAGGCATCAACCCTACTGTTTGCATGCACAAAATCTTGTTGGAAGTTGATCACAAGCCAACCATTGAACATCAAAAGCGTCTCAACCCCATCATGAGGGAAGTGGTCAAGAAGGAGATCATCAAATGGCTAGATGCAAGTATCATACACCCTATCTTTGATAACAAATAGGTGAGCCCGGTTCAGTGTGTGCCTAAGAAGGGTGGAATGACGGTGGTAGCCAATGAGAACAATGATTTGATTCCCACCAAGACAGTCACAAGATGACGCATTTACATGGATTATAGGAAGCTCAACACTGCAACCCGAAAGGATCATTTTCCATTACCATTTATTGATCAGATGCTGGATAGGTTGGCGGGTCATGCATATTACTGTTTTCTTGATGGGTATTCAGGATACAACCAAATTGCTATTGCCCCAGATGATCAAGAGAAAACTACTTTCACCTGTCCATATGGTACTTATGCTTTCGGAGGATGCCTTTTGGTTTGTGCAATGCCCCAACAACCTTTCAGAGACGCGTGATGGCTATCTTCACCGACATGGTAGAGAAATGTTTGGAGATATTTATGGATGACTTCTCAGTCTTTGGAGATTCCTTTGATGAGTGTCTTCATAATTTGGCTCGTGTTGAAAAGGTGTGAGGAGACAAACTTGGTGCTTAATTGGGAGAAATGTCATTTTATGGTCCAAGAAGGCATAGTACTTGGCCATAGAGTGTCATATAAGGGAATGGAGGTTGATAGAGCTCAGATTGAGGTTATTGAGAAACTTCCGCCACCAATTTTAGTGAAAGGTGTCCGAAGTTTCCTTGGGCATGCTGGATTTTACCGGAGGTTTATCAAAGACTTTTCCAAGCTAGCCAAACCACTTTGTAACTTGTTGGAAAAAAATGTGCCTTTCAAGTTTGATGAGTCATGCATGGAAGCCTTTGTGGAGTTGAAGAAAAGACTTGTCTCAACACCTATTATCACTACTCCTGATTGGACCCTACCATTTGAGCTGATGTGTGACGCTAGTGACTATGCAATCGGAGCGGTATTGGGACAAAGGAAGGACAAAGTCTTTCACTCCATCTATTATGCAAGTCGGACACTTACTGATGCATAGTTGAACTATACCACTACTGAGAAAGAACTCCTTGTAGTTGTCTTTGCATTTGACAAATTCTGGCATATTTGGTCGGTGCTAAAGTCATTGTCTTCACGGATCACTCGGCCATCAAGCATCTAGTGAGCAAAAAGGACGCCAAGCCGAGGTTGATTCGTTGGGTTTTATTGCTACAAGAGTTTGACCTTGAGATTAGAGATCGGAAGGGTGCTGAGAACCAGATGGCTGACCATCTTTCTAGGTTGGAAAATGAGAAATATCAACACGACCCAACTTTGATTCGTGAGACTTTCCCATTGTGTTTGCTTGCTCAGATCCATGGTCTACTGACTATGCCAACTACATTGTGTGTGGATTGATACCATCAAAATTATCCAATCACCAGAAGAAGAAGTTCCTTCATGATGTCAGATTCTATGTTTGGGATGAGCCGTATCTCTTTAAATAGTGTACTGATCAAGTGCTTAGAAGGTGCATTCCTATAGAGGAGACTAGTGCTATACTCGAGCAATGTCATGCTTCACCATATGGGGGTCACTAAGGGGCTGAATGAACACTACTAAGGTGTTGCAATCAGGTTTTTATTGGCCTTCTTTATTTCGAGATTCACACTCGTTTGTAGCTAAGTGTGATAGATGTCAAAGGACTGGAAACATCTCCAAAAGGAATGAGATGCCCTTGACTCTATTTTGGAAGTGGAAATCTTTGATGTGTGGGGCATAGACTTTATGGGGCCCTTTGTATCATCCGTTGGCTACGTTGCACGGGTACGGTATTTGACGGTGCATCTTGGTGACGGTATGGGTACGAAAATTTTTAAAAAACTAGGGTACTGCAGTACGGTATATAAAAATATATAAAATAATAATAATAATATATATATATGTATAATAAACTAAAATCTTATACAATAAAATATGATAACATAACACACAAATTAAAACACACAAATTTCAACATAAAATATATAAAAGAGCTTAAGTTGTTCAACCAAGACAAATCCACAATAAGAAATTACAATATTTAAGTTGTTCAACATGACAACTTCTAAAGATGATTACAAAAATCAAACTCCAACAGTCTCAATTTCATCATTTCCTTGCCCATCATCAGTGAAAAGAATAGCCTCCAATTCTGGTTCATCAAGAGAGAGACTAGCAACTTCAAGAATCCCACTTTCCTTCAAATGGATCCCATTCATCTCCACCAATGTCCCACATTTTAGTCTCACCCTCATTATAGTTCTTATTCTTCCTTGAGAGGAGACGAAGATTTGTGTGGACAAAAACTAAATCTTCACTCTCTCTGGGATTTAGCCTATTCCTTTTCATGGAGTGGATAAAGGAATATGTGCTCCAATTCCTTTCACAACAAGAGGAAGAGGAAGGTTGTGCAAGGAGCTTCAAGGCAATGGTTTGAAGTTTGGGGATTGAAGCTCCATACATGACCCACCATTCCTTTGGTGTCAAGTTCCACCTATCTTGCAAGCAATCAAATTGGCCAAGTTCTTCTTCACCACTTGAGAATTTAACAAATTCTGAAGTGACCGCTCGCCTTTCTTGAGGATCCGGAAAGTAATCCTTTAGACATTTGTTTCTCCCCATACAAATCTCATTGTCCTTATGTGGGGGGACTCGTTTTGGAGCTTCCTCAAGCCATTGTCTACAATAATACCTATTATACAAAATAAGTTATGATTACTATAATACAAAAACCAAAGTACATGTAAGAAAAAATAAAAGAACTTGCAACTTGAAAGTTAATTAAATTTACCTAGGATTAAGTGAATGAGCCAAGCAATGAAGAGGTGTGCAACTTTTATTCCATCTAGAAATTAGGATGTCATACACCACTCCATAGAAGAATGAATGTTGATTCAAATCCTTTTCCTCGTGTTGATAGACGGCTAGCTTCACTTGCTCAATCATAGAATCCCATTTCTCATAAATCAAATGAAGGTTTGGCTTATCAGTGTCACAAGAACGAAGCATATCATAGATGGGCTTTGTAAAGCTTAGAATATAATCAACTTTATCCCACCAAAGGTCATTCAAAATTGTTTCTTTCACAGAGGCAGCCTTTTCAACATCATCTTCTCTATAGTGAGACCATTCTTCACTAATGACCATAGATTGGAGACCATGCTTAATAGTTCTAAACCTTTTAAGCATTACAATGACAGAGGCAAATCTAGTCTCAGCAATAGAAAGTAGCTTCAGATGCACAAATTGATTATACATGGCTAGCCTCATGGAATGATTCATGATAAAATTCTTAATGAAAAAGGCATCATCAACAATAAGAATAATCCAATGACACTCAAAGATAAACACTCTCATTATTTGGATTGTTTTTAGGAGCACAAATATTTTTCAAAGCAAGATTCAAGGTGTGCACCACACATGGTGACCAAAAAATATGAGGATGAAGGGATTGAACAATTGCTCCAGCAGCCTTGCAAACAGGTGCATTATCAGTAATGATTTGCACCACATTTTGTGGCCCAACCTCATCAATGGTGGACAAAATCAAATTAGCAATATAATGTTTGTCCTTAAACTCACCAGAGCCATCAACCGCCTTCAAGAACATAGGTCCCGAATCCGATGCACCCATGAAGTTAATCAATGGTCTTCTCTGTGCATCAGTCCAACCATCACTCACTATACTCACCCCTTTTTCTGGCCAAGTGTCTTTGATGGGTTGAAGTAATCTCAATATGTGAGCTTTTTCTCTTTGCAACATTGAAGTCCTTATAGCATTGTAGCCAGGTGGAAGAAAACCTGAGAGGGTAGTATTTGCAGCATATGTGAATGAGCTAACAAAATAAGGATTTCTAGCCACATTGAATGGCAAACTAGCAGAGTAGAATAGCCTAGCTATTTCACATGACAAATGATCTCTTGCCTCATTATTAAATGCCCTTCCTATTGCACTTTCAGTGCCTCTTCTTCTCTTGCTCCCATCAGAAGACATATCAACTCTAGGAGGGTTCAAACTTGTAGAGCCAGAGGGTAAAGGAACTTGCACTGGCTTTGCATTCTTCTCAATAGTCTCTCTTTCTATTTGCTTCATTTCTTGAAGATAGTCATTTAGGACAGCATTACATATGCTAATCCCATGTCCCTTTTCCCTCAATAGATGAGACCTCACTCTAAAATAAGATCCCTTGTAAGTTCCATCACAAAAATTGCATTTCCAACTTGCATTCCCTCCTCCAGCCTTTTTACTTTGCAATACAGTCACATAAGCCCAAAGAGGACAACCATTTTTAGCTATGCCAATTGCATATTTGCTAGTCAAAGAAGCAGAAGAGGCGTGCCCACTACTGCACCCATCGCTGCACTCAAAGACCACCACCAGCACTAGCAGAACCTTGTGAAAACATGGTGGGTAGAAAAAAAACAGCCTTGCACTGCCTTGCTTCTTAGAAAAAAAAACTTATAGTGCCTGCCTGGTTACTAAAAAAAACTGATAAATACGAGTAGCTTTCACAAACTTTCATCGCCTTGAATCGGGCAAAGTGCCACTCGAATGGGGGGGGAGGGGTGACGATCCGAAACGGAAGCAAAAGTGCAGCGTCGTGAGGCCAGCCGAGACGAGTAGAGAGGAGTTGGTCACCTGGATATCGAGACGAGAAGCGAAGGGAGACGATGGAGGAGTTGGTCGCCGAAGATCGAGACGAGAGCGTACGAGACCGGAAGCAGAGACGATGGAGCAGAGACGTGATTGAGAAGCGAAGCGCATCGCAGGAGCACACGGAGACGAGATCGAGAAGCGTCGGGCGCAGAGCAGAGACGAGAAGCGAGACGATGGAGCGTAGATGAGATTGAGAAGCGAAGTAGATCGCAGGAGCACACAGACGAGATCGAGAAGCGACACGGGCGGAGCAGAGACGAGATTGAGAAGCGAAGCGCATCGCAGGACCGCGGGTATGGAGAAGAAGCGACGAGCGGAGCAGGTCGGGTAGGGTAAATACCAAGGCCAAACGACCGTGTTTTGGCCTCATTTTAGTGAAGCCGTACTACCAACAAGGGAGCCGTACCCACCGCACTGCAGAGGCCGTCAGACGGAGCCGTGCACCAAGTAAAAAAAAAAAATTAATGGGTACGTGCCCACGTGCGTACCACGTCCCGACGTACGACTGACACGTGCACGGCACCTTTCACGTCGGCACCTGTACTCCTCCCTGGGAGGATTACCCATGCTTCAGAGTCTGTTGGTAACCGTTACATTCTTGTAGCAGTGGATTATGTGTCAAAGTAGGTGGAAGCTTGTGCCCTACCTATTAGTGACTCTAAGGTGGTCCTTAATTTTCTTAAAAAGAACATTTTCACAAGGTTTGGCACCCCTAGAGCCATTATTAGTGATGAGGGATCACATTTTTGCAACAAGTACTTTGCTGCTTTACTTGCCAAGTATGGGGTGACACATAGGATAGTCACCGCCTATCATCCACAAACAAGTGGTCAAGCAGAAGTCTAATAGAGTTGAAGAGGATTCTTGAGAAAATTGTGAGCCCTTCTAGAAAGGATTGGTCTAAAAAATTGGATGATGTTCTCTGGGCATACCGCACAGCTAATAAAACTCCTCTTGGCATATCTCCATACCACTTGGTCTTTAGCAAGGCTTGCCACCTTCTTGTCGAACTCGAACACCATGCCTATTGGGCCATCAAGGAGGATAAATTGGGATTCTGAAGCTGGTGGGGAGAAAAGATTGTTGCAACAGAATGAACTTGATGAATTCCGCTTACAAGGTTATGAAAATGCTAAGATCTACAAGGAAAAGGCGAAGAGGTGGCATGACAAGCACATTATTCCAAGAAGCTTTGCACCAGGCCAGAAAGTTCCCTTATTCAATTCAAGGTTGAAATTATTTCCAGACAATATCAAATCTCGGTGGTCAGGTCCATTTTTAGTTGTGGAAGTGTTTCCCTATGGTGCTGTAACCATAGAAGACCCGGTTTCAAAGTCAACCTTTAAGGTCAACGGCCAGCTACTCAAGCTTTACTTAGGTGGTGAGGTGGAGAGACACAAAACCTCACTCACCCTTGCCCCTCCATCTTGAAATCTACAAAGTCCAGCCAGGACTATAAATAAGGCGCTTCTTGGGAGACAACCCAAGTTCTTAACTCTATCTCTTAGTTTAGGGCAATTTTATGCATGATTGAGAGTTTTTCTTCATGGTTAAATTTGTTTTTGATAGCTTTATATTGTGTGTTTTTCAATTTTTATGCCTTGTTAATTTTACATAATATTTGAGAATGTTTCTATTTTTATAGGAGAGGAAGTTGTGGATGAGCCAAAAATAGGATCAGAGGGCTGTTGTTGCATAATGATGCAGTCCAGGACACCACGCCTAGGTGCTACTGTCTCAACCTTATTAAGCTGAATTTTCCAGAGAGTTCCACGCCTAGGCAAGCTCCTCTCTGCTTGAAGCATTCTGAAACACAGAGTGTCACGCCTAGGCGTGGCTTTTCCACACCTAGACGTGATATTTCCATAAAAAAAAAGTGCAGAAAGGGGCTGCTTTTTGTGCAACAGCCCCCATCACGCCTAGGCATGATGTTTCTGCGCCTAGGCTGCATTCCAGTGGGAAACTTTTGGTGAGCTGGCAGTTGTGGTCAAGGAATTTTATGCTAATGCTTATGCTAAGAAGCGGTCTATCACCATTGCCAGGGTTAGAGGAAAAGTTGTAAACTATTCTCCTGAGCGCATTCGTCAGGTCCTGGACCTTGGCCTTCTCCCATTGGAATGTGCTTACAAGACCATGCAACTACCTGAAGAGGAAGGAGGCACCCCCTTCAAGACGGTCATGAATGCCATCTACGATCCTAAATTTCCTCCTCAAGTGCAGCGAAACACAGATAATACTATCAAATATATCAAACAGGAAAGTTTGCGTCGTGAGTTGTGCCCTTGGAACCACTTTGTGTGTTCCTGCTTACTGCCCACAGAGCATCAGTTTGACATACATCATGAGTGTGCTTATATGTTGTCTGCCATCCGCACTCTTCAGCAGATGGATACTGCTCAAATCCTTTATGATGAGATCCGGCTGTGCATTAGAGCAAAGCCAAAGCCCAAATCCTTATTCTTCTCCTCTCTCCTCTGTAAGCTTTGAAAGACATTTAAGGTGAGGTGGAAGGAGACAGAAGTTCAGGTGAAGACCAAGGCCCTTATGACTAAGAAAGCAATGCAGAAACTCATGGATGCCCAAGACAGATGTTGGCAAGCCCCAACCCCGAACCCAGCTGCAGATCACCCACCAGCCCTTGCACCAACCCCGCAACTTGTTCCAATCTTCAATGTTGTGTGGGCAACCTCTGTTGATCAACGCCTGGCTTTGCTGAAGGCAACATCGGAGCAGTAAACTGCTATGCTTGCTTCCAATTATCAAAGCATCCACTGGCTATCCTTGCGTCAGGGCCACCAGATGGATGATTCCACCTTTTGCTCCATTTCCACAGGCTGCTACAAGAGTACCTCCACCACAGGCTCCGACAATGGGTGCAGATGCTGAAGATACAGAGATGGGCGAGAATGACTTAGCTGATCCTGCGGGTGATGACTTACTTGATGAGGACGACCTATTCTGAGGCACCAAGGCCTATTTACTTCCTTTTATTGTCTTCAATCTTTTATTTCTTATCATACATAGTTAGGACACTACATGAATTAGGTTTGGAGGGGAATTAATTTCTTTTTGAGCTTTCTATTGAAATAATTTTTTTTTGTAATTGTGGTGATGAATATTGATTTCCCCCTCATTCCTTTGCATTTGACACTGGTGTTATGACAATTTATTTTGTTGAAGTATCTACTTTGTTAGATGTTCTAAATGCTTTAGGAAGTGGTTTTGGTGTTAATTCTTTGTTGTTAATCATTCTTGTTATGATAGTTTTGTTTTGTTTTTCAATTCGCGGACCTTTGAAGGCTTGATCATGATTAACTGGCTGCCTGAGAATATGCATTAAAGTGATGAGTAGTGCTTGGAAACAGGTTGAATTTTTGCATGTCAGAGTTCTGATTTGAGTATCCAATAATTGCGTGGATTAAGAATTGCCTCATTGCTTGGGAAATCACATGCAAAAATTCAAATATTGTGCTTACACTTATTGCTATAATTGTGTGAGCGTATTTCCCTTTTTTATGTGTGATGGATTTTGGAATGTGAATGGATTGCATGGTTGGAGAAATTTTATGAAAAGCATGTGTATGGGCAATTTGCATCTTAGAAGCTTGTTTGATTCCCTCTTGAGACAAAATCTTAGGCAATGCATTTTTAAGGAAATGACTAGGGCACTTATTTGGACCAATTGAGCCTTTCAAGCCAACCTTAATTGGATGATATCCTTAGGTCCCCTTTGAAGCCTGGTGTGTGTGTGTGTGGCTTAAAATTTTCTTTCTTTGATCACCACTTTTCCACCCCTTCATCCCTGCTTATGATAAATCATTTTACCCCCGTCACATGTCCCTTATTGAATGCATGATTAGGCATTTTTGTTGATTTGAGCCAAATTATCCTGCACGGTACTAAGGAGAAGAGATCAATTAGGAACCAACTCTTGAGAAAAAAAAGTATAAAATAAAAAATAAAACCAAAAAAATAAAAAAAATAAAAAATAAAAGAAGGAAAATATACATATGCATATGTTCTTCCAAAAAAAAAAAAAAGAGAGAGAGAAGAAGAATAGAATAAAGAGGATTGAATTTTCATATTGGACCCTTTATTTGCATTTTACTTATTTGGCTTGAGTCAATGAAAATGTGTGATTGTGTTTAATATTTGATTTTAAATCATTCCCCTCCTTTCTTAACTATTACCCTTAGCCTCACATTACAAGCTTAAAAGACTCTAATAATCTTTGATTATGTGTTGTCTACATTAGTGGAGAAAGAGATGAAAGACATTCTTATGAGAGTGCTTGTGCATTTTATAAATTCATCCAACTTGTTTTTCATGCTTAGGAAAGGATCTTAAACACATAAATTTGGGAAATTACTCGTGCATGAAAATTGCATTCAAGTGTAATCATGATAGCTGGATTTTTTTTTATATGTGGACCATGTTGAGAGGTCGAGAAGTAATTCCTGAGGGTATTTAAGATGAGAAGGTTTTAGAAGAGATAAGGAAAGTGAAAAGTAGCTTAAATATGGAAGAAAACATGAAAGAAAGAAGATTTGACAAGCCACACCTAGGCGTGGATGATTTCAAGGCACTCTGAATTTGTAAGATGAAAAATCTAAAGAAATCTATCAGTTTCACCTTGTCCTCAAGGTGAAAAGCAAGAAAGGCACTCTGAATCACTTCAAAATATTCCCAAGTATTCTCATGGACTGGCAGATTAGCCTATTGGATCAGAACTTCAATTGTTCCATTCAATAGCCTCCGAACAACTAGCAATTTAGCTGGGACAACTTGCAATTCCCAATCCGCTGACCAAAAAATAGGCAATTCTTGACTCAGGAGATCCATGTGTAGAGCCCTCTTAAGCTAGGAGATGTGAAAGATGGGGTGAATTCTTCTGATTAGGCAATTCTTCGGATTGTAGCTTCAGATCCCTTACCAAATTATGTGACATGAAATTGTGGGAAGCCCCTAAGTTCACAAGGACAATCACTTTCTTCCCTTGAATCATTCCCCAAAGCTTCAAGGATTTTTTTGAGGTAACCCCTGCCACGCTACTCATGTTCAGTTGTAGAGCTGAGGTTTCCTCCTGCTCCTCTTCCTCCCCCTCTGTGGTTTCTTTTGGTTCTTCACCATCCTCATTATCATGTGTAATTGTTTGTTCCTTCCAACGTGACCTGGAAAGAACCTTTCATCGCATCGGAAACACACACCCCTACGCCTCTTGTCCTATTCCTCCTCCTCCGTTAACCTTTTGAACCCCATCCCCCTTCTCTGGTTGCGCTGACCAAACAGCCCTCTCTTGTAGGATTGCGGTTTCCTGTCATCAAAGAAGCTTGCGCACTTGTGCGATGCCATCATGCTTGGTCCAGACCCAACACTAGGTTCCACTTGATAAGTGTTTCACAGTAGCTAGTCTTGGGTTCCAGCCCATTTTTCAGTCAAAGCAGGCCTATTGTAGTTGGGCCCAATCCTCCTAGATGGGTAACCCATGACCCGACCCACCACTTGATTTTTGTCCTCAACCTTTTGTGCCACCATCATCAACGTATTCAGGTCCCCCAAACTCAATAATCGTACCTCAGCCCTCACTTCTTCTTTCAACCCATTCAAGAAAGCTCTTCTCATAAATTCTTCATCTACATACCTCAAAGGAACCAAGAGAAGCTCGAATCGCTCTCAGTATTCAGCCACGCTCCCAGTTTGTCTCAGCCCCATCAACACTTCATAAGGATTTTCTGACGATCAGATTTGGAACCTACCCAGAACTGCTTGATGAAAAACAACCAAGGTAGCTCGTCCAATTCTCGCCTCCCATTACTGGAACCAATTCAACGCCCTTCCTTCCAGACAAACAACCGTTGTCGTCACCTTCTCATCCTCTGGGATTTCATTAATTTCAAAGTATCTTTCAGCTCTATATATCCTGTAACATATCAATATATATACAAAAATAACAATAATAAGGATTAATAATAATAATATAGATAGGAACGGATATCTTGCAGCAAATAAGGATTTGATAAATCTGTTTCTTTTCCTGAGAATCCTAAAAGGAATAAAGCCCAGCCTGTTTTTCTCTCTGCTACTCAGATCAATAAATGTTTAGTAGAATGAACTCAAGGATAAGTTCTCCTTTTCTCAAGTACACCTCCTCACCTTTTGCAACAACATTCTTGCTCCTTCTCTCATAAACTCTCACTACTTGTCTTGGCCCAATTCCCTCCAGCCCATTTTCCTTTTTCCTTCCTCTTCTCTTATACACGTGTCAAAGTCCCATCAAAGTCAGAGAAGTTCCAAATGACGAAGTGCAATGATGAAGCCATTTTTAGAAGTCGTTCAAGCAGGAGAGAATGTTGAGGATGCCAAATTTTCCAATAGAGTTTACTAAATGTCAAATCCAACAACAATCAAAAAGCATTGGTCCTCCCTAGTAACTAAATTTCAAAGCAATTCAAGAGTTTATGGAAACAAATTAAGCAAACGAAAGAAATCACAATTCCATTTCTTGCAATGAAGAAAGAAAATCCTCTCAATATCATTTAAAAGTCTTACATACTTGCAAAAGTCTACTGAAACAGAACGCATACTTTGACCTGATTTATCTAATATTGAAAGCACAATTGGCAGAATAAAAATTTACACTTCCAAACTGCTCCATGCAATAAATCTCAGAAGTTTAAACACTGAGATCTAGTAAGAAACAGATTGTCACCACCAGCAGTACAATATAGAATACATCCTTAAGTAAAAATATATATTCTCTCTTTTCCATCACGTAACTACTATGGGAAGTGTCAAGAACTAACTCTCCCAAAAGCTTAAGCTGTTAGGTGAAGCCTCAAAATTGGTTTTATATCTCTAACACACCCCCTCACACAAGAGCCTTTGGGATTGAAGCGTGGACAAGTGCAAGCCCAATCTACCTTGTGCTGAAATTCAACTTTATTTAGAAAAATGGAGGCAACAAGGATTGAACTCCTAACCACTTAGTCATAAACTCATTGATACCATGATAGAATTATAGGTTTAGGGTTAGGGAAAAAGGAAAAGATAGAAAGACCTCTAACGGTAGTAAACTGAAAATATAATTGATAGATGTAATGTGTTACAATACCCTAACCTAATACTCTTATTTATACTAATAATTAGGTCAAGTACTACTACTACTAGCACAAGTCCAAGCCCACTAACAATAAGAATAATAACCCTAATATCTTAACACTCCCCCTCAAGCTAAAGCTAACTAAGTTTTATCTTGTTACAACTTTACAAGTAGCAAACCCACAAACATATGACAAATAACACAACCCATCTCAACCAAAGAAATTTAAGCAACTAGTACTCCCCTAAATAACAAATCCTTGGCAAAGTCCTTGGTAGGCAGCACCTAGAAGTCCTCAACCTTTCTCTTGGCCCACTCAACCTTCTTCCAACTTCTCAGCACACATCCCAATTAAACGACACAGTTTCTGAAGTCTTCAATCTTTCTCCCCATTGGCTCCCTCAACCTCCAAACTGGTCTTTAAACATTGGGTCAGTCTCATACCACCTAGTAATACCAACAAAACCCTTTACTAGCTCAAAATCTTCAAACCACAATCCCATTAACAGCAGTATTATTACTAAATCAGAACAGCATTCAACCCTGAGCAACTTGCATTATGGGTTAGCACGTAGCACAAACCAACTAATGCAGCAGAAGTGTTCACACCAGAACAGCCCACAATCAAATAATCACCACTGAACAATAACTAATTAGCCCTTACTCCCCTGACCACCAAATTAGAAACAAGACCTTCATCAGAAGACCAGAAAAAACTCAAGACAGATCCAAACAGCCAGACAGAAAAGAGGGAATGAGAAGTCTAATCAGATCTGTTGTGGGCAATGATGCACGGATACGGGTACAAGTATCTAGTACGATACGGGTACGGTACAGGGATACGACAATTTCTTAAAAATTAAGATACGTGTACGACAAGATATGGCATAACATATATATAAGAAATCATAAAACATATCATTTTAAATAACTCAAAGTATTAAGTATCAACGGATAAATCATAAAAAATTCTAAAATACAAAATAAATAGTTTTATCAAATATTAAAGTTATTGTTGAAAATTAAACTATTTATTATCTGCAAAAAGTGAAAATAAAAATTTAAAAATTTAATAATCCTAAAACATTAAATTAATTAAAAAGTTAAAAACTTTTCAGTCATAATTAAATTAATAGTTACAAAATGGTGAGTGAATTAAAATATTGAAACTTGAAAGTTTTTCGTTTTGAGTCATAACTCATAAATATGCATTACCATAATGTGTGAGTATATGACAGATTACAAAGTGAAGAGTGTGAAGACTATACTATTAATTAATAAAAGCATAATTGCCTTAAAGTCTTAAAGCCATCATGTGTTAAGCAAGTGAAGAGTCTGAAGGCTTAAAGCCATCAAGTGAAGACTATCACATCAGCAACTAAGTGACTAATGCTTTACGCCTTTACCCTTTGGCCTTTCACGTGTTGTACTTGAAGAGTGGAGAGTCTAAAAATAGTTTTGGCCTTTGAAGTCTCTGTTTTGAGGAGAGGAAACAGTAACAGCGTGAGAGAGCTTCGAGCAGGGAGAGTGGGAGACCCAAAAAAAAGGAGTTGCCTATACGTTTTCCGGCAATCAGTGTGCGTCTCCGTTTCCGATACGCACCGGACACCGGTACGGCGGCCTGAGAGCCGTACCAGTGCTTCATAGGTTGTGGGCTAGAATCACTGTCACACCTAACTAGAATAGTAGCAGTCCACCACAGAGGTCGCTGAAATGATCTCCAGCCAACCCAGAACTTACCAATGGTCACAGAACACCAGATTCACAGTGCAACACCAGAACCGAAAGTGCATGGACCAGATATAAAACACACCAAAGCACCAAGCCAAACCTGAACCATCTTGCTAGAATCTCCTCTTGTCAAACCAGAGACCATCCCCAAACACAGAAATCTCCACTAGGCTTCACAAAAGAAAGAAAAGCACAAACAAGTCGTTGCAGAACCTGTCAAACCTCAAATAGCATGATCCTATGATTCACAACATCATCAGGAAGTCAACAAAGGAAACCAAAATCAGAAGCAAAAGAACAGCACTCAAACAACCAAGAATATGAATCTCCCCCTAATCGAAGTGGCAGCCATCGCAGTTAAAAGAGATTGAAACACCAGGCAAAAAATCAAGAAATCAGACCTGAAACAGGGTTCGCCAGAGCTCCACAGTCATCGCCAACGAGTACCCCAGGCTAGTCACCAGCCCCAGTCACAACCCACCCACCCAAAAAGAAATGGAAACTCTGGCCACCCAACTGGTCACATACCACTGAAAATGCAAAACACGCCAAACAAAACCAAAACGCCAGAGCTTCTACTGCCATGGCCGGCCACCACAGGACTCATCGGACATCTTCCCATCACCGGCCAATCACAACCAACCTGCACCCACCAGCGACAGCTGCTCGGTTGCCTGAAAATCTGAATGGCAGCCAAGGAGATAGCTACCCAAAGTTTGAAACATGATCTTGTCACAATGGTCTTTTTTTTAGTAGTTTCAATTTCAAACTATTTCTGAATCAAACGCAGAGAAAACAGGAAAGAATATAGCTTTAGGGAAAACAATAAAATTTCAGGGGGAAAAAAATAGGTACAAAGGAGTTTTAGGGAAAAACAGAGGAAGGAATGTACAAATGAGTTCAATGAACTCAAAACAGCGAAA
The DNA here is from genome assembly GCA_029884595.1 of Ormosia semicastrata. NCBI lineage: Eukaryota > Viridiplantae > Streptophyta > Magnoliopsida > Fabales > Fabaceae > Ormosia > Ormosia semicastrata. The sequence continues at coordinate 2,940,998 of JAQQTO010000061.1, read as the reverse complement.
AGGCCAGACTCTTCAAGGTGGATGGTATCACTCCAACACCATGTCAAGGATCAACTCTCCTAGAAGCTTTAATTGTTAGGTGAAGGCTCAAGATTGGTTTTATATCTCAAAAAGGAAGAAAGTTTTACATTTGAAAATTTTTTCACATATCCTCGTCCATGGTTGTTAGAATTGCACGATTCATGATTTGATACGATTCGGTAAGCCAATGATTCGAATCATGTGGTGAAACACATATGGCTTTGAATCATGCATGTATTGCATGAATCGGTGCAACTCCATATTATTGATAAGATTCACACGATTCTACAATTGAGTATTTTTTATTTTTTTATTTTGCTTTTCTTTCACCGATATTCTCATCAGAGACTTTGAAAGGGCTTAAAGGCTTAATAAAAATAACTGAACGAGTGACTAGGCATTTAAGCAAACGAGTGACTAGGCATTTAAGCAAACCAGTTTTCACCCAAAGGCATTCGATCTGTTTTAGTTCTTATGGTACTGAGTGTTCATGCAATCACTCTATTTTTGTTCTTATAGTGTAGAGTGTTCATGCAGTCACTCCATATGGCTCTTGAGGCTAAAAAGGGGAAGAAGGATGTGGAATCATGTTTTAGGTGTAGAATAATGTACATTTAAGTTTTTATTGATGTGTTTCAAAATCGTACGATACATTACGATTCATGATTCACAATTCAAAAATTGAACAAACAATTCTTGGTACGATTCATGATTTGACAGCTATGTCCTCGTCATTATTCTTAAACAATCTTTTTAAGTAACAATTGAAACAAAAGAGGGAAGATTAGAAATTCATACTTCATTAGCTCAAGAAGATCACCAAAAGCACGAACACAGTGTACAGATGCTGGCTTGTTTAACTCTTTCGCAAGTTCAAGCTGCTGCTGCAATACTTCGACCTACACAGATTTCTTAATGCATTAACAACAATCTAGCTTACATTCTTTTTTTTTTTTGGGATAAAAGAGGAAATTCATTATGAAGAAGAGAAGAAGATTACAAAGAGTTAGGTTAGGAGGATAAGACATTCTTCAGCAAGGAAGGGTCATCTTCTGTCAATGATATATGATTATTCATTGTGTTTCATACTAAAGTTAATGCTTCATGTCATTTCTTTTCAATAGATTCAGGTTGCCACAGGCACAAAGTCCAGAACTCTATTTGATAATCAGGCAATGAAATGTCATCCTTAATTGTAAGGAATGGGACTTGAACTCTCGTATGTACTAATTTAGAGGTAGCACTAGAAACAACAAAACTTTTATAATGATTCTCTATGGAATATAACCTTTTTTTTACATCAAGGAAAAAAGAAGTTCATGGAGCAACTGTAGTCAGCCTCATTTTGAAGCCTAAATGCTATGCCTGGTAGTCTTTTGAAAATCAGCTTGTCCTTAAGGCAATAAGGCCTTAGACAAACACAAATGGCACCAACATAAATACTCAGAAGTCAGCATCTTCAACAGAATACCTTCACTCTCTCAGCAATGACCAAACTGCCAAAATTTATAGGTCCTCTCCCCACTGCAAATTCAGGTTTGAAATTTATTTTATTGTTTTCTTGACAGACCACAAAAGTCAGAGTCATTAAATTCAAAGCTGACTTTGCAAAGTCAACACGACTTTTCTCAATTCATGTTTCTTAAGCAGAAAAAGTGCCTAACTTCATGTATATACAGCACTTTTGTTTCTCCTACTTGAATTAAGACTGTTAAATAGACACCAAATTCATCCTAGGTTTAAGTAGTGTTCCAGAAAAGCCCATAATTCCATCAGAAATTCCTAGCTGCCTTTAAATTCAAAGCTGACTTTGCAAAGTTAACAAGACTTTTCTCAATTCGTGTTTCTTAAGCAGAAAAAGTGCCTAACTTCATGTATATACAGCACTTTTGTTTCTCCTACTTGAATTAAGACTGTTAAATAGACACCAAATTCATCCTAGGTTTAAGTAATGTTCCAGAAAAGCCCATAATTCCATCAGAAATTCCTAGCTGCTACTTGGCACAGCGTTTATGTACTTATTTTTTTTTTGGTAAGACCGTGAGGTGTGGCCACACCGGTGTGGGACTAATCCCTGCTCAGGCATCGGCTTGTCCCTCTACAAGGTGCTTCCTAGTGGGTTCGAACCCTTGCACTGCAGTATAAGTACTTCGATATGTAATTGCCTAAAGTTCAAAATACTCCAAACTAGTAGATATTTATATCTTAAGAGAACTTTTATTCAAAGTGCTTCAGGGTAAAAAAGGGAATTGGAAAGAGAATTTTTTATATAAGTGAAAGCTCTTTACAAGATGTGGTACCAAACATGATTGAAATTCTTAAAATGAGCTCTTATATAACTCAGCCAAAATCATAACTCTCCACTGGAATTCACAGATGTACTTAGCAGCACCTTAAATAACTCAACCAAAAATATATGATAAATATTCTCAAGCAGACCATATATATGTGAAAAATATAATGAAGAAATAGTACATTAAAGTAATTTGTTCATTGTCACATAAAACAACTAGATTCATAAATAACAACTCAACTGAACATTTAACCCTGATATACTGTAAAACAAAATTCAAAAATGTAATTTTCTAACACACACACAGCATCTGCCCGAAAATATCAAGCAAAAGCACTATTGAAGCACTATTTCACTGTCAAATAACCATTCTCTTTTGATCCATCAAAGTGTAACACTCGCAGCACAGGTCAATTTAGCAATCTGATCAAAATTCTTGATGTTTGGTAGCATCAATCGCAGGGGAATTTGATCATGGGAAAAAAGAGGGAGGGGGGGGGGAAACCTAGACCACCAACAACAACACACATAGACACAGCTTTCCTGAAACTGTATGCAAATTATGTGCACCTGAATATTAGGATATTGCTTTTCATACAGCTTTCATGGGTCACAGATGACTTATCAACCTACCTATTACAGTAATTACATGCAGATATACATATATAAACAATAGAAAGAGAAATAGGTGCATCTACATATTGCTCCAAGAGAAGTATTAGAGTTTCAAAACAATTAACAGAAAAACACAGTACATCCCAACAAAGAAAAATGGGTAGCTAAAACCTGCTCCGAAAAATCAATGTTCCTTCCATGTGATCCTTTGTCCACACCAATCTGAGAAAAAATCAAAATCTTAAATACATCAAATGTTAAGAACACAATATTCAATATAGTCCCACACTACTTACAATAGGTTCATGCAAACGAGCAAAATCAATTTCAACCATAAATTTATTAAAATGGTATCAATATGCAAATCTGCATGTAAAAGCATTGAAGCCAACCACATGAACTTTGATTCCTGCTGCATTTAAGAGTGGAAAACAGAAACTACATATTCATAAGAATTAGGCAAGAAGCAAAGATCCCTGCAGAGTGCAGACTTTGTTTAAAAATGAAAAAAGAACTCATCCTCTTCCAGAAAAACAAAGCCTAGTAACTTGGTACTATATAGACTGCTTGACTCATACTTTTTTATCCTTTCTTGTACTTTCAAATTCAAAGCATTTAAAGTTATTATCTGTGAATTTTCAAGCACCTTTGTGGTATGATGTTTTACAAAATCAATACAAAGAAAGCAGCAAAAACATAATGAAATTCCAAGATGAAACGTGGAAAGAAAAATTACATAGAATGCGCCAAATAAGAAAACAAGTCGTTCACTTTGAGCAACGGCCAATAATAACTTAGATGAAAATAAACGAAAAATCACAAAATTAAAAAAGGGGGCGGGCTTTTCTTTTTCATGAAGCCCTGCAGGAAAACAACAAAGCAGTGCCTGCATCTACAAATGGAACTCTATAGAAATTCACACGAATACCATAAACAGTTAATGAATAGGAATACCTCTCCAACTGCAGCAGAGGGTGTAGAATCAAGATATTCTTTCAACGTATTAAACCAATTGGGACTCCTCTGTGCAATAAACCTGCAATTTAAAAAGGTAAGGCCTAAAACCTTTAAATACAAGTCCAACTCAGCAAAGCTTTTAAATTGCACCCGCAACCACAATCGTGCCCAATATTGCGGATTTGGAAATCTTTGAACCGCAATTGCAGCCACATTAACGGCAACTGCAACCGCAATTTAATGCCAAAAACAAAAACAAAAGCAAAACAGATGAATAAATAAACAGTTGGACAAGAATAAAAGGAATGACCAGGGATGGAGACCAAAGCAAGGAATGACAGAAGGGTAGGCTTGAGCCATGTCCTTAACCAAGTGCCAATCTTGTTCGCAAACCCCATTCACGGCGAAGTGAACAACCCCTGAGTATTGGGCAGATTTGATAAGTACCCCAGCCTTGCTTAAGATTCTTGGGTCCTGCAGATGACAGTGTGCGTCGAACAGTTTCATCATCAACCTTTATCACCCTAACTGCGTAAGGCTGTTGCTTGAGAGGTCAACTGATGCAGCTTTAAAAAGCTTATGCCACGAGTTATCTAATATAAAACGACTCCAAGGTTGATATATCAAATATTGCATATATTTATTTTTATATAATATTTAATATTATTTATTGTATATATTTTTTATTATTTTTTTTATTCAATTATATTCTTTAAAAAAATATGAATAGTCATACACTCTTATAAAAGAATATAAGACTAATATTTTTTAATCTAAAATAGTTGTGAAAATAAACTATTTATTCATATTGATTAATTAAGTATATTGAATTAATTTATTAATAAATTTATTTATTTATATATAGTTAACTAAATTAAAATATAAATAGATTGTTTCTTAATTATAATTAAACTATCAATTATATTAGTTTCATATTTGATTAATTATTATTATTATTATTATTATTATTATTATTATTATTATTATTATTATTATTATTATATTAAACTAAAATTAAAATGGTTAAATTAAAGTTTTTGTCTCAATAGTTTACACTCATTTTTAATTATGTCATTATCATTTTTATCTTTTTAATCAATCCTCACACTTATTAAAGCTTTTAAAACAGTTGTCGTCTTTAACTTTCATATAATACTATTAATTTAGTTCATATTAAACATTTTACAGAGAAAAAAAGAGTTTCTAAAAGAGTACTTACTCCAAAAAATTAAGAACATACTAGAATGAAGTAGTACTTATTGGATGTTTTACATAGAAAGGAAACATCTAGAGGAGACCCCTATGGATAAAGAAACACTTATTTTATTAGCTAACTAACGGTGTTATAATAGTTTTATAGTGGAAGTTAATGATGGGGGCTATTTTGAAAACTTTTATAAGTATGAGAACTAATTTAAAAAAAAAAATTATAGGGACTAAATTTAAAATGAATGTAAATTATAGGGCCTAAAACATTAATTTAAATAATAAGGATTTTTCAATGATTTTTTATACTAGACCTTGAGCCATGGAAATGTTGGGAAAAGATGTGTACATTACGGAAGCAACAACACATAACAATGGACAAAATAAACATTTCTCGCTTAAAGAACTTATGAGGAGGAAAATATACAGCAAGCAAAAATATCCAACAAAATATTGCCTATAATGTACAAAATAAATAGGTAGAGGAGAACATACACAACTTTTAATGTAGAAAACTCCATCAATGTGAAAGGCAAAAATCACAGGACCTAATACAGAAAAACTCTCATTACAACAAATCAATGTGTACAGCAAAGTGCCTCCTAATAAACTGATATCAAAACAGTCTTTACTCATTATCAACAAAGTAGAAATTAACAAAGCAATAATGTTTAACACCCACAAAGGAGTACAAATAGCCCAACTAGTAAAGATAAGGAAACAAAATTTTGCTTGCTCAAATAGAAGCACACAGTGTTATGAGCAACATACTGAAAAATCATCTAGATCAGACCACAAATGACCACTCAATCTAATGCCACAAAACCAGCTTAGAAAACAACTTAGAGTCCAAAACATCACTACCCAATGTTACTCACGTTAATATTCTTAGATCTACCATAGAAGTAGGATTCTTGCTAAGATGAATGACATTATGATTATCACAAAATAAAACACACCTCTGCTGAGTAAAACCAAGTTCATGCACAAAGTTTTTCATCCAAAGTAACTCCTTACAAGTCTTGATAATAGCAATAAACTCAACCTTAATAGTAGACAATGTAACATACTTTTGCAACTTGGATTGCCAAGCCACGACTCCTATGCAAAGGTAATCAAATAGTTAGAAGCAAATTTTCTAGAATCAACATCTCCTATCATGTATGAATCTATGTAACTACAAAGAACAAGTTTCCTAATTCCAAAATAGAGTTTCAAACTATAAGTGCCATGGATATATCTCAAAATTCACTTCACATCTTTCCAATGCTCTCTACTAGGATTTGAGAGAAAATGACTAACAACACCAATTGCATGAGCTATATCAAGCCTTGTACAAACCATTGCATACATAAAACTCCCTATTGCAGATACATAAGGAACACATTACATGTCTTCTTTTTTTCATCACTTGAAGGAGCTTGTCTAGTGTAAAGCAAAAGGTGTGCTTACAACTTTAGCTTTATCCATGTGAAACCGTTGAACCACTTTCTTAATATACTTCTTTTATACAACCACAAGTTCTTGGCCATTCTATCTCTAGTTATCTACATGCCAAGAATCTATCTTGTTGGTCCCAAATCTTTCATTGCAAAAGACTTACTAAGCTCATTTTTCAACTTGTCAATTCTAGAATAATTATGACTAATAGCCAGCATGTCATCAACATAGAGCAATAAAATGATGAAGTCATTATAAGAAAATTTCTGCCCAAGCACACAATGATCAAAATCTCCTCTAGATCAAGAGGCTACCAAACTAAGAATAACTCAAAGGGAAGATATTTTAACAATTGCTGGGTGGAATAATAGGTTCATCAACAACCTCACAAACAGGAGCATGTACCTCATTAGCAATATTATCAACAACGTCCTTAAATCGAATTAGCGGCTTTGATACTAATTGTTAAAAAGAGAGGAGCCTCAAATACTGGAGAGATATTAAACAATAGACTTAAAAAGGAACACCAAAGTAGGTCAGACACCACATCTTAACCTAAAACCTTAAGGCATTAAGTTCATGAGTTCATCCACTTATAAAATCATGACTTTGTCCATTTCTAAAAAATGTTGAACTTCTTTAACTCGCATATGCACTTGAAACTTACACTTGAATTCATAACAGGAAATGGATGGGGCCTAGAGATGTCCCACAAGTGAGCCCTGCGAAGGGGGAAAGGGTTGGCCAATGGTTGTGGTAGTTGGGTAATCAAACCCATCTTTGGAAGCACGAGATATCATTGGGTGCCATTTGAACAATTATTCTACCTCAATGATTTATTAAGATTATTTTTTAGTTAAATTATGTAATTATTGAATTAGAAAAGTTATAAATAATTTTTTTTAATAAATCAAATGTTTGAGTCATTTTCTTCTAATATTATTGTAAAAAAATTACCCACTTTATTATTTAACTCCAATTTTCATATTATTTTTTATAAGAATAAAGTGAAGTAAATTTAGAAAATTTAAGAAAAACACATAATTTCAATTATAGTGAGGGGCTTGGATAGTTTGCATGAGGTTATAGGTTCAAAACTTAATGCCACCATTGTACTAAAAAAGATTATAAACTAAGTTTTCAAGTGGGATTTATCTTCGGGGTCAAAATATTCTTTTAAGTAATATTGCACAACTAGAAAATATATTATTAAAATTTCAATAGAATTCATCTAAATTCAAGGGTAGATATTAGATAAAACAAAGTGGTAGAGGGCACTCACGTATCAAAAGAGTCAAGCATGTCAAATTATTATGTTAAACTTTCTAGCAAAAAAATTCATACTATCTAACTTTTTACTGTCTTTTTTTACTCCTTTTGCTTGCCATCTTATGCTTTTGTCTCAAATAGAATGAAATTGCCGCACTATCAAGTTCTCATCAATTACCTGTTTTCTTTTCTCTTTTCCTTTGGAGCAGCATTATCTATCATGACCCAATTCTCTAATTATTTATTTGTTGCCTCATCATTAGCATATAACAATGTATCTCATATTTGAATGGATTATTCACTTATTAGGCATTATTTTCAATTTTCAAATATAGTCTAATACAATAAATTTAAGAGTTAATTTGTACGAAATTGTATATTGATGATTGTTTCTCAATTGAATAAGATGTTGTTGTTCTATTTTTTAATTATGTAGGATAGTGTTACATTCTTTTTCGATGTGGATGTGTGCTTTTAGAGAGATTCTTAGATACTCTAAGAGCAAAAGATCTTGCTATGCACCATTGAATGTGTGACAAATTAGCTATAACATTAAAAATGTAGTTAAAGTGGAAGAAAATAATGGCCCACAAAGCTGATTTGTCAGCCACTCAATGGTATAGAATAACAAAAATTTGTTATTCTAAGAGCATCTAAGAATTTCTCGTGCTTTTAATATCATTTTGGAGTAACTTGGTGCCAATTGATGCAAGATGGCAAGAGCTATCCCAAAGATAGACTAAGCTCACAAAATATATACATATATATATATAATTTGTTAGAATATTTTAGAATATTTTAAATATAGCAAGATATCATGTATATATGCTAGAATCAATTAGGATAAATTAGGATTATATCATTGTGTGATTAATTGTAATTAATATTAACATCTATATATAGAGATCATGTGTGGTCTTATTAGATACACAATTCAACAATAATCTCTTCTTCTTCAAGTTAGTATCAGAGCAGGTTTCGACTTGTCTCTATCTAAATCCTAATCTGTTACTCTCACTGCACAGCTACAAATTTCCCTTCATCACCGCAACTCAATTCTAATGAGCCCTTACTGTCGTGCCTCCTTTCAACAGAATTTCTCTCACTATCGCGCCTCTTTCTGGCAGATTGTACAGCGATGCCACTTTCCAACGACCGTCCGACCTGTAGATCTGGGTGCGAAACCCACTGCATCAGAATTGCATCACCCCAACCATCCAGATCCCGAAAATCGCATCACCGTCCACTTGACCACATGCTTCCATGTGCCGTGATGCAGATTAAAAGTTACAAACCCAAGTACAGGTTGTTTCATGTAATAAATTCTCGGAGTCCGAGGTCGATCTATAGGGAATTGATGAAGAAAATTTCTTTGAGGTAAAAAAAATATTTTGTCACAACAATGAAGGTGATAAAAATTGCTCATAAATAAAAAGTATTTACTTGGGTTAGGAGATTCACTCTTGGTAAATAAAATAAGGACAAGATTAATTCCTTTTATAATTCAATTAGAATCCACACATAAGGGAGGTTTCAGTCGGAAAATATAATAATCAAAGTTCATTTAAGATTATATATGTAATTATATCATGGTTCCTTTAACTATCTATTAATACCACCACTTATAAATAGGTTCAAGCATTCATTGTGTCAATATCTTATCTACAACAAATCAAGATCTCCACTTTACAAGAAGAGTTTTTAAAATTATTGGAAGCAAAATATAATACATATAATGACCACTTAAAAATATATCATTTAAGCACAAGAAAGAGATTAATCTAACCTTATTTCATTACTAAGAGCTTTACTCTTTCACCTAAGTAAAATGAAAATTAGTTACTCATAGACAAGAAGAAAGGAAGAGAGAAGAAGAAAAAGAACATAACTTCAATTTAGAACAAAGGAAAACTACGACAAGATAAACAAGTAACACAATAACATGATCTTGATCTCTAACACCAATATTCTTAAATGATCAGCCAAGGATAGAGATACAAAATGACAAGGAGGCTGATTCATGAGTGAGTGGATGAGTAGAAAATGAGTGAAAAATGCCAAATGACTTTTGATGAGTGGAAAATTATTGAGATTCTTTATCTCTGAAATCATTCAGTTTTGAACTCACTGAATATATCAGAGAATTGAAAAATGGTCTTCATGAAAGTTGTATGTTTTTGTCTTGGCTTTCAAATGCTATTAGTTTCAACTCAAAAACATTCCTACAACTCGAGATATAGTCTGATTACTGCACACTGCTTAGACCCATCTACAGCTCTTCTGTTCTGACTTGTAAGCCCAATATGACCTCTAAGCAATCTGATGCGGATTAAAAGTTGTAAACCCAAGTGCAAGTTGTCTCAAGTAATAAATTCTCGAGAGTCCGAGGTCGATCTATAGGGAATTGATGAAGAAAAATTTATTGAGGTAAGGAAAAGATTTGTCACAAAAATAAAGATGATAAATAAATTGTTCACAAGTAAAAAGGAATTGCTTAGGTTAGAAGATCCACTCTTGGTAAATAAATTAAGGACAAGATTAATTCTTTTATAACTCAATTAGAATTCACACATAATGGAGCTTCTAATTGGAAAATACAACATTCAAAGTTCTTTAAAAGTTATATTAGTTATATTATAGTTCCTTTAATTATCTACTATTGCCAACACTTGTAAATGAGTTCACTCATTCATTGTGTCAATCTATTGTCTATAACAAATCAAGATCTCCACTTTACAAGGAGAGTTTCTAACACCAACACTTGTAAATGAGTTCAAGCATTCATTGTGTCAATCTCTTATCTACAACAAATCAAGAACTCCACTTTACAAAGAGGGTTTCTAAATTAATTAGAAACAAAATACAAAAAATATAATGACCACTTGATAATATATCATTTAAGTACAAGAGAGAAATTAATCTAACCTTAACTTATTACCAAGAGCTTCACCCTTTCACCCAAGCAAAATGAAACTTAGTTACTCATAGATAAGAAGAAAGGAAGAGAAGAAGAAGAAGAAGAAGAAGAAGAAGAAGAAGAAGAAGAAGAAGAAGAAGAAGAAGAAGAAGAAGAAGAACATAACTTTAATTTAGAACAAAAGAAAAATACAATAAGATAAACAAACAACACAATAGCATGATCTTGGCCTCTAGGACCAAAACTTCTTAAATAATCTGCTAATGGTGCCTTTTATAGAAGATTAGGGATATAAAATGACAAGGCGACTGAGTCATGGGTGAGTGGAAAATGAGTGAAAAATGCTAAACGACTTTTGATGAATGAAAAATTATGGAGATTCTTTGTCTCTGAAATCTTTTAGTTTGAAGTCATTAAATATGTCATTTTTGAGAAATGTGGTCTTCATGAAAGTTGTAGGCCTGGATCTTAGCTTTCAAATTCCATTCGTTTGGGTCAAAAAATCATTTCTACAACTCAACATATGGTCTGATTACTGCATACTACTTAGGCCCAATGACAGCTCCTCTATTCTGACTTCTAAGCCCAATATGACCTATTAGACCTCAGATTCTAGAAAAGTGTTCAACATAAAAGTTGTATATTTGGGTCTTAATATCAACCATAAAAATTTCAGCCCATTTGACATCCTATAGCCCAAGCTATGGCATGAACAGTATACATAGGTCAAGCTATCAGGATTAACACTCTAGTTTTTGTTTCAACTCCAATTTGAGTTATCCAAACGTATTATTAGGCCTTTAAGGTCTTCATAAAAGTTGTATAGCTCTCTCTTATCTTTCAAATGACACTAGAATAACCTAAAAAGACCACCTACAGACCAAGATATAGTCCAAATACTAAAATAGTATAAGACGTAAATCTTGCTAAAAAATTCAATTAAGTCCAATTTGAGTCCAAACTTACAAAACATAACCAAAATCAATCAATTAAGTACATGGAGAGTGTAAATGACTAAAAATGAGGGTTTATTAATATATCAAATATGTGATTATCACAATCCGATCTGGGTTTTGTGTTCTTTATAAAAGCTATAGAGATGGGTCTTAATGTAACATCCAGGGACTGCCTGTAGGATTGACGAGTGTCTCTACAAACCAACACAAGTCTTTTCAGTGTGCTTTGTCCTCACTCACACGCATCCTAGGAAATTTCCCAAGAGGTCACCCATCCCACAATTGCTCCAGGTCAAGCACGCTTAACCATATAGTTCTTATGTTCTAGGCTCCCGAAAAGAAGTTGCAACATGTTGATATGGCTACGCCAAATCAATTCCTTTAAGCCATCCTCAACTATGCAGTCCCATACCTGCACAGTCTCTGAATCTCTCTTATTCCGGTGTGTTTTCAATTCATTCATACGACCCTTCACCTAAAAGCCTGCCAGAAGCCACTCCTTGTTCATGCTTCATTGCACCGGCGATCACTTCCTGCCCTCGTCGGCCCCAGGATGTACATGTGCACCAACTTCCACTTGGTTCATCCTCGAACCACACCGTATTGGGAGAGGTCTTATCTCTGATACCATTTGTAATATCCTGGGACTGCTTGTAGGATTGACGAGTGTCTCCACAAACCAACACGGGTCTTTTCAGCGTGCTTTGTCCTCAATCACACGCATCCTAGGAAACTTCCCAAGAGGTCACTCATCCCACAATTGCTCCAGGTCAAGCACACTTAACCATGGAGTTCTTATGTTCTAGGTTCCTGAAAAGAAGTTGCAACTTGTTGATATGGCTACGCCAAATCAATTCCTTTAAGCCATCCTCAACTATGCAGTCTCATACCTGCACAGTCTCTAAATCTCTCTCATTCTGGTGCGTATTCAGTTCATTCATGTGACCCTTCGCCTAGAAGCCTGCCAGAAGCCGCTCTTTGTCTGTGTTTCATTGCACTGGCGATCACTCCCCGCCCTCGTCGGCCTCGGGACGCACATACAGTTGTAACACCTTAAAAATTATTTGTTTCATGATAAATAGTCATTTTATAATATTTGTGATTTTTGTGAATTTTCTAGATTTTTCTAGAACAGTTGATTATTTGAATATATTTCTCGATTTACATACGCATTGAGCGGAGCTGGGAAAATAAAATATTTTTCCTAAGGCTGGTAGACCTTGAATTGTGGAAACGTCGACGAAGGATCTTACTAAATCCAAAGCCGGGCACAATTTACGAGATTTACGTTTTACGATATTTTATCTGATAAATAAAATTACAAAATATTTTATTATTTGTGAGACAACAAAATATTATTTCTACTAGTTGTAACTTTTGTCCACTAAGTAATAGCTCCAGTAGATTATTTCTATCTAGTTACTTTTATGATATCATTTAAGTGACATTACACATTATTTATCGAGAAGCGTGTAAAACTTCTCAAGGAAGCTTCCTACACACACTCTCTCTCCTCTCAATTTTTGGCTCCATGGTTGGAGGGAAAGAAAGATGATAAGCCATCATCTTTTTCATTTTTCCTATTCACTTTTCATTTCACACTCTTTCACTTTTCTCTCACTTCTTCTTCTCTCCCCCTCACGTTTTTCTTCTCTTCCTCTCTTCTCCCACACACACCACACCACCATTGATGAGCATTCAAGCTTTCTTGCTCAAGCCAATCTAGGCTATTGACTCTCCTTATCATCTTGAAGCTTGCTTCTTTGGTGGACATCTCTTGATTCCTTAATTTTCACCATTTTCTATCAAGCTCTAAAGCTTGAAACTTTGAGGTAAAGCTCTCAAATTTCTTCTTTTTTCCTTCTCATTTTCATGGTCCTTGGTCACCATTATGATCAAGGACTCTTCTTTTCAAGTTTTGGTAGTTGAATTTGTGAGTTGACTATCCTAGGGTTTTCTTATGGGTTGTGGACGAAAATCTTGCTAGGAGCTTGCTTTCTTGGTTGTCTCTTAAAGTAAGAGGGAGATCATCCTCTTCAACCTATCTTGGCGGTGAGGAGCACTTGGTTATGGTGATGGTGAGGAACCCCTGTGTGGGTTACTCATTTGGTTGTGATTTTTGGTAGTATTGTGTTTGATTGTGTGGTATGATTTTAATGTATGTTGTGGTATAACTTGATGGATTGATGACTTGATTGAACCATGAGCACTTGTATAACATGATTATGATGTTATTGTTGAGGTTTGATGATTTGGTTTGGGTTAAAATGGTTTAGAGACTCTGTTTTCTTCAAATTTTCACTTTATAATCAATTACATGATTCATGTAATCGATTACCAAGCTTCTAGAGCTGCGAAATGTGTTTCTGGGAAGCTTGTAATCGATTACACGACTCATGTAATCAATTACAAGGCTTCTGGGCAGCTTGTAATCGATTACATGGCTCATGTAATTGATTACATGGCTTCTGTTAGGCTTGTAATCGATTACCAAGTCTATGTAATCGATTACCAGGCCCCTAATTTGAGGATTTTAGTCTGAAAATTATGGAATTAGAGCTCTTTAACCCTGATAACTTAAATACAAACCTTAAATCTTGAATTGAATGATTAGCATTCATTAAATTGTGAAAAGACTATTCGTCCTAACAAATTAGATAAATGACTTTATGATTATATTGAATCATATGTGATTGATTTATGAATTTGAACATCTATGATGAGCATGATTGAAACATGCATTGAGAAAGTATGACATGATGAGCATGATTGAAACATGCATTGAGAAAGTCTGACATGATAAGCATGATTGAAACATGAATATGCATTGTGTCATCATGCATTGTGAAAGTCCGCTGGACTATTGTTAAGGCCATGTTGCCTAGGAGATTGAATCACACCTATGTGCGGGTGCGAGTAGACTAGTGTAGGTCATACTGTTGACCTTGGGGGCGTCGGGGTGTGGGTGTCTCACAATGGTCAGTTGGTAGCTCCTCTAGGCCGTGGGATAGACAGATGCAAACACACTGACAATCTAGACTGAGACACTGTCCTATATCGTGATCTAGTGTAGAATATCTTGTACAATGCCATGATGTGCACGTTGATAAATTGAGAAATTATAGCACTTATTGGCCGTGGCAGCTGAGTTACAGATATGTCTCCTAATCATTCTCTCTGATGTTTGTGTCTAGCTCCATAGAGTAGGATTTCAGTATCATGTGCACGTGCATAGTGAGTTAACATATTATTTGGCATTTGCTCGTATGATGATTTGAACTGTTGTCTTATTAATGTTATAACTGCCTAGATTTGTTAAGTTATATACTATTTACATCTTGATGTTACTTATTATTCTTATAAAGCTATGTAGGCATCCTACACTATTCTGTTTCTTTACTTCCATAATTGGTACTAAATGTAGGATATCTCACCTCTTTTCTGTATTTTTGCTATTCTGTTCATTTATGTGTTTCTCTGAGACATTGGTGAAGAAGGGGAAGTGCACGAATTCCCTGGCTTCTACCTTATTTTGACTAGCTTCCTGTTCGGATATGGTGTCCCGTCTGCAAGGCTTCTTAGGTTAAACGAGACTGACTTTTCATGGAGGTCCGGACTGCTAGCACATCAACTTGAGTATGGATCGCTGTGTCTACCTCAGAGACGACTATGACTCTTGCTTAGGGATGATATGATCCACTTATCTTTACTTTTCATGCTCGCTTGTATTTAGAGTTTTACTTGCCTATACGTGATACGTGGGGTGAGCGTTATTACTCCCCATAAAAGGATTATTTCTTATCCTCTGCGCGAGCCCCCGTTCGTAACTCGGTTGCTTCGATGAGGGTTTCCTCTGACGAGGAAGACCCTAAGGAGGATCCAACTATGGTTCCTTCTCATTCGCTTTAGGGGTTGATGCTGTTGATAGCCGCTGATGGCTATCTGTAAATCTTTTGGGGGCCTGATTATTTTGTCTTTTTGGTGGGCTGTATATGTGTAATCATTTTGGGGCATGTAAAGTTCTTAATTTTTGTATATCTAATGATGTATCTAAACAAGTGTGATATAAGTATTTATATGATTATGATGTATGAATGTATGGTTTACTTCCCATGTTACTTTCTGCTGTAACTACTTCTTATCATTTTATTTGATTATTTTGTAAAAAAAAAAAAAGAATTTGCCAAATCAGTTGCACGATTATAACTAAACAGACTTATCTGTATTGAAATGAACTACGTCTTAATTTATACATTTTATTTTCCATTTCGTGGTTATGGTGTGACGTTCCCTCCTCAAAAAAAGGCGTTACACTTAACTTGCAGATACCAAAATTTCAGCCTAATTCAGCTTTACAGTCCGAGTTATGCTCTGATTACTGCACACTATTCAGGTTCTAATCACAAAACTCGTATTCTGACTTCCAAGCCCAATTAGTTCCACTAGATGTCCGACTTTGACCTAGAGCTCTTCATGAAAGTTGTAGAACTCTCTCTTGTCATTCCAAAAAGGTAAAATACATAATTGTTAGACATCTAGAACTCAAGATATGACCAAAATACAGAAATAGTATAAGACGTAAATTATGTTGAAAAAATCAATTAAGTCCAATTTGAGTCTAAACTTACAAAACATAACCAAACTTAATCAATTAAGTACATGGAGAGTGTAAATGACTAAAAATGAGAGCTTATTAATGTATAAAATATGTGATCATCATGCTGCCTCATAGCAATATATTTTATTCATTTAATGATCCTCTCACTAGGTGTCTTAAGATTCAATTTGGCTTAATTAGATTGATTTTATCACATTTTATTATATTTGGCCTAATTGGATCATTGAAGGAATTATTGCATGAATTGACCTTAATTTGTCTATTTGCCAGTATTCAGTACTTTGCCTATAATCTGAGTTCCAAACATCTGATTGGTGGGATTCTGGTCTTGTAGGAAATCTAAGACAAATCCCTATAAGTTTCATGACGACCTTAGGAGTTTAATCATACGTTTGGATAATTTAAATTAAAGTTGAAGCAAGATCCAGAATGCTGATCTTGATAGTTTGATCTTTGCGCACTCATTGGCCTATATTTTGAGTTATAGGAGTCTTATGGATGTCAAACTAAGCTGAAATGAAAGCTAAGATCCAAAGCTACAACTCTTATAAATCTCCTAAGCTAAACTATGTCATTTTGGGTGTGCAATTGAAGCTGGAAAACAGAGACGAGTTGCTGATAAGTTAGGCCACTTGAGCATAACATGAGTTGTAGGCCTCTAATTGAAATGAGACTTGGGCCCAATGATTCCTAATGGACCTAGCTTTGTAACTAAAAGGTTTCTAAATCATGTAAGGCCAAATTAGGGGTTATTTATAGGAGGTAGCAGCAAAAGTCTAAGACTTATTTTTTATTCTACATTTTTCATTCTCTCTAGATCTAGATATCTCTTTTTTCTCCCTTCTCTCTAGATTTTTCTTCTTTTTTGGAATTCTTCCTTCCCATTCATGGAGGGGTAGAGCTTTTAATCAATCCAATGGATTGACATTCTTGCTGCTGAATCTTGAGATTTTGTTTTAATTGTTATACATTCAATTATTAATCTAATTTCTCTCATTCTTCTCTTTGTTTAATTCTGATTGAGTGCTTAATTTGATTGGGATTTGCATATAATAATTGCAAAATTACCATGTATTAATGGAGGATTTCAGAGACTAAACAAGGCATCAAAGGTGTTTGATGAAATGTTTAGCTTGGTTGGATTTTGGTTTCTAGATTAATTCAGGTTTTGGATGGATGCTTAATTTGTCTAACCTTAATTAATTGAATTCTAGATGCGTATCTAGTAGAAGAACCATGGATCATTTTGAGGTGTCTTGATATGATCTAAGACCAAGGATTCGGTTGATAACTGAATGGACCTATAGTGATCAAGGATGGATTAAAATCAAGATTGGATAATTCTTTAGGATTGGTTCTTTCTTAATTCTGTTTTCTCTTGTTTAATTACTTTCTGTTTCTGTTATTTGATCTTACAAACCCCTTTTCCCCTATTTACTAACATCTTGATTTGATTTCGTGATCATAATCAGAGTGATCTGTGGGCTCGACCCGGTGTTGCATTATATTACAAGTTATTTTGGTAAACTGGTTATAAATTGATTTAAATTTGGTAGTCTCGGCAATTATCACCGCCACTCTCCGCCACACTAAAATCTATGCGCCAGCGCATAAGAGAGCGTGGGAGCTTTTTTTGGTGCTATTCTTCTACAGACTTGGATGAAATTCACTATAGAAGACGTACTAAGCCTTTTTAGGTCTTATCTTGGCCATTTCTATGGTATTTCAGATCGTGGGTGGCTCGACCACTGTATTTTTAGGCATTTTGATGCATTCTGTAACATCTTAATATTTATATTCTGATATATCTTCTATATATAAGAATAACAAATACTAGTCATGCTACTTCAAAATATACATCAACTAAACCCATAATATTTGTACAAAATAGTTATAGAGAGCCACGTTAACAAAAGTTATATATACACGTCACTGCCTCAAAAGGGCGTACTTTCATACATAGCTTTAAATAACTAAACAGATATAAAATATATACAAGCTCAGCCTAAAAGAGTATTTATACTACGCATCGTCGAACACTTTTCTCTTTCCTTTTGAAATGCTTCAACTTGGATTTACATGAAAACACAATCGAGGTGAGAAATCACAATTTCTTAATATAAGTATTTCAAGACCAGCATTTATTCACTCACAAAGAATAAACCAATAACTAGCGTTAGGAATAAGTTTACAATAAGTATAAAAATCACTACTTACTACCAAAAGAATAACTCACATAGCAACCCTATGTAGTATTCTTAAGCAAACAACATTCGTAAACTCGCACTACAAGAAAACTATCAACATTATTATATAACTGTCCATACAATCGTAAATATAGTTGATTACGGTAACTGTCCATACAATTACCATGCAAATGCAATGCTTGTTATGTTGTATGTTTATGCTTAACATATCCTAAGACAATGATTATGTAATGAAGTAAAATAATGTTGATACAATGTTATGAAACTCAACTATTCCTAGGAACTCTGTTCCTGTACTTTTCTCTTGAGTAGTATGGCTCTGACCATTTAACACTACTTGGTAATGAATGGACTACTCCATTGATAGCAAATTCTTGGTCCTTTCATAAGATAAAAATTTGTTTTCTTGACCAAAAACTTGTTAAACCATTTGTACCGCAAGTGTACTGGTCATTCAAGTAATACAGACACAGAGTAAGAGATTGTTCCCACGAGAATAAAAGCTTCCATAATTAAGTATCAACCAATAGCTTGAATAATTCTATTTAAGGACATAAAAATAGGAAAAGGTGCAATAAAACTATTCTAAAGACATAAAAGCAATAAATAAAAGTAAAGATAATAGTTTAGAGATCTAGGGAATCCTTCTTCACCTCATATTTCATACTAATGACATGCAATCCTTACAAGCAACATCAATGAATTGTTAAGTTAACTTGAGAATCTGATTTAGCTAAAAGCCTATGTATAGGTCAATCAACCATAGTTTCATTTACCTAATTCACTAAGTTTCCTTGAGAACTAGTACAAACTCCACTCATGAACGATCTATTCTCAATCACACACTTTGCATGACTAAAAGGTATATTTCTATCCAGTTAACGAATCAACTTATCCAAGCCAATTGAATTCATTGAACATGCATCAACCATACATATGATCTAAAACCCAAATTCTTATGTCTAGATGCATCAGATTTCATCAAATCAATCAAAAGCTGATCAAACCTTCAAAAGCATTAAGAACCATATGATTAAAAATAACTAAACATCAATATATACTCAAAAGATTACAAAGACATCAATATTCATACAAGAATCTAAAGTAATCCCTAAATACAGCTCAACTAATCCATAAACACGAAATTATAACACAAAAATAGTACTCAAAAGATAAGGAAGATAAGATAAAAGAGAAATGAGAAGGAGGAAACTTATTAGATGACATCTTTGAAGCTCAAATCATCTTCCATAAGGAAGATGAACTCCATCCTTCACTCCTCTAGGCTCCTCAGCCTCCAAAACCTAAGTTCCAGCCATAGCTTCTCTAAAACCTAAAAACTCTTTTACCTAAAATCTAATAAAAGCTATTTATAGGTGCAGAAAAATAGGGTACGCTGCGGCGCGCACGTATTTAGGTCACCAACGCCCGAGGCATCCACTCTCAACGTCGCAACACCTTGGCCTCGAGTATTTTCTACTAATGTAGAGGATGCACCACATCGCGAAGTTAAATTGCCCACATCACGACATTGACTGTTGAGATGCAAATTTGGCTTCCTCTTCCACTTTTGGCTCTAATGCTCCTAATATCATATTGTTTGGAGCTTTTCCTACAATAGAGAAATTACCAAATTAATAATAGATACAAATTCACTCAATCTCTTACCAAATACGCACAGTTTGCTCAATATCACATAGGAAGGCATCAAAATTAGAATATGACAAATATAAGCATAAAACCTTCCAAATATGCATCATAAACAAGGATTAGGCATTCTTTATAGCACAGAGATAAGGCATCAATAACTACATTTTATGAAGTTATCATCCACCTCTCAAAAATGGGTGTTCACTATCTCATATACCATTCACAGATACATAGAAATAGCAAGTGCTTGAGAAAACATGCAAAATGATATTTAACACACATTTAACACCACATTGGATACTTTACTACACGAGATCATAACCAATGCCCTTAAACGTGTCTATCCTCCACCACAAGGTTTTCCAACCATCAATTTAGGAATACTCACATACTCACTCTATGTGTCATTCCCATCACATAACAGTATCACAAATGATACTAAAAACAATCCCACATAGATCAAAGGTCTAAGTATTAGTCTGTAGCATTTCCAAATCATTGGTTGCCTAAGGTTCCACACTTTCCTCACATATACTAGGTAGTCATTTCCTTCTTGAAATACCCATATTAGAGTCTCAACACACTCTAAAAGGTATAAAAGAGTGATCCCAATCCTTGGGAAACCTCAACACATCAAGAACATAATTCTTGGAAAATCCTAAAGCTCACGGTTCTTCAACTTTAACCCCAAAGGTGTAAAAACTCTATTTTTTCCAACAACAAGGGACTTGTAATCGGTTACACCCTTGTTGTAATCGATTACAACAAAGTCAGAAGCTTGGTAATTGATTACATTTTTCTTGTAATCGATTACATCAAATTCTGTTAATAAGTGGCTTCTAGTACTCAAGAGAGGGGTGAATTGAGTAGAAAAACTTTTCGCAAACATTTTTAGAATAAATACAAATATAGAAGCTATTAAATAAAAGGAGAAATTGTGAGATGAAGAAAAAGAAGATTAAGAAAGGCAAATAAATGAATATGCAATAAAATTAAATTTGCGTTAAATAAAGAGATAAAGGGAAGAAGAGCAGGCACGATATTTATCCTGGTTCGACCACCAACCACTTGTGGTCTACGTCCAGTTCCCGAAACACAATTCAAGATTTTTCACTCTATATACAAGCTTCAATAGGTGCTTGCTACTGTTACAAAATAGAGCATTTTTCACACACAGGGAAACTCTACCCTTGTGCTAAAGTCTCAACCTGCAGGGATACCTAACCCTTATACAAACCTTAAGGGATATCTCACCCTCGATACAGAAGAGCAGAAATAGATGAAGAGAAACTCTCACCCAGAGTAAATAATACAAATTGAAGTGCTAAAGGAGCTCACACAGAATATCTCACAGTTTTTGATCAAAAAGGAGCGTAGAAAATATAGTTCAGGAGTTAGAGCAAGTAAAAAATTATTCAAAAGGTTAGGCAAATTTAGAAGTGACCCAATGCCTCTATTTATAGAGCAAATCAAGAAAATGGCCGTTGGGTGTAATTAAAACTTATAAATTCAAATAAATATGGCTTTATTTCCATATTAAAGTTCGTATATGTTCGTGTTTATTCGAATGGATAATGTGTTATTCGAATAACATGTTTTATAAAACCTTCATAAAAAATAGTCTGATATGGGTTATTCGAATAAATTTATTCATTATTCAAATAACACTGTTGAAAATAGAGTTATGAGAGAAAATGTTTATTTGAATAATAGCTGGGTTATTCGAATAATGCATTTATCAAAATAGTTATAAAAAACCTTTTTATTCGAATAGCTAATGTGCTATTCGAATAACTGTTTGAAAATAGAAAGCTCGCAGTAGGATTTGAATAGCTTTTATTTGAATAATATAGATGCTATTCAAATAACTATTTGAAAACCAGAATCTGCTGGATAGGCTTATTCGAATAGAAGTGACATTATTTGAATAAGATAATTAAAAAATAGTTTGAAGATAGTTTTAAATTCCTTTCAAAAAAACATTTTAGTTCCTTTTTAAAGCTAAATTATCTTATCTTTCAAAACAGTGAGATATTAAAGTGAGCTCCGTACAACAAGACTTTAAGTCCTAAGGCTATCCTTAAAAGATCGTGGACTCAATCTTCATCTTCATTTTTGTCTTCATGTTTGTTATCATCAAAACAATTCTTCAAAGACATCGGTTCAATCACATTCTCCCCCCTTTTTATGATGACAAACTATCAATGAGAAAAGAGTTAGTGCATATAATTGGAATTCACAAAGAGGTATTAAAAGCTTACTTTCCCTCTTTAATTATAAGAGGTAGCGTATTCAGAGATATCAGAGATATGCGTAGCTCCCCATTTCATTGGGAATCCAATCTCTTTTAATTTTTATCTTTCTTTTCTTAATTACCTGTCTTTTCTCAAAGATAAAATTTTCTCCCCCTGTAAGTCCCATAAACAAATATCCAAGTAGAGGAGCACAAAAAGAATTAAATGAATAACTGAAAATCATACTTAGAACAAGCAAGATAATAGGCCACAAAAATAATATTTATTCATTAATCAAAAGAGATGCAATTACAGGAGCCAGAAATAAATAAAGCACAAGCAAAAAAAAAATCCTAAAAACTAAAGCTCATAGAAATAGGCATCTGGTGGCAAAGGTGAAGAGGCAGGTGCAGGGGCAGGTGATGTAGCTCATAAGGCAGTAACCTCAGTTCAACACCTTCTATTCTGTCAAAAAGAATAGAGAAGGTGTGTTCCATATAAGCACGATTATTGTGCAAAGTAGCCATGATTTGCTCCAAAGTGACTGGAGTAGGGGTAGCAGGATTCGCTGGATCTAACTCATCATCAACCTCATCTGGGTACACCCAGCCTTCATCAGTCTCGATCATCTTCATTTTGCGCAAGGTGTGGGATCCAAAGACATTGTGATGAGTCAAGATGATAGCACGCTCAGTCTCCAATACCAGAGGATACTTACTGAGCAAGGTAGCAATGAGAATACCATAAGGCAATTCAGATTTTTCTTTCCCCCTGGCCTTCATCATATGTTTCATGATGAATGCAGGCCAATTGATTTTATGACTTCTCTTCAGGATCCAGAGCATAAAGATGTCATCTTCACCAATATAGGCATAATTCCCACCACGTAGAGCCAGGATATGTGCATAAGCATAATGCAAGAGCCTATCTTGGCTTTTCAACATTCCTCCCTTAAGGCCCTTGTTTGGCAATGCAAGACCAAGCTTCAACAAATCTTCAATTGTCCGATTTCTGTCAAACTTAAGGAGAAGAGAGTTGTCATCTTCTTCAATGGGTGTGCCAGTGAACTGCAACCCAAACATTGTCTGCCAGTCCTGCGGAGTGATGATGATATTCTGATCGCAGACCTTAGAGAGGAGGTTCTGGCCAGCAATCACCAGATTGTAGTAAAACATCTTGAGTAGAGCAGGGTAAAGAACAGCCCAGTGAGAATAGAGCTGCAGAACTCCCTGATTTTGCAACAGGGTCAGAAAGTCAAAACCCCTGTTCTGTTGAAAGAAGGAGAGGTCAAGGTATTTGGGTTGGACAATATTGTGCTCCCAGAAGTGGGTAGTGAAGTGGCCATGATGTTCTTCATTGGTGGAGAGCCTTCGCCAGTCAAGTGGGTTGTTGCAGGGGGCAGTCTTCGTGCGAGGACGTTTTTCAGAAGAAGAGGCCATGGTGTTTGAAGGGTTGGTGAAGAGAGAGAGAGAGAGAAAGAGAGAGAGAGAGAAAAGGAAATGGTGGAGGTGTTGGTGTTGTCAGGGGAGGAGAAGAGCAAAAGAGGAAACAGAGAGAAAAGGAGTGAGACGTTTGAGCACGTAGGGGGCCTTTTAAATAAGAGGCCAGAGTTTATTCAAATAACCAAGGGGGTTATTCGAATAACCCTTCGTAGAAACTCAAGGGTCAAAGGGTGCCTGCTAGGGTTTATTCGAATGGATGAATATATATTCGAATAGAGGATCAGGGAAAGCCAAGCGTTGTGGCCTTTTAACAGATTTTATTCGAATAAACTATGAGTTATTTGAATAGTCAGAGAGCAATATAGAGGACTGATAAAAATAAGTCTCAAGTTATTCGAATAAGCTGAACTTTATTCGAATAGAGATGAGTCTATAGCAAAAGGAGAACTGACATGGAAGTCAATTTATTCGAATAAGCAGAGATTAAAAAAAGAAACTGTAGTTGCTAAGGGTCAGTTTATTCGAATAAATGTAGTGTTATTCGAATAACACTGATACGCAACACATTTTTTTAGCAACTAATTTATTTTCATTTGAATAAACTTATATTTATTCGAATGAAACTATCAGAAACACAGTAAAACACACGTCTAGAATTGAAATTTAAGAGAGAAAAACTTACCCAAATATAATATACCTACAAAAACAAGATTTGGGATATCTCCAATGCTCAAGTTAGTAATAATTTGAGAGAGATAAAACCATAAATAAGCAATAATTACAAACATTTATATATTAGATTGATCAATTATACCTAATTCTCCTCTAATATAAAAGAATGCTTCTTTTGCTAGGGGTTTAGTGAACATATCTGCAGTTGCTTAGATGTTTCAACAAATTCAAGAATGCAATCCCCTTTTTGGACATGATCTCTGATAAAGTGATGTCTTATCTCTATATGCTTTGTTCTAGAATGCAGAATGAAATTCTTAGAGAGATTTATTGCACTAGTGTTATCACATTTTATCGAAATGTGATCAAGCTGAAGGCCATAGTCTAGAAGTTGTTGCTTCATCTATAGGATTTAAGCACAACAACTCCCGACTACAACGTATTTAGCCTCAGCGGTAGACAAAGCTACACTATTTTGTTTCTTGCTATGCCAAGAAACTAAAGAACTACCAAGCAAGTGGCATGTCCTACTAGTACTCTTCCTATCCAATTTGCATCCTACAAAATCAGAGTCAGAATAGTCTATTAGATTACATGAGGCACCCTTAGGGTACCACAAGCCCATTTGTGAAGTGCCTACTAGGTACTTCATTATTCGTTTAATAGCACTTAGATAAGATTCCTTAGGATTTGCCTGATATCTAGCACACATGCATACACTAAATATAATATTTGGCCTACTAGTAGTAAGATAGAAGAGAGATCTAATCATATATCTGTATTTCATTATTTCTACTAATTTACCTCCTTCATCTTTGTCCAAATAGTAAGAAGTGCCCATTGGAGTGGCCATGTGTTTAGCGTTGTCCATTTTGAACCTCTTGAGCAATTCCTTGCAGTATTTGGTTTGACTTATGAAGGTCCCTTCCTTTGTTTATTTAATTTGAAGTCCGAGGAAGAAATTAAGCTCTCCTATCATAGACATTTCAAATTCATTCTGCATCGTCTTAGCAAATTCTTTGCAAAAGGATTCATTAGTAGCACCGAAAATAATGTCATCCACATATACTTGTACAAGAAGAATATCATGCTTTTTATTTTTAATGAAAAGGGTTGTATTAACTTTTCCTCTTGAAAAATCATTTTCTAAAAGAAACTTACTCAACCTTTCATACCAAGCTCTATGAGCTTGTTTTAAGTCATATAAAGCCTTTTTAAGTTTAAAAACATGGTTGGGTAGTTCATGATTTTCAAAACCTAGAGGTTGTTCAACGTATACCTCCTCTTGAATAAAACTATTTATAAAAGCACTTTTAATGTCCATATGATATAATTTAAAATCCATGATATAAGCATATGCAAGTAACATTCTAATAGCTTCTAATCTAGCTACAGGTGCATAGGTTTCTTCATAATCTATTCCTTCTTCTTGATTATAACCTTTAGCGACTAACCTAGCTTTATTTCTAGTTATTAAACCATTTTCATCAAGTTTATTTCTAAAAACCCATTTAATGCCAATTATAGGATGATTGATAGGCCTAGGAACTAATTCCCAAACTTAATTTCTTTGAAATTGATTTAATTCTTCTTGCATAGCTAAAAACCAATTTTCTTCATCAAAGGCTTCAATTATATCTTTAGGTTCAATTTGAGAGACAAAGGCTAAGTTATTACATACATTTCTAAGGGAATTGCGAGTACTTACACCTTTAGATACATCACCTATAATTTCATCAAGAGAGTGATATTTTGAAGTCCGCCATTCTTTGGGAAGGTCTAAGACTTGTGATTCCTCTTGTCTTTGCTTATCTTATTAAGTTTCTTCTTGCTCCTTGACTTCTCTTTCTTTGCTATCCAAATGTGTTTCCGCTAAGATTTCAACTTTGCCGATTCCAAGAATTTTTCCTTTGTTGTTATCACCGTATGTAACATGTCCATGATTCTTGGGAATAAGCAAAGTGAATTTTGAGTCATCCCCGGTCATGTGCTTAGAGCAGCCGCTATCGAGATACCAATTTGAACTCTGATGTGTGTGAAACAACATCATGTTTTGTTCTTGTTTTGCATGTATTCTTAGGCATTTTAAACATTTTAGTTTCCCTTTTTTGTTTGTTTTTCCCTTAGTTCGGATAACTGCGGTGTTTGTGATGTTATTGTGTAGGATTTGTGCTAAATTGGCCTTGGAATGGATGGAAGCTTGCATAATTGAAGTTGGAGCTTTATGGATAGCAAAAATGTGCAAAAAGAGACTTCCAGAGAGTTCCACGGCCTGGCCGTGGAACCAACCACGCTACTGCCGTGGAACTCAACAAAGATGCAAAATTGGCTGTGGCGAGAGAGAACCACCTGCCGGCCGTGGAATGATCCACGGCCCCATGGAATTCTCGACAAAGAAGAACCACGGCCGTGGTGGTTCGCGCATGCATGAAATTTTAGTTTTTATTTTTATTTCTTTTGGGGCCTTTTAGCCAATGAAAACCCTAGGTTATAAATAGATGTTCTGAATAGAATGAGGGGGTTCTAGTTTGGTTCAAAAGGAGGCACAAAGGAGGCTTGGGTTCTTCATCTTTCTCCCTTCTTCTTCCATTGTTACTGGTTTGAGATGTTTTTAAGTTTGATTTCTTGTCTCTTCTTCTCTATGTCTGAGTAGTTTCTTTTGTTTCTAGGATTGGGCAATGCCCTTTGATACATTGATAATGATTAATTGACGTTGTTTTTCTTTTTATTGATCTTGAATGTTCTTTGATTTAATTCTTATTGCTCTTATTCATATGAATTTGCTGGCCACTTATTTGCATCTTATAGGCATTTAGGGACGTACTGAGAGGTGAACCTAAGTGTTGGAACCATAAGAATTGAACTTAAGGTCTAAATCACGAGAGTAGTTTTAGCCTTTCGAGGATTCAATGAATTACCACAAAGCGTAATTGGTTCAATTTAAATTCAATTACCACGAGAATAGGAATTGGTTTAATTGGGCACGGATCTTGTATCTTGAAAAAGAACATTAACTAATTTAGGGTAATTCACCTTCAATTGAATTTCAGATTTAATAAAAGGGTTGTCAATTAGGATTTATCTTGTATCATTGTGGTATCCCAATCTTGGAAACTTTCTTGAATTTGAAAATCCCTTTCTTGATAATTCATTATTTTTGTTCTGAATTCTCTTTTCTTGATTTTATTTAATTGTTTTGTTACTACGTTCTTCTTAATCAACAATCATATTCCATTTTGTTTAACTTAATTGAATTAATTAATTAATTGGTATTCATAGACACAAATCCCTGTGGATTCGATCTTTTATTACTTGACGACGAAAAGAAAACCGTACACTTGCGGATCCTCACCTGCCTTTCATGGTAGGCTTTTCAAGCACACCTACAACTTTCAAGTCAAACTCCTGGCTTTCAAGCACACCTACAACACAAGTTTAATTTTTAACTTTTGATGCCCAAATTTTCTTAAGTCCTTGTGTGTCAGTTTTGGGTATAGTACCCTTGGGAACCTAAACCATCTTCATTCCGATTTTTGTATTAATGTTTTTCCTTGCATTGTATGTTAATGCACTATGCCCTTTCTTTCTACAATAAAAATATTTAATAAAAGGACCACTTAAAGTACTTGAATGCACAAAGAAATTCTTATATAATTTTTGTCGATTTTTCAGGTTATAATCTATCCCGTCTTTTTGAAAAACTACTCTTTGATTTCCTAATAAAATATTTAAATTGTCCCTTCTACAGGTGAATTTAGAAAGAGTTTTCTTTAGATCTTCAATTTCTTTTTCAAGTAAATGACATGAAGAGCAAGATGAAGCTGTAGAAGCATCTGAAGAATGATTTGTGCATGCATTAATAATTTTCAAAGTTTCATTCTCAATTTTTAATTATTCTATTTCTTTGTGTAGAACAAGAATTTGATTTTCTAGAGAAGAGATTGTTTTCTTAGAAAAAGAAATTAATTTTGTGAGTTTTAAAGATTCATCATACAATTCTTCAAAAGCATTTTGTAACTCATCGTAAGAAGGCAATAAAGTAGTATTAGAACTTACCTCATTTTCGCTTTCTTCTTCTTCTCCTTTGGCCATGAGACATAGATGGGCTTCCTCGCTATCTGAGTTGTTAGTTGAATCCATGTCGTTTTCATCCCATGCGATGTAGGTTTTTCTTCCTTTTCTTTCTTTGAAGGGTTTCTTTTCAAATTTCTTATTTTTCTTTTAGTAGACTTGGCACTCCATTTTCATATGACCCGGTTTGCCGCATTCATAGCAAATTGGAGTTGATGATGTTCCTTCCCCTTTGTGATGGGTTTTCTTTGGAGGAAAATGAGGTATTCTTTGTGTTCCTTTCTTCTTGAGAAATTTTCTAAATTTTTTAACTAAAAGACTGAGATTCTCTTCATTTACCTCGATGTTTTCTGAGCCTTCTTCATCATCATTGTCAATTGTTGAGGAAATGGCTTTGAGTGCTATCCCCTTTATTCTTTTTGTCGCTCTCTTCACTTTGACTTAATCTGCTTAGTTCCAGTTCGTGCTCATGAAGTTTTCCAAAGAGGGTAGCTAGTGTCATTGTCAACAAATCCCTTGATTCTGATATGGCTGTTACCTTGGGTTGCTAAATCCTGCTAAGACATCTCAACACTTTGTTAATCAAATCTTCATTCTTACCTAATGATGCAAGATGATTTACGATGTGGGTGAACCTCTTTTGCATTTCCTGAATGCTTTCTCCTTGGTTCATTCTGAATAATTCATATTCACGAGTTAGAGAATTAATTCTCGACCTCTTCACTTCACTAGTACCCTCATGGGTAACTTGTAAAGTGTCCCACATCTCTTTAGCAGTTTTACAATTTGAAATTCTAAAAATCTCATCATATCCCAAAGCAGTGGTAATAATATTTTTAGATTTTAAATTATATTGAACTTTTCTTTTGTCCTCATCAGACCATTTATTCCTTAGTGTTTCGATCCTTACACCATCGACCTCATGCGTAGGTATAAATGCATAATTTTCAACAGCATCCCACACATCTAGATCAATAGCTTCGATGAAGATTTTCATTCTTTCCTTCCAATATGCATAATCATCCCCATTGAAAAAGGGTGGTCAGTTTATGGAAGATCCTTCTGAAAAACTATTTGAAGAAGCCATGTTCTCTTGAAGCTGCTAAGCTTTTTATACAAGAGTCTAGCTCTGATACTACTTGTTACCAAGTGGCTTCCAGTACTCAAAAGGGGGGATGAATTGAGTAGAAAATTTTTTTGCAAACACTTTTAGAATAAATACAAATATAAAAGCTATTAAATAAAAGGAGAAATTACGAGATGAAGAAAAGGAAGATTAAGAAATGCAAATAAATGAATATGCAATAAAATTAAATTTGCATTAAATAAAGAGATAAAGAGAAGAAGAGCAAACATGATATTTATCTTGGTTCGACCACCAACCACTTGTGGTCTATGCCCAGTCCCCGAAACACAATTCGAGATTTTTCACTATGTATACAAGTTTCAATAGGTGCTTGCTACCGTTACAAAATAGAGCACTTTTCCAATACAGGAAAACTCCACCCTTGTGCTAAAGCCTTAGCCTGCAGGGATACCTCACCCTTATACAAACCTTGAGGGATACCTCACCCTCGATACAGAAGAGCAGAAATAGATGAAGAGAAACTCTCACTCAGAGTAAATAATACAAATTGAAGTGCTAAAGGAGCTCACACAGAATATCTCACAGTTTTTAATCACAAAGGAGCGTAGAAAATATAGTTTACGAGTTAGAGCAAGTAGAAAATTATTTAGAAGGTTAGGCAAATTTAGAAGTGACCTAAAGCCTCTATTTATAGAGCAAATCAAGAAAATCGCCGTTAGGTGTAATTAAAACTCGTAAATTCAAACAAATATGGCCATTTATTTCCATATCAGAGTTCGTATATGTTCGTGTTTATTTGAATGGACAATGTGTTATTTGAATAACACGTTTTATAAAACCTTCGTAAAAAGTAATCTGATATGAGTGATTCGAATAACTTTACTCATTATTTGAATAACACTGTTGAAAACAGAGTTTTGAGAGAAAAGGTTTATTCGAATAACAGCTGGGTTATTCGAATAATGCATTTATCAAAATAGTTATGAAAAACCTTTTTATTCGAATAGCTAATGTGCTATTCGAATAACTATTTGAAAACAGAAAGCTCGCAGCAGGATTTGAATAGCTTTTATTCGAATAATATAGATGTAATTCGAATAACTGTTTGAAAACTAGAATCTGCTGGATGGGCTTATTCGAATAGAAGTGACATTATTCGAATAAGACTATTAAAAAACAGTTTGAAGATAGTTTTAAATTCCTTTCAAAAAAACATGTTAGTTCTTTTTTAAAGCCAAATTATCGTATCTTTCAAAATAGTGAGATATTAAAGTGAGCTCCATACAACAAGACTTTATGTCCTAAGGCTATCCTTAAAAGATCATGGACTCGGTCTTTATCTTCTTTTTTTCTCTTCATGTTTGTTATCATTAAAATAATTCTTCAAAGACATAGGTTCAATCACAAATTCCAGAACCCTGGTAATCAATTACATCTCTCTTGTAATCGATTGCATCAATTCCAAAAGCTTTGTAATCGATTACTTGGACACTATAATCGATTACATCATGCAGAACTTGGTTCTGCAAAATTTTGCTAATCCGGGTATTGTTCCATTGGAACTTATCCTTCCTCCAATCACTCAAACCTCACATCTAAGTGATTTCCAACCTTTCCCAAGGTCCATTAACACATAGGAAACATAAACCACTAACTCACAATACCAAATTTGGATTCTTAGATCAAATCACAAATCAAGACCTAACTTTTCTCACTTTTAGCCTCAAGGTTCAAATGTCAAGTTCTAGGTTTCTAACACAAACCTATTACATGGACAAGTTATAAACAACCAAGGAAACTCATCCAAGTAAGAAAAACTCATCAAGCAACTCTAGAAACCAAAAGGACCTATTATGCATCTCCTATGCATAAGTGGTGAAAATAGTTACAAGAACATAAAACCCCTACATCTTGGATCAAAGATGGTGAGGATGATGAAGCCTTAGCTTTCCCCTTCCTTTTCTTTTCCTCCTCTTCTTCCTTCTTTGCTTGGCTTTCCTTTGCCTCTCTTTTGGTAGCTGCATCTGTGTGAGAAGAGAGTGAAAAGAGTGAAAAATGAGATACAAATATCTCATCTCATGCCTTTAAGTAACAAGGCTGCCATGAGTGACTTTGGTCACTTAAGTGGCCATATGATATAACCCGATCTGTTAAGAACACTTAGATTTCACCAAATCCAATTTTCTTAGAGCCAACAAGTTTAAAATAAATCTCAAGATTCATTAAAAATCTTGTTGCACCAAAACCTCCATTTTCCATATCAACTACTAGTCAAACTGACATTAAAACATACAACCAGTATGCTTAAAAATACCTAACTAGCTCTAATTATCCTCCAATTTTAACTGTATCATAGTTCACACATTTATGACCTAGAACTAAATCCTCCACATTTAATTCCATTAATTGAGCAGGTTGAGCTATTTATGGAGTTAATAATAGCTATTTATCAAACATAATGTACAACAAGTGACCAAACGTGTTCAGAAAGTCACAAAACTTAACAGACATGCCAAACTAATAATGTGGATGAATGACCCTAGTATGTTTTGATTAATGACTAAACTTAACATGATTATTACTTTGATTCACTAACTACTTGCCAAACTTAACTTTTTCAATGAGATTTAATGGAGCAAGAAAAATGGATGCAAAGGATCATGGAGCAAAGCATTTCAATGTAAGGACCATGAAGGAAAACTTGAAGAAGGAGCACCATGAAGAAGGAATTCAAGGAAGATCATTAGGAACCTTTGTTTTTTGTAAAGAAAAAGCTTAGTATAATTCTTTGATTAAGCTCTCTAAAATAAGTAAAAATGGTTTTCAAAAGTAAAAATGGACTAAGAATGAAAAAGGTTAATTAATAAGTCTGTACATCTATGTGTACATCGATGTACTTTCAGTTAATTAACTAACTTTTAATGAAAACCTCAGTGTACATATATGTATAAGTGTTATACATCTATGTATACATCGATTGATTCTGGACGTACTTGGTCAGTATACACTTTTGCATCTGTACATCGATTGGTACATTGATGCATAAGCCAAAACAGAAGCAATGACTTTTTGAAATAGCCATACAATCGATTAGGTAATCGATGTATGAACTTCTGGGCTGAAATTGCAAGTGTTTCTCAAGAACAACATCGATGTACTCGTGTGTATCACTCAAGATCAAGAACATCCAAGAACAAATCAATTAGGCAATCGATGTACACATGTTGTAAGAAGTGAAATTTTGTTTAATACATCTGTGTACTAATCGATTGACTGATAACAAAATTTTTTTTAGATAAGTTTGTTTTGATCTTAACTGACTTGTAAAGTGTGTCCAATAAATCTATTTGGAAATATACCTATATAAGGACATTGGCAAACAATTTCTCAATAACAACTCATTCAAAACTTGAGTTCAAACACAGAAATACTGAGAGAGCTTTTCATTGAAAAACTGAGTATTTTTTTTGTAGAACTTCAAATTGTAATATTTGATTTCTTAGAATCTGATTCAATCTTTTCATATTGTAAAAGAGAGATAAGAGAGAAAGTTCTCTCGCTGATTAAATTAAGAGTAAAAGGGACTCTTGGTACTGTACAAGAGTAGAAGGAACTCTTGTGGGAATTGTAAGATTGCTTTGACTGGAAAAGCTGTAATTTAGGTAGAAGGAACCTAGAAGTGAAGCTTGTGTAAATAATCTTGTAAATTGATTTTTAATAGTGGACGAAACTCACAGTCATGTGGGGACTAGATGTAGGTTACCAGAGGAGGTAGCTGAACCAGGATAAAACTCGGTTTGTAATTTTCTCTATCCCTTAACTCTTTATTTGCTTTATTTTTGAATGTATGAATTAAGTAATATGTTAGGGATGCTTGCATGATTTGATTAGTTTATGATCTTGTTCATATCTGAAATTAACCTTATTGTTAATATTTCTTTATAAGTTTCAAGTCTTGATAGAAATATATCTTGCAAAAATACATTTTGATTTGTTGGTTGACAAAATCTTTTTCATAGTTAAAGAAAAGAATCAGTTTTTGCAAAAAGGGGAAAAACTTCAAAAAGTTATTATACTCAATTCAACCCCCCTTATTGAGTATTAAGAAGCCACAACTAACAAATAATAGGCTACCTTTGTAATCATTTACAATTCTAACATATTTTCACAGGCGTTACACATTCCTTTACTGCATTTTGTTGATTCCAGACCTGCTTAGTCCTTTTTGGACCTATTCCAAGTGTTTCCTTTTCTAACCATTTGAAACTTGCTATGAGATGTGGAAAGAAGCCTAAGACTACTACACTATGACATACAATGTCTCTACTCTATGATCTTTAGTATGATGAGCTTGCGCAAGCAACAAGATACTTGTATGGAATCCTTCCTTGGCAAGGTGCGTTCATTGATGCAAGAATTTGCTACCATGATGCATCACACTAAGGATCAGTCTGAGCACAATAAGTAACAAGAACAGTTCTTTATGATTTTTATCCTCTCTACCCTTCCACCGGGATTGGACAATGTTCGCCAATAAATCTTAACTAGTGCTAATAGTCCCACATTGTCTCAGACCTTTCAACAATTGTTGAATATCTTTAATATGACATCACTAGCACCTACTTTCGCAACTATACCAGAGTCTGCTGCTCTTGTCTCCCAAGTTAATAACTCTAGTAGTGGCCATGGTCGTGGACGTGGTGGTAGCAGTAGGCCACATTGCTCTTTTTGTAACAAGTTGGGACATTTGGAGAAACGTTGTTGGGTGAAACATGGTAAACCAACATCCACCAAATTTACTCAGATTGAATCATCATTATTCACCTCCGGCATGACCATTCCTAATGTAGATTATGGGGCCTTCCTTCACTTTAAGACATCTTCACAGATTTCAGTTGAACAAACTAGTAATCCTACTGTTTGTTTATCTCAGTCATCTCTTGGGCCATGGATAATTGACTCTGGTGCTTCTAATTGTCTCTGTGGTAATAAGGATCTTCTCACCTCTCTTACTACTCTACTAAATTACCCTTTGTTACTCTTGCTAATGGAACCAAAATTGTTGCCACCGATATTGCCCAACCTCAGCCATGTCCCTTTCTACCATTAACATATGTTCTTTATGTACCTAACCGTCCTTTTAATTTGATATCTGTTAGTCAGTTAGTTTTTGCCCTTAATTATTCCATTACCTTCACTAAACACTCTGTTCTTGTGCAGGATTAGGGTACAGGGAGGATGATTGGAGTCGGTCGTGAGTCACGAGGACTTTACTATCTTATTGTGCCTAGTTCTCCAATAACATGTACCATGACAGATTCTCCTAACCTCATTCACAGTCATCTTGGACATCTTATTCTTTCCAAGCTCCAAAAGATGGTTCCTTACTTGTCTACTTTACAGTCTTTAGATTGTGAGTCTTGTCAAAAAGGGAAGCACACACATGCATCCTTTCCTAATTAAGTAAATAAAAGAGCTGATTCAACATTCTCCCTTATTCATTCAGATATATGGGGACCTAGTCATGTCAATTTTAGTTTAGGATTTCAATATTTTATGACTTTTATTAATGATTATTCCTATTACACTTAGGTTTTTTTTAATGAAAAATCATTCTAAATTATTTTCAATATTTCAAAAGATTTGTGCTAAAATTTGTACTTAGTTTGAGAAAACTATCCATATTCTGTGTAGTGACAATGCACGCGAATATCTATCTTTTAATTTTTAGGAATTCATGGCTAAATAGGATATCTTGCATTAAACAACTTGTCCTCATACTCCACAACAAAATGGATTGGTTGAATGCAAAAACTGACATTTAATTAAAACAACCAAGACTTTACTCATACATATGAATGTTCCAATCCATTTTTGATGTTGTTCTTACATCTTGTTATTTGATAAACCGCATGTCTTTCTCTATTCTAAATGACCAAGTCCCATACACTATATTATTTCTTAATACATTTATTTATCCTATGTCTCCTCATGTGTTTAGTTATACTTGTTTTGTCTATTGGTGTATGCCCTAGAGGCCGATATATTTTAACAGTACTTACATACATTGTATTATGCTATTTTTTAATATATGAGGCATTTTATTTATTGTGTTATTTATAATAAACATAATAAAGTCCTTAGAATAGTAAGTTTAACACCATAGGACATCAAGTGATTGACTTGATCATGAGATCCTATTGGATAAAATTAGAAAGACTTGTTTCCCCTTAGGCCAAGAGTTGGCCACTGACTTAGTCTTGCAATCATTGCCAAAGAGTTTTTGTCAATTCGTCATGAACTACAATATGAATGAAATTGACAAAAATCACTGCCAGAGTTGCTAAGTATGTTGAGAACTGTTGAGCAGAACATAAATAAAGGCAAAGGAAAAGCCATTATGATGGTCCAAAAGAATAAGGGCAAGAAATAGTAGAAGCCTAAGGACAAGTGGAAGGGTAAAGGCAAAGATAATTCCAAGTCTAGCACTTCTGGCTTGAAACCAGTGGGTAGAGTGGCTAAGGAAGGTATGCGCTTCCACTATGATCAGATCGGACATTGGAAGAGGAACTACTCCAGATACCTGGAAGAGCTTAAGAAGAAGAAGGGAAGTGAGACTTCCACTTCAGGTATTTTTATTATAGAAGTCAATTTATCTACTTCTGCATCTTAGGTATTAGATACTAGATGTGGGTATCATATTTTTGTAAATATGTAGGATCTAAAGAACAATAGACCGTTGACTAAGGATGAAGTCAACCTATGAGTTAGAAATGGAGCAAAGATTGCTACTTTAGCCGTAGGGACTTATCTTTTATCTTTGCCCACTAGGCTTGTAATTGAGTTAGAGAACTGTTATTTTGTGCCTGCTATTAGTAAGAATATCATTTCTGTTTCTTGTTTGGACAAGAAAGACTTTACATTTATTATAAAGGACAAAAGTTGTTTTATTTATTTAAATGATATTTTTTATGGTAGTGCACAACTGAGTAATGGACTTTATGTCCTTGATCTCGAAACATCCGTCTATAACATAAATACAAAGAGGTTCAAGTCAAATGATATAAACTCATCTTATCTCTAGCATTATCGTTTGAGCCACATAAATGAGAAACGCATCTCTAAACTCCATAAAGATAGATTCTTGGACTCATTTGATTTTGAATCATATGAGATATGTGAATATTGTTTATTGGGGAAGATGATAAAAGCCTCATTCAATAGACAAGGTGAAAAGGCTAATGATCTTTTGGGCCTTATACATAGTGATATATGTGGACCACTAAACACACAGGCTAGAGGTGATTTTCAATACTTCATTACATTTACTAATGATTTCAGTAGATATGAGTTTGTGTATCTTATGAAGCATAAATCAGAATCATTTGAAAATTTTAAGGAGTTCAAGAATGAAGTACAAAACTAACTTGGCAAGAGTATTAAAGTCCTTCGATTAGATCGAGGTGGTGAATACTTAAGCCAACAATTTAATGATCATCTGAAAGAGTGTGAGATAATATCTCAACTCATTCCTCCAGGAACATCACAATGGAATGATGTTTCTAAAAGGAGGAACTTGACCTTGTTGGACATGACTCGATCCATGATGAGTCATACAAACTTTCCAGGCTCATTCTGGGGACATGCTCTATTAACAGCAGCTTTCACACTTAGTTGTGTTCCATCTAAGACGGTTCAAAAGACACAATATGAGATATGGACTAGGAGATGACCCAGTATGTCTTTCATGAAGATTTGAGGTTATAAAGCTTATGTGAAATGTCAAGTTTCTGATAAGCTTGGACCCAAATTAGATAAATCCTTCTTTGTGGTTATCTTAAGGAAACCAAGGGATACTATTTTTATAATCTTGCCGAGGGCAAAGTGTTTGTCACATGGACGACTGTGTTTTTAGAAAAGGAGTTTATCTCTAAAAGAACCAGTGGGAGGAAAGTAGAACTTGAAGAAATTCAAGGTTCACAGAGTAGCAAAGAACTGATGGTGGAAATAGAGTAGCCTCCACAAAATGTTATGGAACAATAACTTGCTCTAGTAGCACAAGACTTGCGTAGGTCTAACATGATACGACATCAACCAGAGAGATATGGATTTCTCATGACCTAGCAAGGTGATGTATTGCTCATGGATCAAGATGAGTCTGTGACTTACCAGGAAGCCATTATGGGCCCAGAATATGAGAAATGGCTTGAGGTCATGAGATCTGAAATGGAATCCATGTTTGCCAACTAGGTATGGACCTTGGTTGACCCACTTGAAAGGGTAAAACCTATTGGGTACAAGTGGGTTTTCAAGAAGAAAACTGACATGGATGGTAACATACATACCTTTAAGGAGTAATCAGTGACTAAGGGTTTTAAGCAAATTCATAGTATAGACTATGATGAGACTTTTTCCCTAGTTGCGATGTTTAAATCCATTTGAATCTTGCTTGCTATTGCAGCATACCACGATTATGAAATCTGGAAAATGGATGTCAAAACTGCTTTCCTTAACTGAAATCTTCTGGAGAATGTGTACATGACACAACGTGAGGGTTTTACCACTCCACAAGATGCTGGAAAGGTGTACAAGTTGTAACGATCTATTTATAGATTGAAGCAAGCTTCTAGAAGTTGGAATCTTCGTTTTGATAATACAATAAAACAATTTAGTTTCATCAAGAATGAAGAAGAATCTTGTGTCTACAAGAAGGTTAGTGGGAGCACAATTGTATTTTTGGTGTTGTATGTAGAAGACATACTTCTCATCAGAAATGACATCCCTACCCTACAGTCTGTAAAGATTTGGTTAGGGAACTGCTTTTCTATGAAGAACTTGGGCGAAGCCACCTATGTGTTAGATATCAAGATGTACAAAGATAGATCATAGAGAATGCTTGGTCTAAGTCAGAGTATATACATAGACAAAGTGTTAAGACAATTTAACATGCATGAATCCAAGAAAGGACTCTTGCCTATGTCACATAGTGTAAGCCTATCTAAGGCTCAATCCCCTTCCACCCAGGATGAGAGGGATCGCATGAGCAAGATTCCATATGCATCTACAATTAGATCTATCATGTATACCATGTTATGTACTCGACCAGACATCTCGTATGCTTTAAGCATGACGACCAGGTACCAGTCTGTTCCCGGTGAGAGCCACAGGACTGCTATCAAGAACATCCTTAAGTAGTTGAGAAGGACTAAGGATTCGTTCTTGGTATATGGAGCCAAGGAAGAGCTAGTTATAAAGGGTTACACTGATGCTAGCTTCCAAACTGATAAGGACAACTCCAGATCATAATCAGCTTATGTTTTTCGCCTAAATGGTAGGGCTCCGAGCTGGAAGAATTCAAAGCAAGAGACAGTCGTCGATTCTACTATAGAAGCTGAGTATATTGCTGCCTCCAATACAGCAAAAGAGGTTGCTTGGATCAGGAAGTTCTACTAAGCTTGGTACAATTCCTAGCATTGTGGACCTAGTGGACCTCTATTATGATAATAATGGAGCCATTACACAAGCTAAGGAGCCTAGATCTTACCAGTGATCCAAATATATATTTAGGCACTTTCATCTCATTCGAGAGATCATCGATAAAGGAGATGTGAAGATATGCAAAGTACCAACAGATGATAATGATCCACTAATAAAGTCTCTTGTGCAGCAAAAGCATGAAGGTCATACTAGATCTCTAGGCATTAGACATATGCCTGATTGGCCTTAGTGCAAGTGGGAGATTACTGGTGTATGCCCTAGAGGCCGATATATTTTGACAGTACTTACATACATTGTATTATACTATTTTTTAATATATAAGACATTTCATTTATTGTGTTATTTATGATAAACATAATAAAGTCCTTAGAATAGTAAGTTTGATGCTATAGGACATCAAGTGGTTGACTTGATCATGAGATCCTATTGGATAAAACTTGAACACTATTCTTAAATGTTCGTAGTCAAGTATTATTGTTGATTAGGACAATAATAATGCATTGAGACTAGTATGTACGTAAACTGATGACCACATCTCATGGGTCATGGATATGAGATATCAAGTCTTCACATGGGTACATATTAGAGTAATAATGTATTGGACTAACTCGCCATGAGAATGCTACATGAATTGTTATGTGAATGTCATAAGTGATTCTCATAGTGACAATAGTGTATGTGGTCATTTGACCTGAAATCACTACGATTCCTACATGAGGAGTTATGTATTTTAATGCCATTAAATGTCATCTGTAACAATGTGATTATAAAGTTAGTTATTGGACATATCGCGAATCATGCAAAGGGATGTGAGTAACCTAGATGAGATTTGTCACTCTTACATAACAATAGTGATATCTTCGGGGCCCTTGATTGAGTGAGACTGCGAAATGCATGGCCATATTCAAATGAGTTAATATGAGATATTGATCTCATTTATTATTACAAAATCTACTCGAGTATCAAGAAATAAAGGATTGAACTATACAAGGGTAACACATTCCATGCCTTGTATTCAATTTAGATATCTTGACAAAGGGACTAAACTACACGAAAACATTGGTCACTGAAAGGTTATGTCAAATAACTGACATTCTCATCACTTGGGTAGCAATGATGTGTTGCTAGATACCACTCACTACTTGTAATATTAAAATGAAATTTTAATATTACTGCCAATGTTATGAGAACTTGTGGGGTCACACACATAGAGCAGACTAAATTGGAGCAATAAGGATCCAAGTTAGACTGGGATTCAATCGTGGGCCAGACTCATAACAGATGAGTCTAGAGTTACACAGCTAACCCTATTGGTGCTCACACTCACTTAAGGCAGTCACTATTATAAATAGTACTGCTAAAGAAGCGGCTAAGCATGCATAACAGAACCCTAGCCACACCTACAGAAACAGTGAGTGAGAAAGTGACACATTTCTCTTCTCTTCGCAGCTAGCACTGTGTCAGAGACGTGAGACTCATTTTTGCAGGCGTTGGACGTTCGTGAGTCTGTTCATGTGGATACCGTAGAGACATCATCGCTATTACGGTGTTGGTGATTCACATCATTTGTTTTTGATCTCGCTTCACGAGGTAAACTCAAAAACACGGATTATGGTCTCCTTTCGCATGGATCCTTGGTAGGAATTTTTATTTTTCCACTGCGTGATATATCTGTAATTCCCAACATTGTCCACAATGTTGCTCTAGGAAAGGACAAGCTCATGTTGGTGTATGCCCTAGAGGCTAATTTATTTTGATCGTATTTATATACATTGTATTATGCTATTTATTTAATATATGAGACATTTCATTTATTGTGTTGTTTATTATAAACATAATAAAGTCCTTGTAATAGTGAGTTTAATACCATAGGGCATCACGTAGATAACTTGATTGTGAGATCCTATTAGAATCAGAACACTATTCTTAAATGTCATTAGTCAAATATTATTGTTAATTAGGACAACAATAATGCATTAAGACTAGTATGTGTGTAGACTGATGGCAACGTCTCATAGGTCATGAATATGAGATATCATGTCTTTACATGGATATATATTAGAGTAATGATATATTAAACTGACCCACCATGAGAACACTATGTGGGTCATTGTGTGAGTATCATAAGCGATTCTCAAAGTGAAAATGGTATATGTGGTCCTTTGACTTGAAATCACTATGATTCTTATATAAGGAGTTATATGTTTTAATGCCATCAAACATTATCTGTAACAAAGGTGATTATAAAGTTAGTTATTGGACATACCGCGAATCATGCAAAGGGATGTAAGTGACCTAGATGAGATTTATCCCTCCTACATAACAGAAGTGATATCTTCAGACTCTCTGATTGAATGAGACTACGAAATGCATGACCATGCTCAAATGAGTCAATTTGAGATATTGATCTCATTTGTTTTTACTAAGTCTACTTGAGTATTAGGAAATGGAAGATTGAACAATATAATGGTGACACATTCCATGCCTTATGTTCAATCTAGATATCTTGACAAAGGGACTAAAATATACGGAAACATTGGTCACAAAAAGGTTATGTCAAATCACTGACATTCTCATTACTTAGGTAGTAGTGATGTGTTGCTAAATACTGCTCACTGCTTGTAATATTAAAATGGGATTTTAATATTACTGCCAACGTCATGAGAACCTGCAGGGTCACATACTTTGAACAGATCAAGTTGGAGCAATTAGAATCCAAGTTGCACTAGGGTTCTATCATGGACCAGATTCATAACAGATGTGTCCAAGGTTGCACTGCTAAACCTATTGATACTCTCACTCATATAAGGTAGCCACTATTATAAATAGTACTACTAAAGGGCTATCAAAGACATCAATTAAAAACCTTAGCCGCACCCTAATAGAAACAGTAAATGAGAGAATGACAGGTTTCTCTTCTCTTCGTAGCTAGCACTGTGCAGGAGACGTGAGACTCCAAGATCACAGACATTGGACGTTTGTGAGTCTGTTCGTGTGGACAATGTAGAGGTGCCCTCATTACTTTAGTGCTTGTGATTTGTTTGATCGTTTTTCGTCTGTCTATAAGAGGTAAACTTGAAAATCACGTTTCATGGCTCTTCTTTTCGCATAGATCCTTGGTGGGAATCTTTTTTTTTCCGCTGTGATTTTGTTCACAGATTTCCCAATAGCTCACTGCCAAAGCCATCAAGTGTCTTTTCCTTAGATACTATCTTCTTCAGAAAAGGTATCACTACTATTTGTTGTGACATTGGCAAGTGCACCAAATCGCAAAAGTAATAAGGAGTGAGCTAAGTATCAT
The DNA here is from genome assembly GCA_029884595.1 of Ormosia semicastrata. Classification (NCBI taxonomy): domain Eukaryota; kingdom Viridiplantae; phylum Streptophyta; class Magnoliopsida; order Fabales; family Fabaceae; genus Ormosia; species Ormosia semicastrata. Next base: position 2,898,544 of record JAQQTO010000061.1, on the reverse strand, counting down.
TCCCACAAGGATTATGTTGACAATTACTAAATTCGCTAAACTAACACTATTTAAGCTACTGAAAAAGAGAGTTAGTAAAAATAAAAATAAAAGAAAATAATAATAAAAAATAATTAAAAATATCAAGAATCAGATCAAGGGTGAAAACGATGAGATTAAAGTGTTAGAGTTTAGACTTCACTTGAATTCTTTTGATGCAATTTCAAATATTAGTTTAATCAAGTTCTATTTCAATGATTCTTTGTCAATTCCCAAAATTGATCAATATCCTATCCCTTGGTATAATAATCCTCTTCACACTATTTAGAATTAACTAATCCCTTAGTCTAACTCCAAATAGAGAAGGTATTATCATAAACGAGGGAATTAAAAGCATGACTACACAACTCACAATGTCTATTCCTAGCGATCATGGAAATTATGGTGTTTATCACAAGTTCTAGGTTCGTGCACAATTTTCCCAAATCATACATAACCCAAAAATCATTCTCAAATTGATCAAGTCTAGAAAAACACTAAGAAAATAGATAAACACATAAATCATGAAGTAGAAACATAGATTAAACACAATAATGAGTTTACTTCATCAAAGAATAAGATCCATCATCACCCTAACGAAAAAAGTTTAGTTACACATAGAGAAAGAAGAATATAAAGAAAAAGTTTCGACAAACTCCATAGAAGGTTGATGGATAGGTTGAAGAAAATTCTTAATCTTCAGGCTTAGATGCGTCCACACCAACTAAGGTTTGTGTCTTCGCGACGGCTGCTGCGTTCTGTCCAAGTGTACTCTTTAATGGTATAACTTTTTTATTTGTAAAGAAAATAATATGCTCTGTTACACGACCAGTGCTTAGGCACTGAAAATCCTTTCAGAAATTTACTAATACGTGATGCGTGCTCAAGCACTGGGTCTTCAACGCCTAGGTGCTAAACGACCAAAGAAAATTTTCACATTCTGCCATGAGCGCTGGCTCTTGGGCACCTGGGTGCTAGAACTTAATTTTCAGCTTTTTCTTCATCATTCAAGTGTCCAGTCTTCTTCCATGTGTATTTACCTATCAAAAACAAATAAAACACGTAATAAGAACAAAATTTAAAATAATAAAAAACATAATAAAACTTGAGAACAAAGCTCAATCAAAAAGATTAAAAGAGGATGAAAACCCAAAATTTGAACCGTAAAAATATAAATTTTGGAAGGTTCATCACTATTTTCTCGATTTAGGTCACTATGTTGTGTCTGCTGATGTTACCTTTTTCAACCCGTAACCTTTTTATTCTTTACCTGAAGATGCTTCCTAAGTAAACACAATCCTTCCTATTCATATCTACAGTCCTCCTGTTGATTCCAGTAATAATCCTACTTTGGTTCTTGTTCCAGTGCTTGCCCATGGTCCTTCTTGTCCACTAGTTACTTTTCAATGTCGATCACAACTGCCTACTGGTGCCAACCCTGTTCTATAGGAAGTTCCAGATGACTCACCACCTTTGCCAGTTGTTCCTTCTACCTTGGTTCCTGTATCAGACAGCTCACCTATTACTCTTAAAAAATGTACACATTCTGCTCGTAACCCTCATCCATTTTATGTCTTTCTTAGTTATGATTGTCTTTCTTCACAACATTACACCTTTGTTTCGAGTCTGACTTCTATTTCCATTCCTAAAACCACAAGTGAAGCACTGTCTCATTCAGGTTGGTGCCAAGCGATGATGGATGTGATGTTTGCCTTACATTCTAATGGCACATAGGAGCTAATTCCTAAACTAGCAGGAAAATCTATTGTTGGCTGCAGATGGGTCTTTACTGTTAAATTTGCTCCAGATGGCTCCATTGATCGATTGAAGGCTCGTTTAGTCACCAAAGACTACACTAAGATCTTTGGTCTTGATTATAGCGACACCTTCTCTCCAATTACTAATATTGCCTCTGTACGTCTTTTCCTTGCCATAACTGTTGTTCGCCATTAGCCTTTCTACTAGCTGGACATAAAGAATGCCTTCTTATGTAGTGATTTACAAGAAGAGGTTTATATGAAGTAACCACCTGGCTTTATTGCTTAGGGGGAGTTTGGATTAGTGTGCAAACTTTGCAAGTCCTTGTATGGCCTAAAACAATCCCCTCAGGCTTGGTTTGGAAGATTCAGTGTAATTGTTCAGGCCTTTACCGTGATTATCAGTGAAGCCGATCATTCTATTTTCTATCGGCATCAATCTTCTAATCAATACATCTACCTTGTGGTTTATGTGGATGACATTGTCATTACTGGGAATGACCAAGTTGGCATTGAACAATTAAAGCAACATTTATTCACTCATTTTTAGACCAAATACCTTGGTAAGCTCCGTTATTTCCTAGGTATCGAGGTGTCACAGTCTAGACATGGCATTTCTATCTCTTAGAGGAAATATGCCTTGGATGTCTTGGAAGAAACTGGTATGTTAGGGTGCAAACCCATTAATACACCCATGGATCCTAATGTCAAGCTTTTACCAGGATAGGGGGAGCCACTAGCAGATCCTGGATGTTACCGAAGGTTGGTTGGAAAATTGAATTATCTTACACTAATAAGACCAAATATCTCTTTTACTATGAGCGTGGTAAGCTAATTCTTTGATTCTCCATGTGACTCTCACTGGGATACTATTGTTCGAATACCTTGATACATTAAAGGAGTACAAGGAAGAGGCTTACTATATTAAGATAAGGGGCATATGGAAATTTGTGGTTATACAGATGCTGATTGGGCAAGCTCTCCCTCAAATAGATGCTTTACTTCAAGGTACTACATTTTTTTTGGGGGAAATCTGATATCTTGGAAAAGTAAGAAGCAAATTGTAGTCGCTAAGTCAAGTGCAGAAGCTGAATATCGAGCGATGAGCATTGCAACTTGTGAACTCATTTAGTTGAGGCAGTTACTTAAATAGTTGAAAATATGTGAACCACAACTAATAAAACTCGTATGCGATAATCAGGCTACACTACATATATCCTCAAATCCCATCTTTCATGAGAGAACTAAGTACATTGAGATTGATTGTCACTTTGTTAGGGAGAAAATTCAGTCTAGTGAAATTGCTACTGCATTTGTGAATTCGAATGACCAGTTTGCAAACATTTTTACTAAGGCTCTTAGAGGTCTCCGGGTTAACTACATATGTAATAAGCTTGGTGCACATGATATATACGCAACAACTTGAGGGGGGTGTTAGAATGGTTTAAAATATTTTAAATATAGCAGTATATCAAGTATATATGCTAGAATAAATTAGGATCAATTAGGATTGTAGCATATTAGAATTGTATCACTGTTATTAATTGTAATTAATATGAACATCTATATATAGAGATCATGTGTGATCTGATTAGATACACAATTCAGTAATAATCCTTTCTTCTGCAAGTTAATTTAATACCAAAAGAAAAATATAGTTAAATATATTTTTGATTTAATTTTTATTTTATGATTGGTTTCCTATTATGCAAGATGTTATTAATTATGTTACACTAGTTTTTTTTTATGATACAGGATATAGTTGCATTGTTCCCAAATATAATCTAAAGCAATCAATTTAAGATTTAATTTGTAGGAAATTGTATATTGAAGATTGTTTCGCAATTATGTTAGATGTTGTTGTGTTGTTTTTTAATAATGTGGGATATTATTATATTGTTTTTTGATATGGAGGTGTGCCATTAATATCGTTTGGAAGTGACTTAGTGTCATTGACACAAGAGCAAGCCCAAAGATAGACTAATTGTAAAAAAAAAATAACAATTTAATATCAAAAGAAAAATATAATCAAGTAAATTTTGTATTTGATTTTTGCATGATAACTAGTTTATGATTATGCATGACACTATTAATTATATTACACAATTTTTTTATGATATGAGATATTGTTGCTTTGTTTCCAAATATAGTCTAATACAATCTATTTAAGATTTAATTTTTGAAATATTGTATATTGGCAATTGTTTCCCAATTATGTAAAAAGATATTATATTGTTTTCTAATTATGCGGGATAGTGTTACATTGTTTTATGACTATGCAGGTTATATTTATGTTGTTTTCCAATTATGTGAGATATTGGACATCATTGTTTTCCTAAATTAGGTTTTGTTTAATGAAATAATAGATTTTGTGTAACATCCCTAAAAAAATAAAATTTTGAATAACCAACCAGTTATTCAAATAAGGTTTCTATTATCCAAATAAATAAGTTGTTGTAGTGAATTATTTGAATAACTAATAGGTTATTCGAATAAAGGCTTCTATTGAGCAAAAAATAAAGGAGGAAATAAGTCACCTTATTAGAATAGAATTTCTTCTATTTGAATAAATAGGTTGCTGAGTGCATATATACATTGTGAAACAATGAGTTATTTGAATAAGCAAGACACTATTCAAATAAATAGCTAAAAAAAATCATAGTTAGCTATGTTAGCACATAAGTTATTCAAATAAGGCTATTGTTATTCGAATAAAGTGACCAATATCATAATAAATGGGAGACACGTTCCACTGTAACAAAGAAAGAAAACTTAGTTTCTTCAAATAATTGGTCTAGAATTTCCATGGTTCTAATGGAACTAAATGGATGAGTAAGTGTTGCCAGTTTAGCAAGACTACGCAAGCGCACATGTCGACAAGTAATATAAATGAGTATTCAAGTATCATTCCCACGAGGACTGAATTAAAATTATGCCAAATATTAACCAATTACTGCTTATTCTCTATTCTAGGCAATCAAATTAATTTGTGAGATTAAATGATAAAATAAAATAAAATAAAATAAATATGTTTAAAATAGGATAAAGATAAACAGATAAGAAACAGTGGTTTGAGAATCTAGGGTCTAACTTCACTTATTATTTTATTTGATTCCATGCATTCCTTTCTTTACTCTTGATCCTAAACGGGTTACGATAACCAACGTGTTTAAGCATTTACAAACCTTTTTCAAAGACTTTGTAAACCTATGAGCATTAATCAAAACACTATATTTCTATGTGAAATGACAAAATTTCATGCATTGAGAACAAACATCAAACACTTGCTACGCATGACCAATAGATATATTTCTATCCTATTAGCAAACCAATTCATTCATACTATTGAAATTAATTGAACATGCATTTTCTAATTCCATGGTCTAACATCCAATTTCCTATTTCTAGTTAATTGGGTTCACCAAGACAATATAAGTAATGGCCAATCACATGTGCGCATTAAGCATAGAATTAGAAATTCATAACCAAAATTATCACAAAATCAGGAAAAAAGTACAATTTAATCAAATTACATAATAAGATTCATTAGACCCCTGAAAAGAGAATTAGAACATCATAGTTACAAAGGAAATAAACCCAAGAGAGAACAACAAATTCATCATAAAAATAAAGAAAAGATGAAGGGAAGAACTATGTGTTGTATTGGACGAGCAATTTTTCAAGCTTCTCTAGATCCTCACCAATCCCATGCTTATCTCCCTTCAAGGTCAATCTCTAGAACCTTGCGCCTCCCACACTCCCAAAACCTCTGAAAATTGAGTTCCAGAATCCCCAAAACTAAAAACTCCCCATTTTCCCCCCTCAGGTTATGTTAAATACGTAACTTGTCATGTAACAAGGAGTGCCGCGACACATATTTTTGAGGTGCTGTGGCACCTAAGTCTCTAGACTATCAGGGAACGCATGTAGAGAAGAAGAGGACGCAGCACAAATTGAAGAAGTGCTACGACACTTAATTAAGGAAGTGCCTAGGCACTAAATTGTGAAGTCGTGGCACATATTGTTGTATCACCACTTTGAGGAAGTGTCGTGGCACTTAATTTAGGAAGTGCCATAGCATAAATGTCTTCTTCCATCTTTATCCATCTTGAGCTCATAGTCTATGTGTAATCGTAATCAAGTATGTAAAAGGCATCGATTACTTCTTTGCAAGCTCCTGTAAGTCAGCAAATACAAACTAATCAAACATTCATATAAGAAGCAAATGTATATTTAAATTTATACAGATGTATAAATACATATTTCCTATACACTTTTTTATCCAGGATTGAATGAAAACAAGGTATAACTCAAAGGTCTAGCCTATGAATGCATCAAAAAATGCTTAAGTAATAACTCTATTTCACAGAGTTATCACACCCCCAAACCTACCATTTTGCTAGTCCCGAGCAAAACAAAACAAGATTGCCTTAACTTCTCATTCTCAGCATCAAACATCTATACGTTCGCATTCAAATCCTAACAATTCTGATTCTCAAAATGCTCAAGATAAATGTGGCATCATGTTAGATCTCATATTTAATGGTTAAAGTTTGTTCAATGTCAAGCATACACGCCATTTAATCTTCAACTCATGCTATCGTGCTTCAATTTTTATGTAAAATATTTCCCAAAAAATGATTAAGGAACCCTTTCCCCACTCTAGCATGCACATCTAAGAAAATACATGATGATACCCAAGCAATTTCAACTCATATTCCCTTAAAAATGTTCTTCATCTCTCTATCCACTTATGTAGAACCAAGCATGACTAATGATCAAGAAGGTTTTTCAAGCTTGTAATGTAGGGCCAAGGTAATGAGTAAGGAAATGACAGGAAGGCATAAACAAACATTAGGACACATTATTTTGCAAAATGACCTAAATGAGCCAAATAACTATTATACACAAGGCACATTTTCTAGCATAAGAATCCCCAAAAGCTTATTTTCTAGCACAAGGCAAAATTAGCACATAACTTTTTTTTAAAAACTTTTTCTTGCAATTTCTTACTTTTTTTTTTATTTTTTTTCTTTTTTCTTTTTTAAATCACAAATCTACTAGATTCTAAAATATGCCTATCCCTTGTTTCTGCTAACTCAATTAAGCATTTGTAAGATATGCTCCCAACACGGACAATGGTGGATAATTATAATTAAGGGCTAAAAGGTAAAGATGATGTGGGTAAAGAATAGAACATCAAGTCCAATCTTAGTCATAAGGCTCAAAATAGGTACTAGGGATATTCATGCATACAAAGGTAGGCTTGAAAGACTCAACCAATCCAAAGAACGCCCTAATCATTTCATCAAACGTGCTTAGGCTAAAATTTCGCCTCAAGAGAGAGTCATGCGTTCTTTCAAAAATTAAATCTTCATCACAACAGGGCAAGTCATAGCTTTCTTTAGATATGCACCACTATTGTTATTCCAAGATTCTCAATCATATAAAGAGAAATACATTTACATATCAACAAAACACTATTAAATTTCAAACGGCATGCATCCTTTCCCAGAATCAACAATTAATCCAACAACAGATATATCATAGATCCAATCAGCCACATCAACATTTAACATTACATCAGTGTCATATTAAATATTTCAATGCAATGCACACAACAAGCACTAATATGCAAAAAAAACCCAAACCTAAACACAACATTGTCCTAAATGTTAGATACAATTGAAATTAAAATGAGGACAAGGATAAAAATAATCTTAAAGATGGACATTAATCATCTGCATCCTCAAGTTCGTCGTCAGCTGGGCGGTGGCATGTACATAGGAAACTGATCCATAGGTGCTTTTCTATGCTCAGCCTGAAAGTGCATCATTGACACTGTATAATCAAATTGGGCTTGCATGGTTGTGGATAACTGTGCAAGTTGCTGCTCGATGTGGTCAAGGCGGTCTGAAGTAGATTGAGGTACACATCTGGGGGGGCGACTAAGGAGGATGGGGCGGTGCCTCATATGGACTAGCTAATTGAGACAGAACTCGCAAGTTTAGGTCCGCTTTGGGGTGAATCAAGTCCTCAGTTGAGGACCATGTGACACCAGCCTGCTTGCATAGTGCAGTAATCAAGGAAGGGAACCATAAACCCTGCTGACTTGAAGTGATAGCTGCAATGATCTTGTTGTTGATCAACTTGCCAATATCAATCAAGAGTATTTCACGAGTTATCACAACCCCAAACCTACCATTTTGCTAGTCCCGATAATCTCTTCTTCTCAATCAAACATATATACATTTACATTCAAATCCTAACAATTTTATTTAATCTTCAACTCACTATCATGCTTCAATTTTTATGTAAAATATTTCCCAAAAAATGCCCTTTCCCCCACTCTAGCATGCACATCCAAGAATAGCATACAAAAGAATGACCAAATAACTATTATACACAAGGCTCACTTATTTTCTAGCACATAACTTTTTTTAAAAACTTTTTCTTGAATGACACTGTGTTTCTGACAAATGAGTAGTGGGGAGAAGGCAACAAACAATAAAGTGATACCAGGCTTTCACATCGGAGTGCAAAGATGCTCGAGGTACTGAGACATATCGGTCATCTGTCATCTTCCATTGTGTACCCAACACACAGAGTCGGGTGGTCAAATTTTCCATATCAATATCACCATCAATAAAAAATTGATAGTCACACACTTCAGGATGAACATGTATACCATACACTGCTCGTATAGTAGCTGACTCAAAAGACACTCGCTTTCCGTGGACATATACAATGCTATCCTCATGGAATGCGACATCAGCATAAAATTCCCTAACTAATGGACTTACGCCGGCTTCAGGGTGAGCACAAAATGTCTCCTAGTGGTGATGGGCAACAGTAGCATGGAATTCAAGAATTCGCTAGGGCAATTTAAATCCGCGCTCTGAAATAAAAATATTTGAGACCAAAGATTGCTCATGACGTACTTGAGCCTCTACCATAAACTTGCGTCGTATAGCATATACAATGCTATCCTCATGGAATGTGACATTAGATACAAATCCTGTACGATCAAAAGAGGGTTGCCCTTGGGAGCGACTACGCTTAGGAGCCATTAAACCTGCCAATGAAGATCATAAAAATAATGAGAATTTAAACATCAAAAAGTTATTGCAAGAATGGTGAAATTCATTCAATAGTTCACAGTAATTTTTTTTTACTAGGAGAGGCACAATTAAAAGTACATTTACAATACCAAACATATTAATATGCATCAGAACAAAGGCATCAAAACGTAATGCATATTTACACTAATATCCAAAACTTGCTGACATCAAAGCAAATACCTAGTCCAAAATTTGCACAATCAATCATAATATGCATCAAGCCAACATCAGCATAGTCAAACACCCAAACATACAGGTGACAAGTTTTCATCAATGTATATGGGTACACTTGAATTAAACCAACGCTACTCAGCAAATTAAGGCACCAACAAGTAAATGGATGAATGAAAGAATGAAAACCAAAGCAATTGTTTTTTTTATATATTTTTTATTCTTTATTATTATCTTTTTTTTAATCAGAAAAAAAATCACAGAACAATAAAATGAAGCAAGAAAAGAAAAAAGAAAAAAAACCAATAATAAAAATATAAAAATCCATAGCCAAAGGTGTGTGAGGAAATCACAAAGAGGGACCAATAGATGAGAAAACCACAACAGCACAAATGGAGGAGAAGAAGACTTACCAAAACAACTCAAGAATGGATGAATGGAACACTAAAGCATACCCATGGCCTCTCCTTGTGAAGTGAGAAGATGAATTTAAGCAAGAAAGAAAGAAAATGGAGGGGGGTTATAGGGTTCAAGAAGACGAAACTAAGAAGCAAAAAGGAAATGGAGAATCTGTGAAACCAATTTGAGAGATGAAGACAAGAAAAAGAAAAGAGAAGGCAGAAAAGCTATTTTATTTGAAAGATAATGGACAGTAGCATGTGAACCATGCAAAATATTAGAGAAGGTGGGCCACGGGCCCAGATGAAAGTTTAAAAATCAAATGTAACAAAACTTTTTTTTTTCAGAATGCGAAATGAAGTCATGGCACATGTGTTTGTGGGTGCCACGACACATAATTATCTAAACTAATTATGCACAAGATTAGAGCCGCGACACATATTTTTTGGTGCCATGACCTCTCACCCTCTGGTTTGTCAGTGACCATTGCCCACAAGCTGGGAGCTATGGCATGTATTTGTGTGAGCTGCAGCACTTCCTGTAGCTCCTCAAAAATTTTATATGATCAGCATTTTACCGAGAAACTATACGCAATCATCATCGTAGCCCACACTCTAACCAAAATAACATGAACTAAACAAATTTCAAACACCCAATTAAATCCAAAAACAAATAGAAAACAATACTATGAATGCAAAAACAAATTAAGCAAAATAAAGAGAGGGTATAAAACTTGGGTTGCCTCCTAAGAAGCGCTCTGTTTATAGTCTTGAGCTAGACTTTCTCTGAATCTTCAAGACTCAGCCAAGGTGATGGAGGACTTGTGTCGAGCTACTTCTCCTCCCCAGTAATGCTTTAGTCTTTGTCCATTCACCTTGAAACTCAATGAGGAATTTGGTGGAGCAATCTCAATAGCTCCATGAGGGAACGCTTTAATTACCATGAACGGACCCGACCATCTTAACTTTAACTTCCTTAGAAATAATTTGAGCCTTGAGTTGTACAACAAGACTTGTTGACCCGGCTCAAACCTCTTTTCAACAATGTGCCTATCATGCCATCTTTTGACTTTTTCCTTGTAAAGTTTGGCATTCTCATAAGCTTGAAGATGAAACTTGTCCAACTCATTCAACTGAAGAAGTCGTTTCTCACCAGCAGCTTGAAGATCAAAATTTAGCTTTTTGATAGCCCAGTAAGCATGGTGCTCCAACTCTACAGGCAGATGACAAGCTTTTTCAAACACTAGGTTGTACGGAGACATGCCAATTAGAGTCTTGAAAGTGGTGCGTTAAGCCCATAAAGCATCTTCAACCTCTTGGACGAATCCTTTTTCGAAGGACACATAGTTTTTTCCAATATTCTCTTTGTTATTTTGACTTTCACTAACCATAAGACTAGCTAAAACTATAATTGGTTGTTGTTTGTGAACCTATGAATCTCCATTTGTATTCTTATGTTAGTAGTTGAAAAATGGGTATAGAAGATGTAACGTCCTAATACTACTACTAAGGACATATCTGGAATTATGCATTAGCATTCATATTAGAGAATGTCACTTAAATCAATATCAAATTATTTTAAAGAAAAACATATTTAATATACAAAATATGAGCCTGAAGTGGAAGTACATAATACATATCAATAGAACTGTGTTATATACTAGGGATACACCAAAGTACATCAAAATCTGTCAAATACATCGTATGCCACTAAGGTTAAAAAAAAAGTGGTAAACAACCATGTACATCAGTCAAATAAAAAAGAGAATAAAAGATCTTCTAGATCAAATTCTCTTACGCATTTGTAGGCTATACGATAATATCTTGGAATCATTACGGAAATCAAAGAAATGGGGTAAGAATCTCACAATTCTCAGTAATCATTTTAAAATTGTGTCATCATAATCATTCTGGCTATTTCGGGGGAAAACCATTTCAAATCATTGTAATATAACCAGTGGAAAGGCAGCTAAGACTAATTCAAGTCATTTCCCTTTCCCAAAATAGAGGTTCATTTTTAAGTCCTTTATAAAAAATCATTTGAAAACAAAAAACCATCAAGTCTCATAACAATCTCAATATCAATCAAGAAATCCATTCATGATAGACTTATAAAATAAGCTATCTCATAATGGTCATCTATTAATCATTTTCATCAATCATTAATAAATCACCAATCATCTTGTTATCAAAGTGGTATAGAGAGAATTATTCGTCCTCACAATACTATTCACTTGGTAGTAGCTTATTTTTAGGTTGGTGCACTTCAACCTATTTATGATGATCTATTTGCCGTACAGAGCTACTCCGAGTAACCCACATCAATCCACAAATTATGAGGGAGTTTTCTGTCCTCATTCCAGAGTTGTGAGTAGTGAAGGAATATTCCATCCTCAACTACTTTGATAGGGAGGGTATCATCCTTCCTCACACTATCTCTAATTCAGAAATACCTCAAGTAGAGAGGGAATTATTTGTCCTTAGCTACATTTCATCTAGGGAGAGCTCAGGTAAAGAGGGAGGGAATTATCCATCCTCAACCTCAATTACTCGGGTGGTAAGGAAAAATCCATCCTAACTATCATTTCCAAGCCTCTCCCTAGGACCAAGGATATCCTAGATAATGGGTTACTTATGAAAAATCAATCATTATTCAAGTTGATTATCTGAACAATCAAACTCATCATATCATCTCATATAGCATTAGCATGCATGAATATCAAGTCAAGCATACCCTAGGAGGTTCATCCCATAATCTCATATCATGGCATAAAGCCTCAAATTTTCATCAAACATGCATCACAACAATCAATCATGTTATTCACATCATAGGGTAAAGCTTGTCATTGTCAATCATTCATAAACTCAAATGTCCTTGAAATTCCTTGCCCTTGCATCAAGCTTAAATTCATGTTTTCAAGCATGATAACTAGTTAGCACCTTGTGTTAATTGGTTATCACTGGCTAGGAAGCCAGATTTAATGTTCTATAATCAGTTACCACAATTGGGTAATCGGTTATGGACTTACCATAACCCACAATGCGAGTCTAATAATCGATTACCCTTCTCTGGGTAATCGGTTATTGTGTTTTGGGGCTCTCTGTCATGAAGGAATAATTGGTTAGGCATAAAATCTAACCGGTTATTTCCTAATGCATTTCCCTTTATTGCCTCAATAACTAGTTATGCATAGCCATAACTAATTATTGAGGGTTGGGAAGTACCATTTGCTCACAAATAACTGATTATGGCTTGTCCATAATTAGTTATCTGGGCAATTTCACACTTGAGAATAGAACATTAGAGGGAGGATACCCCAAAACCACCCCCTAATTCATAAAAAAACAACACGGAACTTCATCCACAAACATCAAATCCATCACAAATCAACATGGTAAGCATGGTTAAATATCAACTCAAAGTTTACAACTTTTAAAAAGCTCAAATCTTCAATATCTCAAGAGCAAGAAGTAAACTTAGTTTCAAAATCATATCATTTGAAAATCATGTTTCAAAGCTCATCATTCAATCAAAGTTTTTCTTTGAGAACTCTAAGAAAAATTAAACAAGCTAAAAAGAGTTTTAAAGAAAACCCCTACCTCAACTTATCTATTTCTTCTTTCCTTTTCCTTTTCTCCTTCCTTGGCTGCTTCCTCTTTCTCTTTCTCTTGTTCTTTCCTTGCTTTTCTTATTCCTCTTTCTCTCTTCTGTTAGCAGATGTGAGAATGATAGAATAGAGAGAGTAAAGATGAGAGTGAGGGAATAAGAAGATGGGAAGGTGGTAAAGTGAAGAGTGGGCAAAGTGAAGAGAAAATATCCATCTATTAGGTAAAAAGCATCAGAATGCAATAGTGGTGGACGTGGGAAAGCTCTCCAAGAAATGAAATCCAATTAATAAACTTTTCTCTGCTAAGAACACTTTAGTCTTTCAGAAATGAATTTTCAACCTTCATAGATATCGTAGAAAATTCTATGATTTCATTTTATTTTCTATATTACTATTCTACCACTTTTCTTATACTATCATATTAAACCCTAAGCTTTATTATTCTTTTCCTAAGTTAAATTAAACTTATGGAACTGAATTAAGAAGCTCTCAGATGTCCATTTTAATAATTCACAGCTTGGAAATAATTTTTTCTTATTTATTTCTATTTTCTCAACTATTTCCATTAAAAGTCCAAATTTTATAGGAGTTATTTTTCACATTCAGTATTATAGATTTATGCTCAAACTACACCCGCTAGTTACCAGAATTAACTAATATCCTATACTAGTGTTATTAAACTTCTATAAACTTGATTAAGTCCATGGGGTTAGAGAGAAAGTTATAATTCTCCCTCATTTTTATAAATTTTTTCCTCAAAATTCACTTACCTCTCATTCAAAAAACTCCAGATAATCTTTCATCATGTGGAATTTGAACTCCTATGTGGCCTCTTCTAAGTCACCTCCCTCCCATAACACTTTTACCAAATGAATTTGTTTCCTTCTAAGTTCTTTCATAGCCCTCTCTATGATCCTTACAAGTCTAACCACATAAGTTAAGTCATATTTTAACTGTATTGATTCATTTTTCAGAATGTGTGAAGGATCCAGATTATACTTTCGGAGTTGGGAAACATGGAAACATCATGGAGGTTTGACAAATTAGGGGGCAAGGCTATTTGGTAAGCAACAGGTTTGACTCCTTTTAAGATCTGAAAGGGACCAAGAAATCGAGGAGTCAACTTTTTGGTTTTAATAGCCCTACTAACTCTCGTAGTTGGAGTGACTCTGAGGAACACATGTTCTCCTTCATTGAACTCCAATGGTTTTCTTATATCATCCGCATAACTTTTTTGCCTACTTTGGGCTGTCAACATCCTATCCTTAATCATCTTAATCTGTTCTGTGTAACACCCTAGGATAGTTTGTTCCTGTAACACCCTAATATGAATTATCGTAAAATAAACAGAATATCTCAAAATAAATCGCATTAAACATGTCACTTCAAAAAAATGTAAAAAATAAAAACCCATAATAACTTGCATAGTCATTATAGAGAGCCACGAATGATAAAAAGGTCATGTATACAAACATCATTGGCTAATAAGCCACACTGTATACATAAGCTTTTACAACAACCAGAAAAGTACAAATATACAATCTGATTCAAAAAGAAATAAAGCTGCTAAACTAAGCCTTATGCTTTTTCTTTTTGTTGCCCTTTCCCTTTTTAGGGTTTCACCTGGATTTACATGGAATATACAGGGGTGAGAAATCACAATTTCTCAGTATAAGTACACCAAGACTAGCAGTTAATCATTTATAACAAATAAATCAACTGAACATAAAAATAGACTCTATGTAATAGAATATCCGATAAACAACAATATTAAAGAATCGCCTATACAATCTTAAGATACTATCAAACAAACAACCAATAATCAATCGATCAAGACATGACAACTGCCCATACAATTGTTAATCATGCAATGTTTTATGTTATGAAGTATGATTATGCTTAAACAAAGTCCAAGTATTATGTATGTGCAATGCCAATGTAGGTTTTAAAATTTGAAAACACAAGCTATTTACTTATCCCTAGTAACTGTATTCCCTTGTATATACTGGGTAGGATAGGCTCCAAGCTCTTACACTACCTGGAGACGTGTGGACTCGTTCCCCTCACAAAAAGTAAGAGTACTACTACCAACCTCATACACCTATAACCCTGACCATAATAGCATTACCCGCTACGAGAACCTAGGTTCACACCTTATTCTCAAGTCATATGGTTGTGCACACCATCTAAGGTCACAATACATAGGAAAACAAGAAAATACCAGGTTTGAAAACAAATATCCAACGACATTTTAAACACTAGCACATAGGAATCCTAGCCTCACTTATCCAACAAAGGTAGCAAGATTCATATTACTAGCTAAACAATATCTAGAACATCTCACAATCACTCACAAGTGATTTAGAAATCAACCTCATGTTGATCAAATTTCTAAACTAGGCATTCTATGAGAACTTGTAATCGATTACACCCTTGTTGTAACCGATTACAACAAAGTTATAAGTTTGGTAATTGATTACACCCTTGTAATCGATTACATCACTTTCAGAACCCTGGTAATCGATTACATTGACATTGTAATCGATTACATCACTTCCAGAGACTTTGTAGTCAATTACATTGACCTTGTAATTGATTACATCAAGCATAAACTTGGTTTTGCAGAATTTTGCAGAACATGGTACTGTTCCGTTGGAACAAATCACAAATTTTGGTCATTCCAAACAAGTTTCCAGGTGATTTAAGGTTCTTAACAAGTTCACTAACACATAGGAAATATAAAACACCAATTGATTTCATCAAGAAAGGATCACAACACTAAATCACTCCTCCAAACCCCTAAAATCAACACTTAGAGCATTTTAGGTCCAAATGGAGAATTTTCAGTTTTTAATCCAAACTCTTAGCATGAACAAGTCATAAACACCATTTAAAACTTATCCAAGCAAGAAAATCACTTAAAACACCATAAGAATTCATATTGGCATATTGGATCTCAAATAGCCTAAACATGAAAAAATGAGAAAAGATGAAGTTTAAGCTCAAAAACCCTATCTTCAAGCTACCTTGATGCTTACAGAATTGAGTCTTAACTTCTAGCCTTGGATTTCCCCTTCTTCTTATGCTTCTTGCTCTTTTTTTCACCACTCAAAATTTCCTCCCTTGGAGCTATTTCTGTCCAGCCGTGAAGAGAAAAGAGAATGTGAGTATTATGAGCAGCAAAGTCACATAAAAGAAGTCCAACAAGTGGCTGTAACCGTGGAGTGGTTTAGGCCTTTAGTTATAACACTAGTACTTCTTGATCTGCTAAAAACACTAAACTTTAGCTAAATCAAGTTTTTCAAGTTCCAACAACCATAAAATAAATACTAAGATTCATTAAAAAAGTCGTTTCACTAGTATCACAATTTTTCATATATGTGACCAGTCATTTCAGCATTAAACTCATAACCAGTATGCCTAAAAATACCAAACTGACTTCGATTATTCTCAAACTTTAACCACATCACAGAATACACATTTGTCACATACAAATAAATTATCCACATTTATTTTCATTAGGTAAGCCATTTAAGCTAATATCTGGGCCATTTTAAGCTATTTTTTACCTTTCAGCTTGCAGCAAAATGCCTAAAATAATTCAGATTGTCACAAAATTAAATAGGCATATTAAGCAAGTATTAAGCTACCTCTGTAACTATTTACAAGTCTAACATATTGAAGAGGATGTTACAGTTCCCCTGCTTCATACCAACATAAGGGTGATCTACATTTTCTGCCATACAAGGCTTCATAAGGTATCATTCCTATGCTGGTATGATAACTGTCGTTGTAGGCAAACTTTAATAGGGGTAAAAACCTATCCTAACTTCCTTGTTGGTCTAGCACACATGCTCTCAACAGATCTTCTAAAGTTTGGATGGTTCTCTCAGTTTAGCCATCTGTCTGCGAATGGTAGGTTGTGCTAAACCTCAACTTTGAGCCAAAGGCTTTTTGCAAGGCTCCCTAAAATCTAGAGGTGAATCTAAGGTCTTTATTTGATATTATAGTAGAAGGGATTCCATGAAATCTGACTATCTCTTGGAGATACAGTTGGGCTAATCTATCTAATGGCCAATTAGCCTTTATGGCTAAAAAATGTGCAAACTTTGTCAGTCTGTCCACTTAACCCAAATGGCATCATGGTTTGACTGAGTCCTTGGCAATCCCATCACAAAATCCATTGATATACTTTCTGATTTCCATTTGGAAATTTCTAAGGATTGGAGAAATCCTAAAGGTCTCTAGTGCACTATTTTCACTTTTTGGCAAACTAAGCATTTTGACACGTACTCAGCTATATCTCTTTTCATGTTTGGCCACCAAAACATCTTCTTGAGGTCTTGACGCATCATTGTGGCTCCGGGATGGATGGTGTATCTACTCTTATGGGTTTCCTCTAAAATTTTCTCTTTGATTTCATTTTCTTTTGGAATACATAGTCAATCTCTAAATATAAGTGTCCCATCATGAGCCCTCTTGAAACCTTCTTTCTTTCCCAACTGGATCTACTCATCAATCAGCTTTAAAGCTTCATCTTTCTCTTGATCTTCTCTAATTTGAGCCTTCAAATCATTCTGAATCTCTAGTCTCTTCAAACAAAGACTATGTGGTAACACAGTCATTTTTAGGCTCAAATTGTTGGTGTATGCCCTAGAGGCTGATACATTTTGTTTGTATTTATATACATTCTATTATGCTAATTTTCATATATGATGTTGGGAATTGCAGATACATCACGCAGTGAAAAAATAGGATTCCCACCAAGGATCCATGCGAAAAGCCATAATCAGAGTTTTAAAATATTTACCTCTTGAAGTGCGATCAAAAGAAAGTGACGTGAATCACCAACATCGTAATAGCAACGATGTCTCTGCGATATCCACACGAACAGACTCACGAATGTCCAACGTTCGCAAAGAGGAGCCTCACGTTTCTCACACAGTGCTAGCTGCAAAGAGAAGAGAAGAAACCTGTCGCTCTTTCACTCACTTTTCTGTAGGTGCGGCTAAGGTTCTGTAATATGTGTGTCTTAGCAGACCCTTAGCAGTACTATTTATAATAGTGATTGCCTTAAGTGAGTGTGAGCAGCAGCAAGGTAAGCTGTGCAACCCTAGACTCATCTATTTTGAGTCTGGCCCATATTTGAATCCGAGTCCAACTTGAATTTATTGCTCCAATTTTAGTCTACTCTATGTGTGTGACCTTGTAGGTTCTCATTACATTGGCAATAATATTAAAATCCTATTTTAATATTACAAGTAGTGAGCAATATCTAGCAACACATCGCTGCTACCCAAGTAATAAGAATGTCAGTGATTTGACATAACCTTTCTGTGACCAATGTTTCCGTGTCATTTAGTCCCTTTGTCAAGATATCTAGATTGAACACAAGACAGGGAATGCATCACCCTTGTTTAGTCCAATCATTCATTTCCTGATACTCGAGTAGACTTTGTAATAACAAATGAAATCAATATCTCATATTGACTCATTTGAGCATGGCCATGCATTTCGCAGTCTCACTCAATCAAGGGGCCCGAAGATATCGCTCCTGTTATGTAGGAGTGACAAATCCCGTTTAAGTCACTCACATTCCTCTGCATGATTCGCGGTATGTCTAATAACCAACTTTATAATCACCTTGTTATAGATGACGTTTGATGGTATTAAAACACACAACTCCTCATGTAGGAATCGTAGTGATTTCAGGTCAAAGGACCACAGACACCATTGTCACTATGAGAATCGCTTATGACACTCACGTAACGATCCATGTAGCGTTCTTATGGCGGGTCAGTCCAGAACATAATTACTCTAATATGTACCCATGTGTAGACTTGATATCTCATATCCATGACCCGTGAGATGTGGTCATCAGTCTATGCACATACTAGTTTCAATGCATTATTGTTGTCCTAGTTAACAATAATACTTGACTAGGGATATTTAAGAATAGTGTTCTAACCAAAAGGATCTCACAATCAAGTCATCCATTTGAAGTCCTATAGCATCAAACTTACTATTCTAAGGACTTTATTATATTTATTAAAAAGAACACAATAAATGAAATGCCTCATATATTAAAATAACATAATAGAATGTATGTAAATATAGACAAATGTATTAGCCTCTAGGGCATACACCAATATATGAGGCATTTCATTTATTGTGTTCTTTTTAATAAACATAAAAAAGTCCTTAGAATAGTAAGTTTGATGCTGATAATACTGTATTTTATACACTTTGTAATCCTCTCACTAGGCTTCTTAAGGTTCAATTAGGCTTAATTAAGCTGATTTTGACACATTTTATGATTTTGACTCAAATTGGACAATTAAACAAATTATTGCGTAAATTAGTCTTAATTATCTCTTTGGCATTATTCAGTAAACTGGTATAACTTGAGTTACAAATATCTGATTGATGTGATTTTGGCCTTTTAGGAAAGTTAAGACAATTCCTTACGACTTTCATAAAGAACACAAAACTCAAATCGGACTCCTTGGATGTGATATTGAGCTTTGAAGTCAAAACAGAGGAGCTGAAACCGAGCCTAAACAGTATGCAGTAAATGGACCATATCTTGAGTTCTAGGCATGATTTTGGATTTAAACCAAAGCCATTTTAAAGCAAATATCCAAGCCTACAACTTTGATGAAGACCACTTCTCTCAAAAATAAAAAAATAATTGGATGCACGGCTGTACATTTGCTCAATTATTATTTAAAAAAAGAAAATAAAGAAAATAAAATATGTCATTGATTACGTAACAGACTTAATCACTAAGTTTGGTTACTATGCAATTGCACAATAGCCAAACTTTGCCTATAAATAGGCATTTGCATTTCAAATGGAAAAACAATTCATTTGGGGGAAGATGCTAGGGAGAGGCTTTTGGGCAGTGCCCAGCCTCTCTCCTCAGTCTCTCTCCAATTTCCTTCTCTCTTTCCTTTTCTCTCTTTTTCTTTCATTTAGTTTATATGTAAATAATTTTTCTTCTACTTTGGTCAAAGTGTGAAGCTCTTGGTAATAAAACAAGGTTAGATTTATTCCTCTCTTGTGCTTTAATGATTTATTTTTCTAGTATTCTTTATACGTATTATATTTTGTTTTTGATAATTTAAAATCCCGGCTGACAGACAGGAATACTCCATCCTTGTAAAGAGGAGTTCTTGATTTATTATAGACAAGATTTTGGCACAGTGAATGCTTTAACCCATTTACAAGTGATAGTAATAATTAAAGGAATCATAGTATAACTACATATATTATTTTAATGGACTTTTAACATTATATTTTTCAATTGGAACCTCCATGTTGCGAGGATTCTAATTGAGTTATAAAAGGAATTAATCTTACTTTTACTTTATTTACTAAGAGTGGATCTTTTTACCTAAGTAAATAATTTTTACTATAATAATAAAATATTTACTTCACCTTAATCTTCAACAATTCCCTGTGGATTAACCTTGGACTCACCGAGAAATTTATTACTTGAGACAACCTGCACTTGGATTTGCAAATGCGACAATTAAAAAGTGTGCATCAAGTTTTTGGCGCCATTGCGAGGGATTTGATTTGAAGAATAAATTTTTGATATAAATATTTTTGTACATAGTAAAAAGTGAATAGTGTGCGAATAGTGCATGAATAGTATGTGAATAGTACATGAATAGTATGAAAAGTAAAAAAAATAAAAAAATTTGGATGAATAGTGTGAATAGTATGAATAGGATAAATAATATGTGAATATTATGAATAGTAAAAAAAGTAAAAAAAAGTTTATATAATAATAATATAAAAAAATAATAATAATTAAAAAAAAGATGTGTGAATAGTGTGAATAGTAAAAAATTAATAAAAAATTATATATAAAAGAAAAAAAAAAAAACAGAAAAGGTCCCATAATAAAAAAATATATTAATGGGGACAAGATTGTCCCCCTTTGAAAATTGAAAAAAGGTGGTCACACCCGTGTATACCAAAACCAAAAAAAAAATAAAATAAAAATAATAAAATAAATAAATAATAATAATAATAATAAAATAATAATAATAAAAAAACAAAAATAATTAAAAAAACTAACTTTGTGGGGAACCTCTCCCTTTTACTTTTCTGTATGTACTAACAGTGGGAGAAACTCTCCATTTTATTTTTTGTACATATTAACAGTGGGAGTAATTCTTCTTTTTAATTTCTGTACAGTGGGGATAATTCTCCCTTTTCTTTTCTTGTACATATTAACAGTGGGAGAAACTTTCCCTTTTATTTTCTGTATATACTAACTCAGTGGGGGAAATCTTTTCCTTTTACTTTTGTACGTATTAACAGTGGGAAAAACTCTCCCTTTTATTTTTTGTATATACTAACTTAGTGGGGGGAAACTCTCCCTTTTATTTTTTTTGTATATACTAACAGTGGAGGTAATTCTTCCTTTTAATTTCTGTAAATATTAACAGTGGGGGAAAGCCTCCCTTTTATTTTATGCACTAATTTAGTGGGAGAATCTCTTCCTTTTATTTATTTTTACATACTAACAGTGGGGGAACCTCTCCTTTTTACTTTCTGTAATTTACTTTTTGTACTTTATTTTTTGTATTTTTTTTGGTTGATTTATTACCTCACCTTTGTAAATATATATATTTACTATCCTTGTAAATATATATATTTGGTATTGGTTATTATCACACCTTGTTAATATTTATTTACTATCCTTGTAAATATATATACTTAGTGGTCGGTTTATACCCCACACTTGTATTTAATATTTATTTATATATATATATATATATATATATATATATATATATATTTGGTGGTTGGTTTATTACCCCACCTTTGTTATTTTTTATTTGGTGGTTGGTTTCTACCACACCATTTTTAATTTTTTATTTAGTGGTTGGTTTATTCCACACCTTTATAAAATTTATTTGGTGGCTGGTTTATACCACATCTTTGTATATATTTTATTTTTCTTATTTCTTTTTCTCTTTTGTTTTGTGTGTTTTTAGGGTGAAAAACGTAACTTGATTCAATCGACATGTATTAAGATTGGAATTTTAATCAATTTATTTTATTCAATTTGAGTGCTTATTATAATACTTAATGCTTTTATGAGTTGGCCACTCATAAATTGATCTAGTGAGTGTATGTAGAATCGGAAGGTTTGCATATGACCTATACCATAAAGTGCCATGATTTATAATTGTCTAGGAATAGGGGTTATAGGTTGTGTGGGAGAACTGTGGTATTTTTCATGAGAATCACAAGAATAAAAGTCATGCCTTTAAGAATTAAGGTTTAGACCAAGGAATTAAATGAAAAAAATTACTGATTCTCCCCATCAATTGAATGATTAGAAATTGATTAGAAGGAAGATTCCAAAGCTATTCTATTGTCTATGATAGATTGTTGAATCAAGTGAAGTTCGATCCCTAGTGTTTTAATTTCTTGTGTCTTAGTGTTTGTTTTTTTTTTCTCTTTAATCACTTTGACAATTCAGTGTATTTGTCAATTTTCTCAACAAGTTTTTGCAAACTTAGGTTGATATGGTGGATTTTGTTGCTTTAAAAAAAATCAAAAGGTTGTTACAGATCATTTATCCATACTTAGGCTCACTTTTTGATATCCCACCTATCAAAGAATATCTTCAAGGACTAGCAAGTGCACTATAGTCTTGGGAATCTGACTCAAAAAGACCCTATTTGTCAATTTATAAGAAAATTGGATGGGAAGCTTATCATCGACTCATAGAAGGCGTTTAAGCCGTTACTGGACGTAAAACCAGAAGAAGATGTGAGCCACAATCACAACTACATGTATATATTTTCTTGTATAGATTTAAAGGAAAAAGAGTAAGAAGTGGTCCGAAGGAAATGTTGCGAGAAGCAATAAGAAAAGGAAGCCAGTCAAGTCACTCCATCTGTTTAAATAATTTGAATCTTTGGTCGTACTTTGTTTCTGTTTATATTTGTGTGAGGTTTCTCTTTTTAGTAATTGCAGTAACAGGTACTATCTTCTTTCCTTTACCTATCTATTTTATTTTAACATTGATGATAATGTTGGGATCTGGTTGGGGGAAAGGATAGTTGTGTAAATAATTGTGTGAATAATTGTTGTGTGAATAGTTGTGTAAAAAAAATTTGAAAAAAAAAATTTTGCTTAAAAAAAATTTAGGAAGTGTGTTTGTTAATATGTTTATCGTGTTTATATGTTTGTCAGTAATTTTCTAACCTAAACCAATTAAGGATGGCAAAGTAAGGAGCAAATTTTGTTGTAGAGGTAATTTTACTCTTAAGACGCATCTAGATTGGGGTAGATAACTTTGTTGTATGGAAGTAGCAAATAGATTTAGGAAAATTTGCATGATTGAGTAAATTGTCTTCTTTCTTAAACATCACATGCTTGGCTATGGATGTTAAAATTTTTGTGGACTAAGAATGATGATATATGCCTTGTGAGATTTTGAGCCTATCAATAAATGGATTGAACATCTGTACTATTCTCTTCTTTCTTGTGTGATTTTTTTCTCATGAAATTATTACTCTAGAACTTGCTTTGATTCTTTTTGAGACTACTTTTTTACATGCATTCATAAACATAATTGAGGAATTTTCTTGAATTAACTACTTTGACCAAATCACCAACCGTGCATATTTTCCTTTGCTCAACCCCTTTGAGCTTATTTGATCATTCTTTGTTTTTAACTCATTACGTGCCTTAAATGAAAAATCATGTTCTAACCTAGCCTTAGGGAATAAGAGAGCATTGACTTTGTTATTTGATGAGTTCTTGAACAGGTATGGGGGTGCGTGTGCAGAGTGGTAAAAAGGAAAAAGAAAGAGCTGGCCAGCGAATTCTTGGAAATAACAGGAATAGAAGGAGAATGTTCAAACCTAACATTGAATTCAACCTACCAATTGATCTTTAACGAAACATTAGTCAAATATTAGTCAATGCCCTTTATGAAAAAAAAAAACAAACAAACAAAGAATTAAGAAAATCTTGGGAAAGTTAGACTGAATGTTCTCAAACATCTTTTCCACTCTAACTGTAACATAATGCTCTTCTATTCTCTTTGGTATTTAACTTGTCTTATCTATATTACTTCCTCCTTTACCTTAACCTCATTATAACCTTGATTATAGTCCTCATGATTTGTGTATATATGTTGTTTTTGAGTAGCAGAGAAGTAGATGATAAGCAAGCTTATGGTAGTGCAATTATTCATGAGTTGAATAGAGTGAAATACTAACCTTTTTAAACACTTGAGAGTTGAGAGTGAATTTTGTGAGGATCTATCATTCTTGATTCATTCTTTTCAACTGAAGTTTCCTTACTTGTTAGTTTGAGATGCGAAGAAATATTACCTCATGAATGTTTTGATCCTTTGAATGTATAGTTGTTCTTCTTGAGTCATTAAATCCTTTAGAGTTTTTTTTGTTTTTGAGTCTGTGTCGTTTTTCTTTAGTTTTTGTCTTTTGTGTTTTGCCCAGGAGTGCAAAAGTTAAGTGTGGGAGAATTTGATAATACTGTATTTTATACATTTTGTAATCCTCTCACTAGGGTTCTTAAGGTTCAATTAGGCTTAATTAAGTTAGTTTTGACACATTTTATGATTTTGAGTCAAATTGGACAACTAAACAAATTATTGCGTAAATCAGTCTTAATTATTTCTTTGGCATTATTCAGTAAACTGGCTATAACTTGAGTTACAAATATCTGATTGATATGATTTTAGTCTTGTAGGAAAGCTAAGACAATTCCCTATGACTTTAATAAAGAACACAAAACTCAAATCGGACTCCTTGGATGTGATATTGAGCTTTGAAGACAAAACAGAGGAGCTGAAATCGGGCCTAAATAGTATGCAGTAATTGGACCATATCTTGAGTTCTAGGCATGATTTTGGACTCAAACCAAAGCCATTTTAAAGCAAATATCCAGGCCTACAGCTTTCATGAAGACCATTTCTCTCAAAAATGGAAAAATGACTGGATGCACGACTATGCATTTGCTCAATTATTATTTAAAAAAAGAAAATAAAGAAAAGAAAATATGTCATTGATTACGTAACAGACTTAATCACTAAGTTTGGTTACTATGCAATTGCACAGTAACCAAACTTTGCCTATAAATAGGCATTTGCATTTCAAATGGAAAAAATAATTCATTTGGGGGAAGATGTTGGGGAGAGGCTTTTGGGCAGTGCCTAGTCTTTCTCCTCAGTCTCCCTCCAATTTCCTTTTTCTCTATTTTTCTCTTTTTCTCTCTTTTAGTTTATGTGTAAATAATTTTTCTTCTACTTGGGTCAAAGTGTGAAGCTCTTGGTAATAAAATAAGGTTAGATTTATTCTTCTCTTGTGCTTTAATGATTTATTTTTCTAGTATTCTTTATACGTATTATATTTTGATTCTGATAATTTAAAATCCTGGGTGATAGACGGGAATACTCCATCCTTGTAAAGAGGAGTTCTTGATTTATTGTAGACAAGATTTTGGCACAGTGAATGCTTTAACCCATTTACAAGTGGTAGTAATAATTAAAGGAATCATAGTGTAACTACGTATATTATTTTAATGGACTTTTAACGTTGTATTTTCTGATTGGAACCTCCGTGTTGCGAGGATTCTAATTGAGTTATAAAAGGAATTAATCTTACTTTTACTTTATTTACCAAGAGTGGATCTTTTTACCTAAGTAAATAATTTTTACCATAGTAACAAAATATTTACTTCACCTTAATCTTCAACAATTCCCTGTGGATCGACCTTAGACTCACCGAGAAATTTATTACTTGAGACAACCTGCACTTGGGTTTGTAAATGCGACAATTAAAAAGTGTGCATCAGATGCCATAGGACATCAAGTGGTTGACTTGATCGTGAGATCCTATTGACTAAAATTAGAACACTATTCTTAAATGTCTCTAGTCAAGTATTATTGTTAATTAGGACAACAATAATGCATTGAGACTAGTATGTGCATAGATTGATGACCATATCTCATAGGTCATGGATATGAGATATTAAGTCTTCACATAGATACATATTAGAGTAATGATGTACTGGACTGACCAACCATGAGAATGCTACATGAATTGTTACGTGAGTGTCATAAGTGATTCTCATAGTGACAATAGTGTCTGTGGTCCTTTGACCTGAAATCATTACGATTCCTATATGAGGAGTTGTGTGTTTTAATGCCATCAAACGTCATCTGTAGCAACGTGATTATAAAGTTAGTTATTGGACATACCGCGAATCATGTAGAGGGATGTGAGTGACCTAGATGAGATTTGTCACTCCTACATAATAGGAGCGATATCTTTGGGCCCCTTGATTGAGTGAGACTGCGAAATACATGGCCATGCTCAAATGAGTCAATATGATATATTGATTTTATTTGTTGTTACAAAGTCTACTCGAGTATCAGGAAATGAAGGATTGGACTATACAAGGGTGACACATTCCATGCCCTGTGTTCAATCTAGATATCTTGACGAAAGGACTAAACGACACGAAAACATTGGTCACGAAAAAGTTATGTCAAATTATTGACATTCTCATCACTTGGATAGCAGTGATGTGTTACTAGATACCACTCACTATTTGTAATATTAAAATTAGATTTTAATATTACTGCCAACGTAATAAGAAACTGTAGGGTCACACACTTAGAGCAGACTAAAATTGGAGCAATAAATCCAAGTTGGACTCGGATTCAAATGTGGGCCAGACTCATAACAATTGAGTCTAGGGTTACACAGCTTACCTTGCTGCTGCTCACACTCACTTAAGGCACTATTATGAATAGTACTACTAAGGGGACTTCTAAGACATGTATAACAAACCCTAGCCGTACTTGGCAAAAAGAGTGAGTGAGAGAGTGACATGTTCTTTTATTCTCTTCGTAGCTAGCACTGTGTGAGAGACGTGAGGCTCCTTCTGCGGATGTTGGACATTCGTGAGTCTATTTGAGTGGATACCGCAGAGACATCATCGCTGTTACAATGTTGGTGATTCATGCCACGTCCTTTTAATCATGTTTCAAGAGGTAAACAATTTTTAAGAACTTGGATTATGGCTTTTTCGCATGGATCCTTGGTAGAAATTCTGTTTTCCATTGCGTGATGTATCAGCGATTCCCAACATAAATTTCTGAAGCTCTCAAGGAGTTCCATCTATTGTACCATCATTTGGGATGTATGTAGAAGTTTTCTGCTAAGTGCATCGGCCACAACATTGGCCTTACCCGGATGATACTATAATTCAAAATCATAGTCTTTTAGAAACTCCATTAACCTTATTTGCCTCATATTCAACTCCTTTTGATCAAAAAAGTACTTCAAACTCTTGTGATCACTGAAGACCTCAAACTTGACCCCATACAGATAATGCCTCCATATTTTCAAGGCAAACACAACTGCTGCTAGTCCCAAGTTATGGGTTAGGTAGTTTTCTTCATGGCATCTTAGCTGCCTAGAAGCATAAGCAACTACTTGCCTATTTTGCATTAAGACACAACCTAACCCATTTTTTGAAGCATCACAATAAACTTCAAAGTTTTCTTATGGGTCTGGAATCACTAGCACAGGTGTGGTGGTCAACTTCTCTTTCAACTCTTAGAAGCTATTTTCACATTTCTGTGTCTACTCAAAAGTGCTTCCCTTCCTAGTTAATTTAGTTAAAGACAAGGCTATCTTAGGGAAACCCTTTATGAATTTTTTGTAATACCTAGCTAAACCCAAGAAACTCTTAATCTCCGTTACAGTGGTAGGTCTCTCCCATCATAACATTGTCTCTATCTTACTGGGATCCACTAATATTCCATCTTTAGATATCACGTGTCCCAAGAATTGCACCTCCTTCATCCAAAACTCACATTTCAACAATTTGGCAAACAATTTTCTTTTCCTTCAGTATTTCTAGAACTACCCTAAGATGATCCTCATGCTCCTCAGTTGTCTTTGAATAAATGAGAATATAAACTATAAAGACAACAAAAAATTTATCATGGTATAGTCTAAAAATCATGTTCATATAATCCATAAAAATGGCAGGTGCATTTTGTGATTACCATGCAACATTGATGATAAGTTTTGATGATAACAAATATGAAGATGATGAGATAATGAGAAGATCAAGTCTAAGTTGTTCAAGCTTAGCTTTAGGACTTAGGATCTTTCTTGTACAGAGCTCTCATAGGATATCTTAGTGTTTTAGTCAAAAGATCTAAGAACATGTTTTTTTTTTCACAAACCAAATTAAGGTTCTTAAATTGATCAAAGAGTTTGTGAAAATTAGAAATCACCTAATCTGTTTTCTAAAGGTGTTTATCATGTTTTCAAATAGAAGTATTCGAATAACCTTAGAAGCATTCGAATACAATCATGCTAAAAGCCTTTAAAAAACGTGTTTTATTCAGAGGTATTCGAATACCCGATAATAGTATTCGAATAACTGTCTCTAAAATGCCTTCAAACGTTTTTCAAGCGGTGGCATTCAATACCATATGAGGCATTCGAATACACCCTTTTAAAAAGCTTTTACAAACGTGTTTTCGGCTAAAGGCATTCGAATACCTTGATATGGTATTCAATAACGTGGTCCGATCTGCTTTTTTATATACTGATATAAGAGGTATTCGAATACCTCATGACGGCATTCGAATACTCAAAGCTTAAGCCATTTTATATATATATATATATATCAGTGGTATTTGAATACCACAGTAATGCATTCGAATAACCCACGAATTTCAGCTTCTGTTTTTTTGAAATTGATACACAATGGATTTTGCATTAATTATGTAATCAATTTCCCCAGCGAAATTCTCTGATCAGAGGCTCTATAAATAGAGACCTCCCTCACGGCCGAAACACACCAATCCTTGAATTTATTTTCTGACTGTGCTAAAATACTGCTTGCATACTTTCTCTTTTTTTCTTTCTGTGCTCTTTTGGTAAAATTCTGAGATATTGTTAGAGAGTTCTATAGTGCTTCAATTTGTATTACTTACTCTGAGTGAGAGTTTCTTTTCATCTATTTTCTGATATTTTGTATCGAGGGTGAGGTATCCCTCAAGGTTTGTATAAGGGTGAGGTATCCCTGCAGGCTGAGACTTTAGCACAAGGGTATAGTGTTCCTGAGTGTGAAAAGTGCTCTATTTTGTAACGGTAGCAAGCACCTATTGAAGCTTGTATACTTAGTGAAAAATCTCGACTTTCGAGGACTGGACGTAGACCACAAGTGGGTTAGTGGTCGAATCAGGATAAATACTATGCCTACTTCTCTTTTCCCTAATCTCTTTATTTTATGCGATTTATTTTACTGCACATTTATTTTTTGCTGTTCTTTATTGTTTCTTTTATTCTTCTCATTCCTTTTGTGCATTTATTTATTAAGCTTTTGATATTAGTTTTAATTAAAAATAGGTTTTGCGAAAAAGTTTTAATACTCAATTCACCCCCCCTCTTGAGTACTGGAAGCCACTTGGTAACAAGTGGTATCAGAGTTAGACTATTGTATAAAGAGCTTAGCAGCTTCAAGAGAACATGGCTTCTTCAAATAGTTTTTCAGAAGGATCTTCCATAAATCGACCACCCTTTTTCAATGGGGATGGTTATGCATATTGGAAGGAAAGAATGAAAATCTTCATCGAAGCTATTGATCTAGATGTATGGGATGCTGTCGAAAATGGCGCTTTTATACCCACACATGAGGTCGATGGTGTAAGGACCGAAACACCACGAAATAAATGGTCTGATGAAGACAAAAGAAAAGTTCAATTTAATTTAAAAGCCAAAAATATTATTACTACTGCTTTGGGATATGATGAGTTTTTAGAATTTCAAATTGTAAACTCAAGCTAAAGAAATGTGGGATACTTTGCAAGTTACCCATGAGGGTACTAGTGAAGTTAAGAGGTCGAGAATAAATTCTCTAACTCGTGAATATGAATTATTCAGAATGAACTAAGGAGAAAGCATTCAGGAAATGCAAAAGAGGTTCACCCACATAGTTAATCATCTTGCATCTTTAGGCAAAAGTTTTTCTAATGAAGATTTGATTAACAAAGTTTTGAGGTGTCTTAGCAGGATTTGGCAACCCAAAGTAATAGCTATTTCAGAATCGAGAGATTTGTCCACAATGACTTTAGCTACCCTCTTTGGAAAACTTCATGAGCACGAATTGGAACTAAGCAGACTAAGCCAAAGCGAAGAGAACGATAAAAAGAAAAAGGGAATAGCGCTCAAGGCCACTTCATCAACATTCGACAATGATGATGAAGAAAATGAAGAAAGTTCAGAGAATATCGAGGTAAGTGAAGAAAATTTAAGTTTACTAGTTAAAAGGTTTGGTAAATTTCTCAAGAAAAAGGGAACGAAAAGAAGACCTCCCTTCCCTCCTCAAAGGACACACTTCAAAGGCGAAGGAGCTTCATCAACTCCAACTTGCTATGAATGTGGTAAACCTAGTCACATGAAAATGGAATGCCCCGTTTATCAAAAGAAGAAGGAGAAATTTGAAAAGAAGCCCTTCAAGGAAAGAAAAGGAAGAAAAGCCTACATAGCGTGGGATGAAAACGACATGGACTCAACTGATAGCTCAGATAGCGAAGAAGCTCAACTGTGTCTCATGGCAAAAGGAGATGAAGAAGAAAGCAAAAATGAGGTAAGTTCTAATACTACTTTATTGCCCTTTTACAATGAGTTACAAGATGCTTTTGAAGAACTACATGAAGAATCTTTAAAACTCACAAAAATTATTTCTTCATCTAAGAAAACAATTTCTTCTTTAGAAAATCAAATTTTTGTTTTAAACAAAGAAATAGAAGAATTGAAAATTGAAAATGAAACTTTAGGAATCATTGATGCATGCACAAATCATTCTTCACATGTTTCTACTTCTTGATCTTGTTCTTCATGTTATATACTTGAAAAAGAAAATGAAGACCTAAAGAACACTCTTTCTAAATTCACCTTTGGAAGGGATAATTTAAATATTTTATTAGGAAGACAAAGAGTGGTTTTTCAAAATGCCGGGATAGGTTATAACCCAAAAAATCAACAAAAACTCTATAAAAATTTCTTTGTGCATTCTAGTGTTTCAAGTAGTCCTTTTATAAAATGTTTTTATTGTGGAAGAAAAGGACATAGTGCTTTAACATGTAATGCAAGGAAAAATATAAGTACAAAAGTTGGAACAAAAATGGTTTGGGTTCCCAAGGGTACTTTACCCAAAACTGACACACAAGGACCCAAGAAAGTTTGGGTACCAAAAGTTAAAAACTAAACTTGTGTTGTAGGTGTGCTTGAAAGCCAGGAGTTCAAATTAGTATCTTGATAGCGGCTGCTCCAAGCATATGACCGGGGACGACTCAAAATTCACCATGCTTATTCCCAAGAATCATGGACACGTCACTTATGGCGATAACAACAAGGGTAAAATTCTTGGAATCGACAAAGTCGGTAAGAACCCTAACTCCTCTATTGAAAATGTGTTGCTTGTTGAGGGTTTGAAACACAACTTGCTTAGTATTAGTCAATTATGTGATAAAGGAAATAAAGTTATATTTGATTCAAACTGTTGCATAATTGAAGATAAAATTGACAAGCATGTTAAATTCATTGGTCATAGAGTAAACAATATCTATATGATTAGTCTTGATGATATATCTTCAAATGATGCGAAATGCCTTTTAAGTAAGAATGATGATTCATGGTTATGGCATAGGAGAATCGCACACATTCACATGGATCACTTAAAGAAGTTAGTCTCTAAAGAGCTAGTAATTGGACTACCCAAGCTTAATTTTTTAAAAGATAAATTATGTGATGCATGTCAAAAGGGTAAACAAATAAAGGTCTCTTTTAAAGCAAAAAATATAGTCTCAACTTCTAGACCTTTACAACTTTTGCACATGGATCTGTTTGGACCTTCTAGAACTATGAGTTTTGGTGAGAATTACTATGCTTTAGTGATTGTGGATGATTTTTCTAGGTTTACATGGACTTTATTTCTTGCAAATAAAAATGATGCATTTCTAACTTTTAAAAGACTTGCCAAAGTTATTCAAAATGAAAAAAGTTTTCAAATCTCTTCTATAAGAAGTGACCACGGTGGTGAATTTGAAAACAATGTTTTTGAAAATTACTGTGATGAACATGACATTAATCATAATTCCTCTGCCCCTAGAACTTCGCAACAAAACAGAGTTGTAGAAAGGAAAAATCGTTCTTTAGAAGAAATGGCGGGAACTAATGAGGCTGCTTTTCCTAAATACTTTTGGGCGGATGCTGTAAGTACAGCTTGTTATGTAATGAACCGGGCTCTTATAAGGCCTATTTTAAAGAAAACCTCATATAAGTTGTATAAGGGAAGAGAGCCAAATGTCTCACACTTTCATGTTTTTGGTTGCAAATGTTTTGTTTTAAACAATGGAAAAGATAATTTAGGCAAGTTTGATGCTAAGTCTGATGAAGGTATATTTCTTGGCTATTCAAATCATAGTAAAGCTTTTCGCATTTACAATAAAAGAACTATAACTATTGAAGAATCTATACATGTTGCATTTGATGAAACTGACCCAAGTGGATCGAGAAAGGATCTTGTTGTTGATGATGTTGCAGAAATCTTGGCGAAAACACATTTGGACGATAAAGAAAAGGAAATCAAGGAAAAAGGGGATGAACTAAGACAAGAGGATTCGCAAGCTTTGGAACTTCCCAAAGAATGGCGAACTTCAAAATATCACTCCCTTGATTAAATTATCGGTGATGTATCTAAAGGTGTAAGTACTCGTAACTCCCTTAGAAATACTTGTAATCACTTAACTTTTGTTTCTCAAATTGAACCTAAGGATTTAATTGAAGCTTTTGATGATGAACATTGGATCCTAGCTATGCATGAGGAATTAAATCAGTTTGAAAGAAATCAAGTTTGGGAATTAGTTGTTAGACCTAATAATCACCCTATAATTGGAACTAAATGGGTTTTTAGAAACAAACTTGATGAAAATGGGTTAATAACTAGAAACAAAGCTAGATTGGTTACTAAAGGGTATAATCAAGAAGAAGGAATAGATTATGAAGAAACCTATGCACTTGTAGCTAGATTAGAAGCTATTAGAATGTTACTTGCTTATGCTTGCATCATGGATTTCAAATTATATCAAATGGATGTCAAGAGTGCTTTTCTGAATGGTTTTATTCAAGAGGAGGTATACGTTGAACAACCTCCGGTTTTGAAAATCATGAACTGCCCAACCATGTTTTTAAACTTAAAAAGGCTTTATATGGTTTAAAGCAAGCTCCTAGAGCTTGGTATGAAAGGTTGAGTAAGTTTCTTTTGGAAAATGGTTTTTCAAGAGGAAAAGTTGATACTACTCTTTTTATTAAAAATAAAAAGCATGACATTCTTCTTGTGCAAGTATATGTGGATGATATTATCTTCGGTGCTAATAATGAATCCCTTTGCAAAGAATTTGCTAAGTCAATGCAGAATGAATTTGAAATGTCAATGATGGGAGAATTGAATTTCTTCCTTGGACTTCAAATCAAACAAATAAACGAAGGGACTTTCATAAGTCAAACAAAATACTGCAAGGAATTACTGAAGAGATTCGAAATGGAAAATGCTAAACACATGGCCACTCCGATGGGCACGTCTTGCTACTTGGACAAAGATGAAGGAGGTAAATCAGTAGAAATAACGAAATATAGAGGTATGATTGGTTCTCTCCTTTATCTTACTGCTAGTAGGCCAGATATAATGCTTAGTGTATGCATGTGTGCTAGATATCAGGCAAACCCTAAGGAATCTCACTTAAGTGCTATTAAACGGATAACGAAATACCTTGTAGGCACTTCACAAATGGGCTTGTGGTACCCTAAGGGTGCCTCTTATAGCCTAATAGGCTATTCTGACTCTGACTTTGCTGGGTGCAAATTGGACAGAAAAAGTACTAGTGGGACATGCCACTTGCTTAGTAGTTCTTTAGTTTCTTGGCATAGTAAGAAACAAAACAGTGTGGCTTTGTCTACCGCTGAGGCTGAATATGTTGCAGCCGGGAGTTGCTGCGCTCAAATCCTTTGGATGAAGCAACAACTCTTAGACTACGGTCTTCAGCTTGATCACATCCCGATAAGATGTGATAACGCTAGTGCAATAAATATCTCTAAGAATCCTATACTGCATTCTAGAACAAAGCATATAGAGATAAGACACCACTTTATCAGAGATCACGTACAAAAAGGGGATTGCATTCTTGAATTTGTTGAAACATCTAAGCAACTTGCAGATATCTTCACTAAACCCCTAGCAAAAGAAGCATTTTATTATATAAGAGGAGAATTGGGCATAATTGATCAATCCAACATTTAAATGCTTATTATTTGCTTAAATTTGTATTTAATCCTTCTTGAAATTTTACTGACTTGAGCGTCAGAGTTTCCCAAAATCTTTTTTGCAGGTACTTCATCAACAGGTATTAGTTTATCTTTCAAAAATTGCATTCTCTGGACATTTATAAGTGCTTTTCTTGCTTAGTTATTCGAATACCCCCATATGGTATTCGAATACCCTTACTATTTTTTTGAGAAAACTTGCATTTTTCTGTTTAAAGGCATTCGAATACCTTAAAGGGTTATTCGAATACCCAGAGACTTTTTTTGTCTCAGTCCCGGAAACAGCTCTCTGGAGCATTCGAATACCATCAGGGTTATTCGAATACCCAGCTGTTTCCTGTTTCTGTCTTTCTCTGTCGCATTCGAATACCATTCTGTAGTATTCGAATACTTGCTCCCTTAGCCTGCTCCTCTGTCTCTGGAATATTCGAATACCATCAGTTAGTCTCTGGAGTATTCGAATACTTCATAAGCATTTGAATACATTTAAAAGTATTCGAATACCTTCAGTTGGCAGCTAAGCTTTTTCTGGTGATCTATTCGAATACCTGGTGTGGTATTCGAATACCCTCTGTCTGAAGGCTGCGTCTGTTGAGCTTTCTCATTCGAATACCTTCTGTCTCCTTTATATACCCCCTTTTCCCTACGTATCCGAATACACTTCTCCTTTCTATCCCCACTTTCAAAACTTTTGGTTTTTCCTTCTCCAAAACCTCCCTCTCTCACGGTCTCCACCCTTCCTCCTCTCCTCTCCTCTCCTCCATGGCCTCATCCTCCTCTCGCTCTAAGCGTCCTCGTATGAAGATAGCTCCGTGCAATAACCCGTTGGACCTTCGCCGGCTTTCCTCTAATGAGCAACAGCTCGGGCGCTTCGTTACACACTTTCGAGAGCGCAACTTAGTGCATCCTAAGTACCTCGACTTGGGGTTCTTCGAACGAGAAGGTGGT
Source organism: Ormosia semicastrata (assembly GCA_029884595.1). Taxonomy (NCBI): domain Eukaryota; kingdom Viridiplantae; phylum Streptophyta; class Magnoliopsida; order Fabales; family Fabaceae; genus Ormosia; species Ormosia semicastrata. Next base: position 2,863,110 of record JAQQTO010000061.1, on the reverse strand, counting down.
TTCGACTTTCTTAACCGGCTAAGCCACCAAGGCGTACTTCGCTTCTGCTCCTTCTCTGCTCCGTTATATCCCGACCTGGTCAAAATGTTCTACTGCAATCTAAAGATTGAAGGTCAGGAGCTGCACTCCAGTATCTGCGATCAAAACGTCGTGATCACACCCGGTGATTGGGTTCAGATGTTTGGCTTACCGTCCTCTGGCCACTTTGCTGACGAAGATTCACTCCTCCAACTCTTCGACAAGAACCAAGCTATTGAAGATGTTCTTCGCCCTGGGTTGGCTTTACCTTCGACTCAAAAAGGAGTCAAAGGGGGCATGATGAAGAGCCAAGACAGGCTCCTCCACTATGCCTATGCCCACATCCTCGCTCCTAGAGGTGGGAACTACGCCTACATGAGTGAAGACGACGTGTTTATGCTATGGGTTCTAAAGCAAGGCCATCAGATCAACTGACCCGTCTTCATTATGAAGCACATGATGAGGGCAAGAGGTAAAGAGCGGTGTGAACTTCCCTACGGCGTAATCATCACTGCCTTCTTAGGCAAGTATCCACACATTCTGGAAACCGAGCGCGCGACCCCGCTAACCCATCATCACGTCTTTGGTTCCTTTACCCTTAACAAAATGAAGATGATCAGGACTGATGAAGGCTGGGTGTTCCCAGTGGAAGTTGATGATGAAGACATCGACCCTACTGCCCCTGTTGCTCCTGCTACTACTGTTGCTGCTGATATTCCCGCTCCTGTCACGAATGAGCAAATTCTGGCTACCCTGGTGGATAACAGAAACTATATAGAGAACACTTTCACTATTCTGTTTGACAGAATCGCTGGTGTTGAGCGTGAACAGGCTGCTCTTCGAGCTTTGCTGTCTGGCAACGACCCTGCCTCTCCTCCTCCACTACCTGATGCCTATTTCTAGGGCTTGCTTAGTAGTAGGATCTGTTGCTATGTTTTGATCTTGGCTGTTTATTGTATTGTTGCCCTTTAATTACTTTTGTATATGTGCTTGACCACTTTCATTTAATGCAATGAGTATTTTCTTCAATTTATTGTCATTTATAATTATTTTTTGATTATCTCATATATATATATATCACTATGCTTTATTAGTTGAATATATCCTTTTTGATCATGTCAAAAGGGGGAGAAAAATAATAATCAACTTATTTGAGAAAAGACAGGATTAACACTGGCTTTTGGATTCCAAAAGCAAGGGGGAGATTATGCTTGTTTTGTTATTTATATGAACTAATGCTTTTCTCACTGTTAGTTTGTCATCATCAAAAAGGGGGAGAATGTGATTACCATGCAACATTGATGATAAGTTTTGATGATAACAAATATGGAGATGATGAGATGATGAGAAGATCAAGTCCAAGTTGTTCAAGCTTAGCTTTAGGACTTAGGATCTTTCTTGTCAGAGCTCTCATAGGATATCTCAGTGTTTTAGTCAAAAGATCTAAGAACATGTTTTTTTTCACAAACCAAATTAAGGTTCTTAAATTGATCAAAGAGTTTGTGAAAATTAGAAATCACCTAATCTGTTTTCTAAAGGTGTTTATCATGTTTTCAAATAGAAGTATTCGATAACCTTAGAAGCATTCGAATACAATCTGTAAAAGCCTTTAAAAATGTGTTTTATTCGAGGTATTCGAATACGATAATAGTATTCAATAACTGTCTCTAAAATACCTTCAGAAACGTTTTTCAAGCAGTGGCATTCGAATACCATATGAGGCATTCGAATACACGCTTTTAAAAAGCTTTTACAAACATGTTTTCAGCTAAAGGCATTCGAATACCTTAATATGGTATTCGAATAACGTGGATCTGATCTATTTTTTATATACTGATATAAGAAGTATTCGAATACCTCATGACGGCATTCGAATACTCCAAGCTTAAACCATTTATATATATATATATCAGTGGTATTCAAATACCACAGTAATGTATTCGAATAACCCACGAATTTCAGCTTCTATTTTTTTGAAATTGATACGCAACGGATTTTGCATTAATTATGTAATCAATTTCCCTAGCGAAATTCTCGATCGGGCTCTATAAATAGAGACCTCCTCATGGTTTGAAACACACCAATCCTTGAATTTATTTTCTGATGTGCTAAAATATCGCTTGCATACTTTCTCTCTTTTTCTCTCTCGTGCTCTTTTGGTAAAATTCTCGAGATATTGTTAGAGAGCTCTATAGTGCTTCAATTTGTATTACTTACTCGAGTGAGAGTTTCTCTTCATCTATTTTCTCGATATTTTGTATCGAGGGTGAGGTATCCCTCAAGGTTTGTAAAAGGGTGAGGTATCCTCAAATGTCCGAGACTTTAGCATAAGGGTATAGTGTCCTGTGTGTGAAAAGTGCTCTATTTTGTAACGGTAACAAGCACCTATTGAAGCTTGTATACTTAGTGAAAAATCTCGGCTTTCGAGGACGGACGTAGACCACAAGTGGGTTAGTGGTCGAACCAGGGATAAATACCGTGCTCGCTTCTCTTTTCCCTAATCTCTTTATTTTATGCGATTTATTTTATTGCACATTTATTTTTTGTCTTTGTTCTTTATTGTTTCTTTTCTTTTTCTTATTCTTTCTGTGCATTTATTTATTAAGCTTTTGATATTCGTTTTAATTAAAAAGAGGTTTTGAGAAAAAGTTTTAATACTCAATTCACCCCCCCTCTTGAGTACTGGAAGCCACTTGGTAACACATTTGTCAGACCAAAGGACATTACAAGATACTCATAATGCCTGTACCTGGTTCTAAAGGTAGTCTCAAGAATATCTTCCTCTCTGACTCTAATTTGATGGTACCCTAACCTTAAGTCAATCTTTGAGAACACTACAGCTCCTCTCAACTGGTCCATCAAATCATCTATCCTAGGTAGTGGGTATTTGTTCTTGATTGTGAACTTATTCAATTATCTATAGTCTACACATAATCTCAAGCTGTCATCCTTCTTCTTCACCAAGAGCACAAGGGCTCCCCAAGGTGAGACACTAGGTCGAATAAACTTTTTATCCAATAACTCTTCTATCTATTTCTGAATCTTAGAGAGTTTTATAGGAGACATCCTATAGGGTGCTATGGAGATAGGCCCTGTTCTTGGCACTAGGTCTATAGCAAACTCAATCTCTCTCTCAGGTGATAGTTCATTCACTTCATATGGGAAAACCTTTGGGTATTCACTCATAACATGTATACTCTTCAAACGTTGTTCCCTTTTGGAATTCAACGAAAAGAGGAGAACATAGCCTTGAGCTCCTTCTACTAGGTGGTTGACCACTTGGCTGGCATTCAGGTGTATTAACTCAGAAAGAACGTTTGTAGAAGGAAGGTCAGACATAAACACTAAGGTTTTGTCTAAACAGTTTAGAACAACATGGTTTGCTGACAACCAATCCATCCTTAAAATAATGTCTAAATCAACAAGGGGTAAACATATCATATGCACCAAGAAGTTTCTATTTTCAATAGTTATTGTAACACTCTGATTTTTTATTTTTCTTGATATTTATGAGTTTATAATATTTGGGAATTTTTGTGAATTTTTGAGAATTTTTAATTTATTTTAATATTATTTTAGACTGTATATGTGTTGAGGCAGCCCCGGAAAAAATAAAAATTTTTCCTGGACCAGAAAGTTTCGGACTGTTAATGCGGGGCCGAGGGAACTTACTAAACCCGAAACTGGGAATAGTTGATGAAAATTTTCTTTATCTGAGTTTTTGTTCAATTCTATTATCTATTGGATAATGTTATTATCCATTGGGTAATGCTTTTATTCATTATGTAATGTTATTATCCATTGGACAATAACTAGCAGTAACTATTATCCATTGGGTAATAGTTTCTGAAAATATCTAGAAAATATCTTAGCTTTTGGAAAATATCTTAAGCTTTTGGAAAATATCTTAAGTGGTCAAATATGATAGTTATGACAACTTTATGCATAACCAATTAGAAACAAGCTTGGAGGAGAAGCTTTGCATATCCACCATTGATCTAATCAACGATTGTGAGGAGCAAGCTTAGTGAAGAAGCTTTGGATATCCACCAATGATTTAATCAATAGTTGTGAAGGGTTGAAAGTGGTCAAGATTGTCACACTCCTTTCTCTCCTATCTCATGGCCAAGGGGGATTTTAGGAGGCATAAGTTTCATTTACTATCATAACACAAACTTATCATCTTTTCTTTTAAAAAAAAAAAACCTTAACATATTTTCTCTCATTTTCTCTCCTCTAGCTCACAACCTCCTCACCTAAAAACACCTTTCAATCTCTCATAATTCAAACAAACCTTACCACTTAGTCCTAAACTTCATTCTAAGCAACTTTCATGTTGTGATCAAGACCTAATTCTATCATCTTCAAGCTTGGTTTTTAGATTCAAATTCTAGGGTTCTAAGGTGAAGTTCATGGTTTGTCATTTCTTATTTGGTTCTTGAAATTCTAAGACCATATTTGATATATGGTTACCTTAATCAAGCTTTAAATGTTAATTTTTATGTGTTTGTTTGGATCTCGAGAGACTACTTGGCGGTAGAAGTTGATACAAAGGATCATACAAGGAGCTTTGGAAGCTACATATAAGGTAAGAGGGAGATTAATCTCATCAACTAATTATGGTGGTGAGGAACGAAATTTGTATAAAGGTGATGAATCCATGTAAGGATTATTCACCTTGTTTGTATGATTTTGTGATTTGTGTTTAATTGCTTTATGTGATTTTAGTGCTTTCATATTATGAATGAATTTGATATAGTAGAATTATGATGTTTTAAGTATGTTGTATGATATAAATTGTGATTAAGAGGAAAGGAAATTTTGGCTTCAATGGCCATAGAGGCTCACAGCCTCCAAGCCCTCCAAAGGGGAAATCTAATATAAAATGTTTTCTTAAATGTTAACCTAGAGGATTAGTAGTAATTAATTTGATTAAGGAATTACAAAATTTAAAATGGAAATGAAAACATCTTTATCACTAATTAAGAAGTGATTTTCGGCCACTATAGTGAATTTAGGACTAAGGAGTAATTTGAGGATTTCAAGTATTTTAGTTAAATGAATTTTAAATAAATTAAATGGAAAAGGATTTGATTTAAAATTAAAATAATATAGATTTTGAGAATAATGTAAGTTTTGGAAGGAATAATAGAAAATATTATTTAAAAGAGTTTTAGCAAGGAAATAATTTTTAAGGATAGTTTGGAGTTTAAAATATTTTATTTAAGAAAGTTTTATTAAAAGTAAAGAATAAAGATTTTAAAGGTATTTTGAATCAATTTAAATAATTTAGGTTTTAGTGAGAAAATGTTAGAAATATTATTTAAAGGTGATTTAATAAGGAAATATTGAAATTTAAGTCTAATTTTTATATTAAATGAGAAAAGTCTTAATTTGAGTTTAAAATATTAAGAAAATGTTTTACGCGATTGAAAATATGTAGAAAAACTCTTACGCGATTTAAAAATGATGATTTTTAGCTATGCGATTGAGAAAACATTTTAAAACTTTTACGCAATTGAGAAAACATTGAAAAACTGTTATGCGATTTGGAGAAATAACGAAAGTGTTATGTGATTGTGAAAATGCGATAAAAATACTATGCAATGAAGAAATATAGTAATTTGCTGTTGGGCTAATGTATTGAACCTGGATATATCAATGTATGGTTATAGCCGGTAAAGGCTTGTAATATGCATAGAGTCATTGATATGCATTATTTGTCAGATGATGTCTGTTAAGGCTATTGTTGCCTAGGAGTTGAATTACACCTTAGTACGAGTGCGAATTGCATAGTGAAGGTCTATAATGAATCTTGAAGGCGTCGGGATGCGGAATTCCACATATGGTCAGTTAGAAAGCACTACTGTGCCTTGGCAACCGATGCAAACGTACCGACAATCTCGATGAGATACTATTCCTATTCCTGACTTGGCATAGAATGTCTTGTATAATGCCTAATGTGCACGTTGATAAATTATAGCACTTAGTCTTGGGCAGCCGATATACGACATATCTTCTGGATCATTCTCTCTGAAATTGTATTTAGCTCTATGGAGTAGGAAATAGGTGCATTGTGTATAAGGATAGTCAGTATACATGTACATAGTCAGTATATATTCAATATACTTATTTTTGTGGCATGATCAGTATTCATATATTGTGATATATATATTATTGAAATATCTGTTAGTTGATAACATGATTATACCTATTTTTCTGTGATATTACTATATATGAATGACATTATTGTCATTATTGTTCTTTGCTACCATGATGATATTGATGTAGGAGATCTCACCTCTTTATTGTATTGTTCTGTCTATTTCTGTGTTATGCTTATGTCTGTGAAGACTGCGATGGCAGCAAGGAGGGATCTACTAGGCTTGTTTAGACTACAGTTTCTTGAAGGCGCTAATGCTTGGCGTGTCCATTGGGACACAGAGCATATAGAGTATTATGGTGACATTACTCTATCTGTAAGTAGGACCCGCCATGGAGTCACTGCTTCTTCTTTTACTGTTGTATATGTAGAGTTTGTTTTACCTATCACGGAGTTGTAGAATGATCTTCACTATACTCCTAGGGAGGACTCCGAGATATCTTTTGCTCGGATTTCTATCCATCGAGACATTCCCGGCTAGGGAATTTGTCTTCTGAGGAGGACTCTTTTCTTTAGATGTTGTGAATTTGGGCCAGTCTAGGTTAGTTTTGTTAGACGTTTTATGTTTTGGGTATGTAAGTATAATGTACGTATGGTTGTAGTAAACTTTGTTTATATGTAAAATATATTATTCAGTTCTTATGTTTGGTGTTTCTAAAATTCGGTAAGTTTATGTTATCTGCGAAAAAGGAATTTTGAAATCTGTATTAAAATAATATTAAATATTTTATAACTTGGGTAAAGAATTAAAAGGAGTTGGTATGAAAATGTAATGCCCTAAGGAGGGTGTTACAGTTATCTCACAGTTTAGACATATTTTGGAAGTTGTTACAGGTTTTCCCATGGGAACAGAAACTTTTAAGTCATAGGGGAGGTCAGAAACATGCAAATCCAACATCCTCATATAGTCATAAGAAATAAAAAAGTGAGAGGCTCTAGAATCATACAATATAGCCAAAAATGTATCCTTAACAATGCATTTACCCTGTATCAGATCAATAGATTGGGCTGCTTCCTTGCTACTCAAAGTGAACACTCTTCCTTGGGTCAAGGGTTTGGGAGCTGCTACTTCTTGCCTTTGGGGACAGTTCCTGGCATAGTGTCCCTTCTTGCCACACTTGAAGCACTCCGTTTGATCAATCTTGCAAACTCTATCTCCGTGGTACCCCTCACACTTCGGACACTACGGTCCTTTATCTTCTATTTGGAGTTGTTTCCCCTTCCCTTGTTGGTTCTTGAACTTTGAGAACTTTCTCTTGGAGTCCTCATATGTTTTCTTTCTTTTTTGAAAGCCTTGACGTTTTTGCTCTTGTTGTGGCTTTAATGGTGCTGGCCTTGAACTATCTGACTCAACAATTCTGCATTTATTCACCAGAGTATGGAAATCTCTAATCTCAAGTGGCCTCACTATCTTCCTCACCTCATCTCTCAACCTAGACTCAAATTTTACACACTTCTAGCTCTCATCTGAATTATGTCAAAAGTACAAAGAAAACTTTGACAGCTCCTCAAATCTTGCCATATATTATTTCACTGTCATGTTTCCTTGCTCCAATTTTAAGAATTCCAACTCTTTCGCTTCTTGCAGGTTCCTTGGAAAATACTTATCCAAGAAAGCCTTCTTGAATACCTCCTAAGTCATCTCTATTCCTGCTGCCTCCTTAATTCTTTTCATGTTATTCCACTAATACCCGCCTTCCCTTTTCAACATGAAGGAAGCAAAGGACACCTTTTGGTTATCCGTACATCCCATAATAGTAAATGTAACACCCTCCGAAGGGAATTACATTTAAGACCAACCTTTTATTTTAAAACTTTATTTTATTTTTAAAACTTTACCCAAGTCATAATTAAGATTCAATATTATAAAATACGGGCTTTAAAATTTTCATTTCATGGATAGCATAACTTAACAGAACATAAATAAATACAAGATATAGAGAACTGAACAATACACACCACAAATATATACATAGTTTATTGAAACTAGAAATACATAATACTTACATACCAAAAGGACATAATTACAACATATCAAAACAAACTTAAACTGGCCCAAGTTCACTACACCTAAGGGAAGGGTCTTCCACTGGATCCTCCTCCGGATCCTCATTAGACAAATTCCATAACTAGGGAATGTCTCAAAGAAAGGAAGTCCGAGTAGAAGATATCTCGGAATCCTCCCTAGGAGAATAGTGAATATCACCCCACAAATCGCTTACAGGCATATGAAACTCTAGATAAATTGTAGTAGAAAAAGAAAAAGTAGTAACCCTATGGCAAGTCCTACACAAGGATAGAGTAATATCTCCATAGTACTCTATCCACTCCATATCCAAATGGATACGCCAGGCATTAATGCCTCCAAGAAACTGTACTCTAATGTAACCCAGCAGATCTTTCCTTGTCGCCATCACAGTCTTTATAGAGCATAACATAAAACAAAATAGACAGAATAAAACCATAAAGAGGTGAGATCCCCTACGTCACATACCAGTATGGCAGCAAGAAACAGTAATAACAATCAAGCCATATAGTACAGAGTTAACAATTACAGACATAATATTTATCAGTAGATAATTCAACACTGTATATATATCACAACAACATGTCCAATGACTATGCCAATGCACAATGAACTGACCCCTACTCCATGGAGCTAAAACTAAAAATCGAAGAGAATGATCGGGGAGTCATGTTTGTATATTGTTAGCCTCAAATCAAGTGCTATCAAATATATATCAGCGTACGCATTGTGGCTTATACAAGACATTCTACACTGGATCAGGAATAGGAATAGTGTCTCATCAAGATCGTCAGTGCGTTGCACAGTCACCACAGCCCAGTAGAGCTACCAACTGGCCACTTATGGGATACCCGCACCCCGACATCTCCTAGGTCATTCATAGACCATCACTATGCAATTCGCACCCGCACAAAGGTATAATTAATCTCTTAGGCATATAGCCTTAACAACAAAGTCACCACGACTTTCACAATGCATGATCACACGATTCAAATAAATCAATACTCATTAACAACATAAATTCCATGAAAAATAAACCACCATTAGGTTAAGCCATCAACTGATATCTCCGGGTCCAATACGTCAGCTCGACAGTAAAACTACTATTTTTCTCAAAACGTGAAGCATTTTCACTATTTTATCATAAACGCGTAACACTTCTTGTTACGTCTCAAAACCACATAACATCTTTACATCATTTTTCAATCGTGTAAACATTTTAAAATATTTTCCTCTACTATTACTAAAAACTCACTTAAATAAAATATTTTAAAGTTCAAATCATCCTTCAAAGCTTATTTCTATTGCTAAGGCCAAAAATTAATTCTTGTTAAATAACAAAACTTTGTTCATCTTCTTTTTAACTTATGAATCCTTAAATTCTATTCTAGTCCCCTAATCATCTAAGTTTTCAATTAATAAAACATTTTTACCTTGGATGCCCCTCTTTGGGCTAAGTGGCCGTGAGCCACAAGTGGTCCTTGGGACCAAAAAGCTTGCCTTTCATACATGATTCAAAGCATACAAAGCTTTTCAATCATCAATTCATGTAATAGCTATTTCATATATACCATAAAAATCATATAATCACATATAGCCAAACAAACATAAATCACAAAATACACACAACCAAGTGAATAAATCCTCACATGGCACAAATTTCGTTCCTCACCACCAAGATGGTTGATGAGGTTAATCTCCCTCTTACCTTAAATGATGATCAAAGCTTCTTGTTGTTTTCTTGAAAAAGCTTTTCCTTCCAAAAAGATCCTTAAAACAAAATATATATACAAGCATCATCATCTAGGGCTAGAAACAAGATGACCATAAATCAAGATTATGGCCTAGAACTTGAAAAGAAAACTTAAAAATGCAGATAAGAAACTTCACCAAGAACCTTCAAACTTCAAGCTTTGAAGAAACTCACAACAAGAAAGTGTTTCAAAAAGGGGTTTAGATTTAAGAAATGAGGTTGTTTAGAATTGATCAAGATTGAAAGGTGTTTGGAAGGTGTTAGTCCTAGCTTGCAAAGGAGAGAAAAAGAGAGAGTTTTGGTATATTGTTTCTCAAAAACAAAACAAGAAAAGCTTAAGAGAGATAAGAAACTATTTTTGGTCACAAATATTCTCCTAGAAGCTCCCTTGGCCGTGGGCCATCAAGGGTATTTTTGGACAAGGCTTCTTCTACAAGATTCACTCCAAGCTTGCCTTGGAAGCTTTCCTCCAAGTTTATCTTGGAAGCTTTCCTCCAAGCTTGTCTTGGAAGCTTTCTTTCCATTGGCTCAAAAACAAGTGAGTCATGAAAAGATAAGATAAAAGATTATGACTAGGTTTATGACTAGTCATCTAACTAGATATTTACTGGTAGCTATTACCCAATGGACAAAGGCTACTGCTAGCAAAACCAGTATTTATTGTCCAATGAATAATAAAACGAACTTAGATTTTATTAGTCAGATAAATTCTCAGAAAAAGAAAAATTTCAAAATTCGTTTCCAATTTTGGATTTAGTAAGCTCCCTCGGCCCCAGGTGAACAGTCAAAATTTTTTCAGTCCCAATTTTTTTTATTTTTCTAGAACTGCCTTAAACACATAGAAGGCCAAAAATAATAATAAAATAATCAAAATAAAGCAAACAATTCACAAAAATCACAAAAATCATATAAAAATACAAATAACAAGAAAAAGGAATTTCGGGGTGTTACAGCAAAGATTTTCTCGAACTCCCTTAACTATTCCTTTGCCTTAGCCAGATCATACTCTCCTTGGAATGATGGGGGGTTAGTCTTCTTGAATTTAGAAAGGTCATGAAATCCCTGATTCCTCATAACCGGTGCTCCATCTTCTTGTTGTGGATATGGGTTGTTACCTATTCTTTCCATAACTCTGTTAGTAACTGCTGTTTGTGTTGGTGTATGCCCTAGAGGTCAATATTTTTTTACAGTACTTATGTATATTGTATTATGCTATTTTTTTAATATATGAAGCATTTCATTTATTGTGTTCTTTTTAATAAACATAATAAAGTCCTTAGAATAGTAAGTTTGATGCCATAGGACATCAAGTGGTTGACTTGATCGTGAGATCCTATTGGATAAAATTAGAACACTATTCTTAAATGTCCCTAGTCACGTATTATTGTTAACTAGGACAACAATAATGCATTGACACTAGTATGTGCGTAGATTGATGACCACATCTCACGGGTCATGGATATGGGATATCAAGTCTTCACATTGGTACATATTAGAATAATGATGTATTGGATTAGCCGCCATGAGAATGCTACATGGATCATTGCGTGAGTATCATAAGCGATTCTTATAGTGACAATGTGTCTGTGGTCCTTTGACCTGAAATCACTACGATTCCTACATGAGGAGTTGTGTGTTTTAATGCCATCAAACGTTATATGTAACAAGGTGATTATAAAGTTCGTTATTGGATATACCGTGAATCATGCAGAGGAATGTGAGTGACCTAGATGGGATTTGTCACTCCTACATAACAGGAGCAATATCTTCGGGCCTCTTGATTGAGTGAGACTGCGAAATGCATGACTATGTTCAAATGAGTCAATATGAGATATTGATCTCATATGTTGTTACAAAGTCTATTCAAATATTAGGAAATGAATGATTGAACTATACAAGGGTGATGCATTTCATGCCTTGTGTTCAATCTAGATATCTTGACAAAGGGACTAAACTACATGGAAACTTTGGTCACGGAAAGGTTATGTCAAATCACTGACATTCTCATTACTTGGGTAGCAGAGATGTGTCACTAAATACCACTCACTGCTTGTAATATTAAAATGAGGTTTTAATATTATTGCCAATGTTAAGAGAACCTATAGGGTCACAAACATAGAGCAGACTAAATTGGAACAAGAAGGATCCAAGTTGAACTGAGATTCAATTGTGGGCCAGACTTATAACAGATGAGTCTAGGGTTGCACAGCTTACCTTGCTGCTACTCTCACTTGCTGTAGGCAGCAATTATTATAAATAGCACTGCTAAAGGGGCTGTTAAGGCATGCATAACAGAACCCTAGCCGCACCTACAGAAATAATGAGTGAGAGAGTGACAGGTATCTCCTATCTTCGCAGCTAGCACTGTGTCAGAGATGTGAGACTCTTTTTTGCAGATGTTAAATGTTCATGAGTCTATTCATGTGGATACCGTAGAGAAATTATCGTTGTTACAGTGTTAGTGATTCATGTCATTTGTTTTTCACCTCGCTTCAAGAGGTAAACTAAAAAAACAAAACAAATTATAGTCTCTTTTCGCATGGATCCTTGGTGAGAATTTTTTTTTCTACTACGTGATGTATCCATAATTCCCAACAGTTTGGTCCCTCATAGCTACAACCATCTCTCTCTGTTTCCTTATAACAACAGTCATCTTTTTAAACATCTCCATCATATTTGCCATACTATCATTGGTGGATGCTCTATCTCCTTACGTACGCCTAGATGATGCCATAGTCCCTGTAAAACACAGAACATTTCATATTGAGTTGATCAGGCTCAATACTCATGTAACAGTGTAACAATAACCATTAACATACATACAAGACTGTCATGCAATCCTATCAATACATCTTAGTATCAAGATAAGAAAATGCATAACATTCATGCTAAAAGGATAGCTAGTCTATACCCAGGCTCAATCAAGATGAACTGCTCTAATACCAAAATGTAACGTCCTAATACTACTACTAATGACATATCTGGAATTATGCATCAACAATAATATTAGAGAACGTCACTTAGATCAATATCAAATTATTCTAAAGAAAAACATATTTAATATACAAAATATGAGCTTGAAGCAGAAGTACATAATACATATAAATAGAACTGTGTTATATACTAGGGATACACCAAAGTACATCAAAATCTATCAAATACATCGTATGCCACTAAGGCTAAAAAAAAAGTAGTAAACAACCACGTACATCAGTCAAATAAAAAAGAGAATAAAAGATCTTCTAGATCAAATTCTCCATCGCATTTGTAGGTTGTACGATAATATCCTAGAATCATTGTGGAAATCAAAGAAATGGGGTGAGAATCTCACAATTCTCAGTAATCATTTTAAAATTGTGTCATCATAATCATTCCAACTATTTTGGGGGAAAATCATTTGAAATCACTATAATATAATCAGTGGAAAGGTGGCTAAATCCAAATCAAGTCTTTCCTTTACCGAAACAAAGGTTCATTTTAAGTCCTTTATCAAAAATCTTTTGAAAATAGAAAACCATCAAGTCTCATCACAATCTCAATATCAATCAAGAAATCCATTCATGATAGACATACAATAACCTATCTCATAATGGTCATCTGTTAATCATTTTCATCAATCATCAATAAATCATCAATCATCTTGTTATCAAAGTGGTATGGAGGGAATTATCTGTCCTCACAATACCGTTCACTTGGTAGTAGCCTACTTTTTTAGGTTAGTACACTTCAACCTATTTATGACGATTTATTTGCTACACAGAGCTACTCCGAGTAACCCACATCAATCCATAACTTATGAGGGAATTATCCATCCTCATTCCAGAGTTGTGAGTAGTGAGGGAATTATCCATCCTCAACTACTTTGATAGGAAGGGTATCATCCTTCCTCACACTATCTCTAATCCAGGAATACCTCAAGTAGAGAGGGAATTGTTCGTCCTCAGCTACATTTCATCTAGGGAGAGCTCAGGTAAAGAGGGAGGGAATTATCCATACTCAACTTCAATTACTCGGGTGGTAAGGAAAGATCCATCCTCAACCACCATTTCCAAGACTCTCCCTAGGACCAAGGATATCTTAGATAATGGGTTACTCTTGAAAAATCGATCATTATTCAAGTTAATTATCTCAATAATCAAACTCGTCATATCGTCTCATATGGCATTAGCAAACATGAATATCAAGTCAAGACTACCCTAAGAGGTTCATCCCATAATCTCATATCATGGCACAAAGCCTCAAATTTTCATGAAACATGCATCACAACAATCAATCATATTATTCACATCATAGGGTAAAGCTTTTCATAGTCAATCATTCATAAACTCAAATGTTCTTAAAGTTCCTTTCCCTTGCATTAAGCTTAAATTCATGTTTTCAAGCATGAAAACCAGCTAGCACCTTGTGTTAATTTGTTATCATTGGCTAGAAGCCAGATTTAATGTTCCATAATCGGTTACCACCACTGGGTAACCAGTTATAGACTTCCCATAACCCAAAATGTGAGTCTAATAATTGATTACCCTTCCTTAGGTAATCGATTATTGTGTTTTAGGGCTCTTTGTCATGAAGAAATAACTGGTTAGGCATCAACTCTAAATGTTATTGCCTAACACATTTCCCTGTCTTGCCTCAATAATCGATTATTGATGCGAATTTGATATTGTTGCAAACCCAAGTGTAGGTTGTCTCAAGTAATAAATTCTCGGGAGTCTGAGGTCGATCCACAGGGAATTGATGAAGAAAATTCTTTGAGGTAAGGAAAAGATTAGTCACAACAATAAAGGTGATAAAAATTATTCACAAATGAAAAGGATTTGCTTAGGTTATGAGATCTACTCTTGGTACGTAAATTAATGATAAGATTAATTCTTTTTATAACTCAAATAGAATCCACATATAATGGAGGTTCCAATTGAAGAATATAACATTTAAAGTTCATTTAAGATTATATATGTAATTATAATATGGTTCCTTTAATTATCTATTAACACCAACACTGATAAATGAGTTCAAGCATTCATTGTGCATATTTTTTGTTTACAACAAATCAAGATCTCCACTTTACAAGGAGGGTTTCTAAGTTGATTAGAAACAAAATAGAACATATATAATGATCACTTGATAATATATCATTCTAGCACAAGAGAGTGTTGGGAATTACGGATACATCACGTAGCAAAAAACAGGGATTCCCACCGAGGACCCATGCGAAAAAGCCATAATCCAAGTTTTTAAATGATTTACCTCTTGAAGCGTGATCAAAAGGAAGGGCGTGAAACACCAACACCATAATGGAAACGATGTCTCTATGGTATCCACAAGAACAGATTCATGAACGTCCAACGTCCGCAAAGAGGAGCCTCACGTCTTTCACACAGTGCTAGCTGCGAAGAGAAGAGAAGAAACCTGTCGCTCACTCACTCACTTTTTTTGTAGGTGCGGCTAGGGTTCTAAAATTTCATATCTTAGCAGCTCCTTACTAGTACTATTTATAATAGTGACTGCCTTAAGTGAGTGTGAGCAGCAACAAGGTAAACTGTGCAACCCTAGACCCATCTGTTATGAGTCTGGCCCATATTTGAATCCGAGTCCAACTTGGATCCATTGCTCCAATTTTAGTCTGCTCTATGTGTGTGACCCTGCAGGTTCTTATTACGTTAGTAGTAATATTAAAATACTTATTTTAATATTACAAGCAGTGAACAATATCTAGCAACACATCGCTGCTACCCAAGTAATAAGAATGTCAATGATTTGATATAACCTTTCCGTGACCAATGTTTCCATGTCGTTTAGTCCCTTTGTCAGGATATCTAGATTAAACACAAGGCATAGAATGCGTTACCCTTGTATAGTCCAATCATTCGTTTCCTGATAATCAAGTAGACTTTGTAACAACAAATGAGATCAATATCTCATATTGACTCATTTGAGTATGACCATGCATTTCGCAGTCTCACTCAATCAGGGGGCTCGAAGATATTGCTCCTGTTATGTAGGAATGACAAATTCTATCTAGGTCACTCACATCCCTCTGCATGATTTACGGTATGTCCAATAACTAACTTTATAATCACCTTGTTACAGATGACATTTGATGGTATTAAAACACACAACTCCTCATGTAGGAATTGTAGTGATTTTAGGTCAAAAGACCACAAACACCATTGTCACTATGAGAATCGCTTATGACACTCACGTAACGATCTATATAGCGTTCTCATGGTGAGTCAGTCCAGTACATCATTACTCTAATGTGTACCCATGTGAAGACTTGATATCTCATATCCAATGCCCAAATATGTCGTCATCGGAATAATAGGATTACTAATCTTAATGTATTATTGTTGTCCATAATTAACAATAATACTTGAAAATTTACCTCTTGACATTTAAGAATAGTGTTGTAACCAAAAGGATCTCACCAATCAAGTCATCCACTTGATGTCCTATGGCATCAAACTTACTAATCTAAGGACTTTATTATGTTTATCAAAAAAGAACACAATAAATGAAATGAACCTTTCATATATAAAATAGCGGCTAATAGATGTATATCTATAGCAGTAAATACGATTTGAAATGTATTGGCCTCTTAAGTGAGCATACACCAACATTCTCCCGTGCAACCCTAAAACCCAATCTGTCATGAGTATAGGCCCAATGCTTAAAGACCAACTTGATCCTTATTGCTCCAATTTAAAAGGTTCTAAGTGTGATCGACCTGCAGGTTCTCATGATCGTTGGGTAGTATATTTCAATCTCATTTTCGATGATTACTCGAATGAGATCTAAGCACCTAAGTATAAGTTTGAGAATGTCGGTGAGATTTAGGCTCTTTAACTTGTGCAATGTTCCATTATTAGTCCAATAGAGGTCCAGATATCCACAATGAACTAGGCATGGAACGTGTCACCCTTCGTTTGAACTTCATCCAAATGGCCACCTTTGCTACATTGGAGTAGACATAGTAATAACAAATGAGATCAATATCTCATATTGACTCATTTGAACTCTTGCATTTCATAGTCTCACTCAATCGGGGGCCCCACTCATTTATGCAAAAGGGACAAATCCCATCTAGGTCACTCAGTCATCCTCCACATGCATGGAAGTCTAATAACCAACTTTATAATCATCTTTTACAATAGACGTTTTGGCATTTAAAACACAAGAACGAGGATCATAGTCCTTTCTCAAGAACCACATACACCATTATCTTGAGAATCGCTTATGACACTCTCACGTATCGATCCAGTACGTTCTCACTCGTCATGCTCCAATACATCAGATGTACTCTAATATGTATCCATGTGTAGACTTGATATCATGATATCCATGACCCGTGAGATGTGGTCATCGGTCTACGCACATACTAGAATCTTGCATTCATTGTTGTCCCTCTTAACATAATACTTGGACTAGGGATTTAAGAATAGTATTTTATCCAATAGGCTTCTCACCATCGACAAGTCATCCACTTGATGTCCTATGCATATCAAACTTACTATTCTAAGGACTTTATCTATGTCTATCAAAAAGAACACAATAAATGAAATGCCTCATATATCAAAAATAGCATAATATAATGTATGTCAATACAAACAAAATGTATTGGCCACTAGGGCATACACCAACAATCTCATATCCATGACCCGTGAGATATGGATGTCATTTTGCAATAAGTCTCAGTATGTCATCTAATTAATAATAATACTTGAAAGGGACATTTAAGAATAGTGTTCCCAACTAAAAGGATCTCAGAATCAAGTCATCCTTCTTTATGTCTTGATCAAACTTACTATTCTAAGGACTTTATTATGTTTATCAAAAAAGAACACAATAAATTCCAAATGCCTCATATATAAAATAGCATAATAAATGTATGTAAAAATTGTTTCTAAAATGTATTGGCCTTAGGGGAAAAACCCCACTTGTGTCATCAAGCATATATCAATACCTCGAGACCTAGATTTCTATTAAGGAAGAGGCTTTGACATCCATTTGCCAAAGAATTTTATAATCATGGGTACTCTGCATGCATATCTTCATATCTCTAAATCGATGATTTCGAATGAGATCGAAGCGCCTAAGTATATGTTTCATCATGAGATCTACACCTTGAATTTGTTTGAAACTCCATTATTATCACAATCGCGGTCCACTTAAAGGTATGCACATTACCATTCTAGGAATAACACCCGGTTTTTTAATGAACTACTTGCATCCAATGGGTTTTACCCATTGGAGGCAGGTATACTCACCAAGTGTCCAACGGTGATTGTCTCATGGAACTCTTCCAGATCTCACAAATTTCTTTAGGCAAAAATATAACCCGATTGTGATCTCTAGGGTCTAATTTGGAAGCTAGCATCGGCTTAACCTTTAAGTCAACTAGCTCTTCTTCGCCTCCATATACCAAGACGTCATCCTTGTTGAAGTACTTAGAAATTCTATCTATCGGTCATGATGTATCACTAGGATCGGTAGACCTACGCGTCTTATGCTACTAAGCATACGAGATGTCTAGTCGAGTACATAACATTTACATGATAGATCCATTTCCACCATATGGAATCATTGTTCTTTATGATCCTTGAAGTTCTTGGAAAGGAATTCTACTTTCCTCACCATGCGATTCCATTGGAGATAAACTCCTTTCTAGGATTCATGTATGTTACAACCGTCTGATAACACTTTGTCTATGTATGTACTCGACTTAGGATTATAGAAAAAGTATCACTTGATCTTCTCCTCCCGATACCCCACACAAAAGCATCCTTATCTAATTTAGGTCCAAGCTTCCCTAAACTTAAGTCTTTACATAAGCTTAGCAGGGATCTTCAAGAAATAAGTAGTACGTCATCTACATACAATATCTCAATATGGTGTCTTTTGAACCTTTTGATGGAACAAGATTCTTCTTCATTCTTGATGAAACCAAACTGTTTTATTGTATCATCAAAATGAAGATTCCCCGCTTCGAAAAAGCTTCAAGGTCCATAAATAAATCGTCATGGATCTTGGACCATTTCTAACATCCTCTCCTCCTGGAAAACACCTCGTGGTTCCATTATGTACACATCCTCGAGAAGATTTCTATTAAGAAATTATCTCACACTCTTTTGATGATCATCAATTTGACTTAAGTATTCTCATAATCATTTGATCAAAAGATTTTAATACTCTTCCAAAACGGTTTTGTACTTCATTCTTGAACTCTTTGAAAAAGTCTCATTAGTCTACACCATTCGATTTGTTTGAAACCTTATACCACCAATCGCATATCTAATGAAATCATTACCAAATGTAATTTTCTTCTTGAAAACCCACTTGCACCTAATGGGTTTGTTTAGTGGGTCAACCAAGGTCCATACACTATGTATAAGGCCTAAATGAATCCATTTCCCTTCTCACCTGGCCTTGAATGCCTTTCTCATCTTCCCCAATAAACAAGATTTGCAAGTCACGGACTTATCTGATCCATGAGCAAATCACCTTGTTTCATGAGAAATCCATCTTATATGGAGTTGAAATGCATTTCTCATTTAGACCTACGACTTATGCTACTAGAAAAGTTGGGTTCTTCGTTCCACAACATTTTGTGGAGGTTACTCTATTTTCACCATTGGTTCATTGTTGCTTTGATCAAACTTAAAGTCTTCTATTTTACTTTCCTCCACCAATTCATAAAATAAACTCATTTTCAGAAATACAATGGAACAAACACTTTGCCCTTTATAATTATAGAAAAAGTATCCTTTTTCCTTTGGATACCCCACAAAAAACATTTATTCTGAATTAGATCTAAAATTATCGAAACTTCTCTAACGTTTCATATAACCTTCGTGGCAAATCTTCAAGAAAGACATATAAGTCCCTCTCCCAGTCCATATCTCATATGGTGTCTTTTGCCATTTTCCCATGGAACACGGTTAACTGTGCCCTTCGTCAATGGTCTCTGCATGGATCCCCAATTTATACAAATGTGAAGATCCACACTCATCATGGATCTAATACCCATGTCTAACAAGTCCTGATAAATCCTCCTTTCGCAGACACCATTCCATTGTGGTGTTCCCGGTGGAGTGAGTTGAGATATTATCCCATACTCTTTCGAGATGATCATCAAACTATTGACTTAAGTATTCTCCTCCTCGATCACGATCGAAGGATTTTAATACTTCCTGTAGCCACTTTTATACTTCATTCTTGAACTCTTTGAACTTTTCAAAGGATTCATTTGTGCTTCATAAGATATACAAATCCATATCTAATGAAATCATCGGTAAATGTAATGAAGTATTGAAAATCGCCCACTTATGTGTTTAGTGGCCCACCATCATTGTATAAGGCCTTTCACTTTGCCTTTTTAATTGTCCACTGAATGGGGCCTTTGTCATCTTCCCTAATAAACAAGATTTGTCAATTATATGATTGTAGTTTATGACAAATTCCAAGAATCCATCTTTATGGAGTCGATGCATTTCTCATTTATGTGGCCTAAACAACAATGCCAAGAAAAGTTGGGTTCAATCGTTTGATTTGAACCTCTTTGTATTTATGTTATAGAAAGGCATTTCGAGATCAAGTACATAAAGTCCATTACTCAATTGTGCACTACCATAAAAATATCATTCATATAAATGGAACAACACTTGTCCTTTATAATAAATCTCTCAACCTTTCTTGTCCAAACAAGAAACAAATGATATTCATAATATGCATCCAAATGTTCTCAACTTGCTTTTGGAGCCCGAGTTCATGGTGGCAAAGATTAACATAAGTCCCTATAGCTAATACAACAACTTGATCCATTTCCCATCTCTTTCAGTCGACTTTGCCCATTAGCGTCAATGGCTCTCTTGCTTTTTAGATCCAAAACATTTACACAATGTTTCTTTTTCTTGAGATCACATCCTCTAATACCCATGATGCAGTAAGTAGATAAATTGACTTCAATAACAAAAATCCTTCTCAAGGATGGATCGTGATAAAGTACTCAAATTCTTTGTTGAGCTCATGGTAATCTAGGAATATGCAAAATATAAGTATCATGCCATAAACATATTTAATGAGGTCTTTTAATTAAATATGCCTCTCACTATTTTATTCAAATCAATGACCTTCAGCATTAACTCGAAAAATCTCATCATAAGATTATCTAGCGGGTCAAGATCCATATTTCACCTAGTTTTGAGTCAGCTTTGGCTGATCACCCAAAATTCAGTTATTTAGATACGAAACACTTTCCAATTACATCACATGTAACTCTTGGATAGTTGGGTGAATAACATTTATTCAAATCCATCTAATGGACCAAAGCCCAACTTCATGCCTCTAAGCCTTTAATCCTATTAAAATGGCCTAGTTAAGTCAGACCTAATGGTTGGCATTTGGATATTACCCTTATCCCATCGCATCTTACTAATATAGATAAAGGTATCCTACTTTGGCAGACCTACACTTGATCTACACTTGATCGATACTAGTCTTGACGAGTGCCACACATTGGAAGGCATCACATAATGACTTAATATTTGCTTTGAGAAAATTTTTATTATTATTATTACTAGATCTCACCATTTATTAAACTGTTTATCATACCATAAACATTATCCATGCATCTCATACATAAAAAGCATATAATAAAAGTGACATGGTTATGGCCCCTAAGAGATTAGCATTAACTAAGCCAGCTTCACCAAGTATCTCTCACCAACGTCCTCACTTGATGTCATCTTCTTGCCTCCACATCATGATTACATTATATGGAAACCTCTTTTACATTCGAGGGTAGTTAGGTGAGAAGAGAATGTACAATCAGAATGTAGAGAGAAAGGCACGACACGCAGGTCGTATTTATAAAAACCAAAAAGCATAGAAGAGGACTAAAGCCATAACCATACACCATGCATCACAAGAACATACAAACTCAAAACAATAATACATTATTATTTTCATGAGTCATAAAAGGGGATAGAAAAAGGTGTTTTCGAATAACACACGCTACGCAATGGGGTTTGGGGCAGCGCCCCGACCACGGGGGTCCCACTGCCCGGTCAGCAGGTGGGAGTGCCGCATCCCGATATACGGCCGGGGTCAAGGGGAGGCTGCCCCTTGCGGGGTGCAGGGCAGTGCCTCAGCTCAAAAAATTGGACCATAAACAAGAGTTGAATCTCTTGCGCCTCCCTTAAGCCCTTGTGCCACGTAAAACCCTAAGCCCGAACAACATGAACACTTCATGCACCGCAGGGAACCTTTGCTCTATTGTTCAATACTTGAACTTTAGGCGCCTCCTTGACAGCTTGACATCAACACTTGATGCTGCTACCGCAAAACAAGAATAAGGTTTCCAAAACCCCTTGTGCTGCGCCTCTTGTGCATAAACAAGGAATCCATAACCCCTGCTGCCGCAAACCAAGAACAAGGTTTTCTAAACCCTTGCGCCGCGCATTAAGAATAAGGATTCCATAATGCTGTACGTATCACATACATACCAGAAAGCTTCGCAAAAACATACATCTTAATACAAAACGATTTTCACAGAACATATGAACATCTTCATGGATTTTGAAAACAACATCACGGTTTTGCATACAACACATAAAACAGAATATGTTTTCGCAAAGGGTTTCATACGGTTTTCTGAAATAACATATTAAAGATCATATCTTTTGTCAAAACAAGAACAGAAAATATGTTATCTCATGTAAACGAAAACAGAAAATCGAATCATGGTTTCGCAAGACGCTCTGATACCACTATTGGGAATTGTGGATACATCACGCAGCAAAAAACAGGGATTCCCACCGAGGATCCATGTGAAAAAATCATAATCTGAGTTTTTAAATGATTTATCTCTTGAAGCGTGATCAAAAGGAAGGGCATGAAACACCAACACCATAATAGAAACGATGTCTCTGCGGTATCCACATGAACAGACTCACAAACGTCCAACGTCTGCAAAGAGGAGCCTCACGTCTCTCACATAGTGCTAGCTGCGAAAAGAAGAGAAGAAACCTGTCGCTCTCTCACTCACTTTTTCTGTAGGTGCAGCTAGGGTTCTGAAATTTCATATCTTAGCAGCCCATTAGCAGTACTATTTATAATAGTGACTGCCTTAAGTGAGTGTGAGCAGCAGCAAGGTAAGCTATGCAACCCTAGACTTATCTGTTATGAGTCTGGCCCATATTTGAATCCGAGTCCAACTTGGATCCATTGCTCCAATTTTAGTCTGCTCTATGTGTGTGACGCTGCAGGTTCTTATTACGTTGGTAGTAATATTAAAATGCTTATTTTAATATTACAAGTAGTGAGCAGTATGTAGCAATACATCGTTGCTACCCAAGTAATAAGAATATCAGTGATTTGACATAACCTTTCCGTGATCAATGTTTCCATATCGTTTAGTCCCTTTGTCAAGATATCTAGATTAAACACAAGGCATGGAATACGTCACCCTTGTATAGTCCAATCATTCATTTCTTGATACTCGAGTAGACTTTGTAACAACAAATGATATCAATATCTCATATTGACTCATTTGAGCATGGCCATGCATTTCGCAGTCTCACTCAATCAGGGGGCCCAAAGATATCGCTCCTGTTATGTAGGAGTGATAAATCTCATCTAGGTCACTCACATCCCTCTGCATGATTTGTGGTATGTCCAATAACCAACTTTATAATCACCTTCTTACAGATGATGTTTGATGGTATTAAAACACACAACTCCTCATGTAGGAATCGTAGTGATTTCAGGTCAAAGGACCATAGACACCATTGTTACTATGAGAATCGCTTATGACATTCACGTAATGATCCATGTAGAATTCTCATGGTGGGTCAGTCCAGTACATCATTACTCTAATGTGTACCCATGTGAAGACTTGATATCTCATATCCATGACCCGTGAGATGTGGTCATCAGTCTATGCACATACTAGTCTAAATGTATTATTGTTATCCTAATTAACAATAATATTTGACTAGGGACATTTAAGAATAGTGTTGTAACCAAAAGGATCTCACAATCAAGTCATCCACTTGATGTCCTATGGCATCAAACTTACTATTTTAAGGACTTTATTATGTTTATCAAAAAGAACACAATAAATGAAATGCCTCATATATAAAATAGCATAATAGAATGTAAGTAAATGCAGAAAATGTATTGGCCTCTAGGGCATACACCAACAGAGAGAAATTAATCTAACCTTATTTCATTACTAAGAGCTTCACCATTTCACCTAAGTAAAATGAAAATTAGTTACTCAAGAACAAGTAGAAAGAAAAAGAGAAGAAGAGGGAGATGAACATAACTTCTATTAAGAACAAAAGAAAACAACAATAAGAGGAACAAATGATATAATAACATGATCTTAATCTCTTAACTAAGATGTCTCTAATGAGCAACTAATGCAGCATTTTATAGAGCATGAAAAGTACAAGATGACAATGGAGTTGTTTAAAGAGTGGGTGGATAATGGGTGGTTGAGTGGAAGATGACAATGAAGTTGTTTAATGAGTAGGTGGATGATGGAAAAATTATTGTCATGCTTGTCTTTCCACTTGCACCAACCAATTCAGTTGTCTTGACATGACTATAACTTTGTCATAACGTCATCATCTTGAAAAGTGGTCTTCATGAAAGTTGAAAGGTTTTGTCTTAGATTTCCAATGCCACTAGTTTTAGTCTAATCCAACTCTTACAGCCTAACTTATGGCCTAATCTGATCACATTATTCAGGTTTTAGTAACAACACCTTTGTTTTGACTTCTAATCCTAATCTGACCTACTAGATATCCGAATCTACTTTTGTGTTCTTCATGAAAGTTGTATATTTGAGTCTTAGATTTCATTTAGGCTTAGTTTGATATCAATTGAACTTCTGTAGCTCATGAAATAGGCTGATGAGTGCGTAGAGGTCAAGCTGATAGGATCAACATTCTGGCTCTTGCTTCCACTTCAATTTAAATTATCCCAACGTGTGATTATGTTCTTGAGGTCTTCATGAAAGTTGTATAGAATTGTGTTAGCTTTCCTATAAGACAAGAATCACATCTATCAAATATTTGTAACTCAAATTATAGTAAATTTACTTAATGCTACCAAATAGACAAATTAAGGTCAATTCATGCAATAATTCCTTCAATGATCCAATTAAGCTTAATATCATAAAATGTGACAAAACTAGCTTAATTAAGCCCAATTGAACCTTAAGAAACCCAGTGAGAGGATTATTGAATGAATAAAATATATTGTTATTAAATTTTTCCACACTTAACTTTTGCACTCCCGGGCAAAACACATAAGACCAAAACTAGGGAATAAAAAAAATAACAAAAACTCAAAAGTTAAAAACTGTAAATGACTCAATTTCAAATTATATTCAAGAATGAAAAAGTTTATAAGCAAGAAGAGCAACTAAAGAATCAAGGGATCAAAACATTTATGAGATAACGTTTCTTCACATCTCAAAACAACACGCAAGGAAACTTCAATTGAAAAGCATAAGTTAAGAATGATAGATACTCACAGGATTCACTCTTAATCCTTCAAATGTTTAAAAGGTAAGTATTTCACTTAATTCAACTCATGAAAAATTATACTACCATAAGCTTGCTTATCATGCATGCACAAATCAAAAGGACTTTATTCAAGGTTATAATGGGGTCAAGGTAAACGAGAGGAGTAATATGGATATGACAAATTAAATACCAAAGAGAATAAAAGAGCATTAGAATTGAGTTCAAATAACAAACATGAAAAGTTCATCTTAACTAAACATAATGCAAATTTCCTTTTACATATTCATCTCCTTTCCCTTTTTGCCTTATTGGCCTTTCTTTACACATTTTTTCTATTATATTCATTATTTTTGTTTGTTTGTTTTTTCAATTGGCCACTCTTTCCTTTTTCACCAACCATTTTGCACACACCCCTACACTCGTTCAAGAACTTATCCAATAACAAAGCCAATGCTCTCTTATTCCCTAAGGTTGGGTAAGAACATGATTTTTCATTTAAGGCACGTAATGAACTAGAAACAAGGAATGTTCAAATAAGCTCAAAGAGGTTAAACAAGGAAAAATATGCAAGGTTGACTATTTGGTTGAAGTAGCTATTTCAAGAAAAATGTCTCAATCATGTTTATGTATGCATATGAAAATGTAGCCTCAAATAGAGTCAAAGCAAGTTCTAGAGTAACGATTCCATGAGGGAAAATCACACAAGAAAGAAGAGAATGGTACGAATGTTTAATCCATTCATTAATAGGCTCAAAATCTTACAAGGCATATATCTATCGTTCTTAATCCACCAATTCAACATCCATAACCAAGCATGTGAAATTTAAGAAAGAAGACAATTTATTCAATCATGTTATGATCCCTGAATTTCAATTGCTTCAAAGGATGTGAGAGTATATTCACTTGAATCTTTCAAAGAAAATCAAATGATTAAACTTCATTACTTCTATAAATCAACACAAAATAGTTATTAACCTAATTACCTAATTACTCCTTACTTTGACACCAATTTATATGCGTCTCAAGAGTAAATTTACCTCAAGGTCATAATTGACTCCTTACTCTGCCATCCTTAATTGATTTTATTGTTAGTAAGTTACTGACAACTATACTAATAAACATAATAGCCCAATTTTTTTTTCATTTTATGTTAACTATCCTTCCCCCTAACCAGATCACAAGATTGTCCTCAATGTTAAAATATAGACGAGTAAAGGATAGAAGATATTACCTGCTGTGGCAATTATGGAAAAGAGAAACTTAACACAAATTTAAACAAAAACAAATTATGATGAATAAAATCAAAGGTAAAGGTAAGCTATAGATGGAGTGTCAGATCAGTCCCGCGTTCCTTATTGTTTCCCTTTGACCAATCTATTTGAGCTATTACTGGATCAGACTCATAAACAAAAGCTTGTAATTTATCAATTAACTCATCGACAGTGGAAGCAAAGACAAGGAGTCATCTTACCGAAGGTGTGATAAAGTTCTGCTCCACAGCATAGTCAAGAAAAGATAACAAACCATCAAAGAAATTATTAACATTCAACAAACCTATGAGTGTTTAGTGGATGTTCAGTTAGGCCTAAGAGATAACTTCAAAAACTTCTGTCAAAGTACCATAGCCACCTGGTAAGGCAATGAATGCATCAGAATTGTCAAGCATTTTAGCCATTCGTTCATGCATACTTGATACTTGTAGTTCCTCCCCAATTGTCTTTCCAGTGATGTTCCTTTGAGTTAAAGCTCTATGAATGATACCTAAAATCGGATTGCCTCCTAGATGTGTAGTGATTGATATAACCCCCATTAACCTAATGCTACCTCCCTCATATACTATACAAATTTTCCTTACAGCAAGCACTCGACCAAGAGTGGCTGCTACTTCTACAAACTTTGTACCCTTCCTAAAACTTGACCCACAAAATACATAGATATTTGTAAATCAACGAACAGAAGCTCCTTTCATTTCTATACTCACCTTCCCTTTGAATGATTATGAGTCGGATGAAAATGAAGAAAATAGAGTGCTTAGATAGGGAAAAGAATGGAAAATGTAATGATAGCACCTATACGGATAGGTTGGTTGTTGTCAGAAAAGTTTGAAATTAAGAAATATAGATTTTTTTTAAATTTTTTTAACCTTTTTATTTATTTATTATTTTTTTTGTATGACTTCAAGAAAATCATCTGAGTAAGGAAGTCTAGAAACCCTAGAAAGCTCCCCCCATGGGAGCGCATTCCTTAAAGATATATACAGGATGACGTATCTTTTAATTGCGCATCATCAGTGCAATATACTCACTATTTAAAGTGGGAGAGCCTATCAGCATATCATAAATGATACCCCAAGATCACCACGGTGGTGGTCTTCAGAATTCTAAGGCCTGGAGGGCCTGCGCTTTCGACATAATCAACTAGCAAAAATCAACAAATCTACAAACAGAGTGCATAGGATCACAGTAAAATCTTATTTTCTAGATGCTGAGAGCCAAAGCAAACAAATGCCCAGATCAAGCTTCAAATTCCTTGTAACTTTCTCAACTAACACTAGTCTAATAATGTTCCAGACCAACACAGGACACTTTTTTCTGTCCATCAATCCCACAGTGCCTGAATGGTAAACATTGGGTTGTGAGATGTGACTCTTTATAGAGCATGGCACACGAACCTTATTTAAGGACTGGCGTGCAAAGGTCCAACCCAAGTCAATGATGGGTCTAACCCTAGGGTTAGGGGCTCTCCATCCAATTAAGGACAGAGTACACAAAAGTTCACCCTTTCAATAATGGCTTAAACGCCTTCTATAAGTTGAGGATAAGCTTCCCATCCAATTTTCTTATAAATTGGTAAACAAGGTTTTTAAGTCAGATTCCTAAGACTATAACACTAATGTTTGTCACTGAAGAGATTCCACAGATTAAGAAGTTCACGATGCACTACTCCATAAGAATGTTTCTCAAGAGTCAATAAGATATTATCTAATGACTCTTTACTCAGTCTATTCTTAATAAAGTATATTTTATCTTCTTGGTTTGCAAAATCCATCCCCAAAGAACAACATTGCTTGTTACAATTCTATCGTGCACATTTATGACAAACTTGCATTCTATTCGCTCTTCTCTTTTTAGAATACGAACTTTTACCGAGACCTGACATGTATGAGGTAATTCAATTTGAAAATTCACCTGCTAAATGGACCTTTGCTTTGATTATCCAGCGTTTATCTTCTGAGATGCCCTTGTGCATTAACATTCTTAATCTTTCACACCTAGCTTTGTATACTTTTGTTAGAGCATTTTGAGGAAGAGAAGGAAAATATTTTCTTAAATTCAAGAGAATGACATCCATTTTAAAGGAGAAGGAATCAGTTATTATTGGAAACTAAAAAATAAACTGACTTAAGAGTCATAGAGTACCGTTATGCTCCACTTAACTGGGGTCACAAAGAACTGCAAAAAGAAAGCAACAAAATTAAAATAAATTTTTCTCATAACATGGATTAGAAAGGGAGATGGATTCAACCTCAACAACTTGGGTTTCCAGAAATGGTTTAAGTCTTCGTCCATTAACCTTAAATACATTACCATTCCTAAGGTTTTCAATGTCTATGGCCCTATGTGGGTACACATGTTTAACAACAAAAGGGACATTCCATTTAGATCTTAAGTTTTCAAGGAATATGTGAAGATGAGAATTATAAAGTAGAACCTTTTTTTACCAATTTTAAAAGATTTTCTCAAAATTGATTAATCATGAAAAGCTCTTGCTCTAACTTTACAAATCTTTGAGTTTTCATATGCATCATTTCTCAATACCTCAAGTTCATTTAATTATAATTTGCATAACTTGTAAGCATCATCAAGGCTTAGGTTGAAAGCTTTAATAGCCCAAAATGCTTTATGCTCAAGTTCTACAGGCAAGTGACAAGGTTTTCCATAAACTAACCGATAGGGTGACATGCCTAAAGATGTTTTGAAAGCAGTATGGTAAGCCCAAAGTGTATCATTTAATCTTAAAGACCAATCTTTATAATTTGAGTTAACCATTTTTTTCAAAATTTGTTTAATCTATCTATTTGCTAATTCTACTTGTCCATTTGTTTGAGGGTGATAAGAGGTTGCAATTTTATGTGTAATACCTTATTTCTTCATTAAGGTTTCAAATGGTTTATAGAAAAAATATGTTCCCCCATCACTGATGATAGCTTGAGGGATTCCAAATCGACTCAAGACATTTTCTTTTAAAAATTTAAAAATAGTTTTATGATCATTGTGTCGATATGAAATCATCTCAATCCATTTTGAGACATAATCAACTGCAACCAAAATATACACAAATCCAAATGATGATGGAAATAGGCCCATGAAATAAATTCCCTAACAATTAAAAATTTTAATGACAATGATAAGGTTCAGAGGCATCATGTTTCGCTTTGAAATAGAACCCAATATTTGACAGTTTTCACAACTTTTGTAAAATATATAGTTATCTTTAAATAAAGTGGGCCAATAAAATCCACACTGCAAGATTTTTACAGATGTTTTCTTTGAAGAAAAGTGACCTCCACATGCTTCTAACTGACAAAATTTAATGACATTACCTACCTTACTATCGAGCACACATCTCCGAATGATTTGATCAAGACAATACTTGAACAGATATAGGTCATCCCAATAAAAATTTTTCACCTCAGTCAAAAATTTCCTTCTGTCTTGGTGTATCCAATGAGGTGGCATCTTTCTTGTTACAAGAAAATTGACTATGTTAGCAAACCAAGGCATGGAATTGACAAAAAATAAAAGTTCATCAAGAAAAGAATCATTAACAGGTGTGATATCAAAAGGTGAGCCTGTCGTAAGTCTGGATAAATGATTTGCAACCACATTTTCAGCTCCTTTTTTATCTTTTATTGTGATGTTGAATTCTTGAAGTAACAAGATCCAATGTATAAACCTTGCTTTGGCATCCTACTTAGACATTAAATACCTAATAGCAGCATGATCGGTGAAAACAACAATAGAAGAACTAACTAAATAAAATTATAGCCAGTAGTTCTTTTTCAGTAGTGGTGTAATTCATTTGTGCACTATTCAAAGTTTGACTTGCATAATAAATTGTATGAGGCTTACCTTCCTTTCTTTGGCCTAAAATAGCGCCAACAGCAAAATCACTAGCATCACACATTAGCTCAAAAGACAAAGACCATTCAGGAGCTTGCATGATAGGAGCAGAAGTCAGAAGACCAATTAATTTTTCAAAAGATTTCTGATATTCTTGAGTCCAATCAAATGTTGCATCTTTTATTAGAAGATTACATAATGGTCTAGATATGGAACTAAAGTCCTTAACAAATCTTCTGTAAAATCCCGCATGTCCTAAAAATGAACGAACTTCCTTAACTATTTTTGGTGAAGGCAAATGGGCGACTAATTCAACTTTGGCCTTATTAACTTTAATTCTTTTAGTAAATATCACATGACTTAATACTATTCTTGAGGTAACCATGTAATAACATTTTTCCCAGTTTAACGCAAGTCCTTTTTCTTCGCATCTTTTAAGAACTTTTTCTAAATTATCAAAACAAAATTCAAATGAATTTCCATAAATTGTCAAGTCATCCATGAAAACCTCTAAATAATGCTTAACCATGTCACTAAAAATACTTAGCATGCATATTTGGAATGTTGTAGGAGTATTACAAAGGCCAAAACATATTCTTCTATATGCAAAAGTACCAAAGGGACATGTAAAAGTGATCTTTTCTTGATCCTATAATGCAATGGGTATTTGATAATAGCCCGAATAACCATCAAGAAAATAGTAGTTGGGATGTCCTGCTACCATTTCTAGAATTTGATCAAGAAATGTCAAAGGAAAATGATCTTTCCTAATGGCAGCATTTAATTTTCTAAAATCAATACACATACGTCAACTGGATGAGACTCGCGTAAGTATTAGTTCACCTTTTTTCATTTTCAAACACTATTATTCTAGATTTCTTAGGCACAACTTGTGTAGGGTTTACCCACTGGCTATCAGAGATAAGATAGATAATCCCAACATCAAGTAATTTAAGAACTTCAGCTCTAACTACCTCTTTCATGTGTGGATTTAATCTTCTTTGAGGTTGTTAAGATGTTTTAGCATTATCCTCTAAATGTATTTTATGTTTACAAATTAATGGATTAATACCTTTTATGTCCTTTAATATCCATCGAATTGTACTTTTATGCCTTTTAAGTACTTCTATTAACATATCTTCTTGTTCTCTAGTAAAGGTCGAGGAAATTATCACTGAAAAACTTTGCTCTTCTCCCAAAAATGTGTACTTCAACCCAGTAGGTAATGACTTTAGTTCTAGTGTGGGTACTTCTTCATGGGTATTATCATTTATGGGTTTTAGCTTTTCAAATCTCGGCTTCCATCCTTTGTATTCCATTACCTATGTACAATCAAGTAAAGAGCATATTTCAGAAATATCATCATCTAATTACATACCTGAATCAAATGAATTGATCAAACAAATTTCTAATGGGTCAAAAGAACTCCTGGTTTGAAGATGATCATCTATGATGGCCTTAATCCCTTTAACTTCCTCCTTTTCATCATAGACTTCTTGTGGTTTCTTACACATGTTGAAAACATTAAGCTCCAGTGTCATATTTCCAAATGTTAGCTTCACTACTCCATTTCTGTAGTTTATTAAAGCATTAGATGTTGCTAAAAATGGTTGACCTAAAATAATAGGAATTGACTTGTAACTATTAACTATAAGTTCAGTTTCCAAGACAATAAAATCCACAGGATATATGAATTTATCAACTTGTACTAACACATCTTCCACTATTCTTTTTGGAATTTTAACTGATCTATCGGCAAGTAGAAGAGTTATAAAAGTTAGTTTTAACTCATGTAGGTTGAGTTGTTGATAAATTGAATATGGAAGCAAATTAACATTAGCACCAAGATCAAGTAAAGCTCATTCAATTTTATGTTCTCCAATAATACATGAAACTGTAAGACAACCAGGGTCATTATATTTCAACACATTATTGTTCTGAAGAATGGAGCTTACCTGTTCAGCCAAAAAGGCTTTCTTTTTCACATTTAGTTTCCTTTTAACAATGTATAAGTCCTTCAAAAAGTTGGCATAAGAGGGAATCTATTTAATAACATCTAATAGAGGAATATTGACTTTCACTTATTTGAAAATTTTAAAATTTTCAGTGTTATGGTTCAATTTACTTGAATTGTTTAATGCTTAAGGATACGGGGGTAAAGGTGAGAGTTTGATCTCCTTTTGGCCAGGTGGCTTATCAACTTCTTCCTTATCTTAGGGAATTGATTCATCATCTTTCTAACAAGGTTTAGAAATTTATTTTTCAATAACTTTTTCACTCCTAAGAGTTATCACTGACTTGACTTGATCTATTTGTTAGCTTTCTAAACTACCATCATTTAGACTATACTGACCATTGGGATTCGGTTGAGGTTGAGAAGGAAATTTTCTTTTCTCGTGAATGGTGAGTGCAGGAGAAAGTTTAGCAAGAGTGTCTTTTATGTGAACCATGGCTTGAGTGTTTTGATTATTAATGGCCTTTTGCTTTTTCATAAATGCATGCAATGTTCCTTCAAGGTTTTTCCTATATGGTGGAACATAAGATGCATATCCTTGAGAAATTTAAGAGTCCTGTTGTTCCTGAGGAGGTGGTGGTTGCATGAACTGTGCATGATTATTGTTCCTCCAACTGAAGTTCACGTGATTTCTCTATCCCGAATTGTATGTATTTGAAAAAGAAGAGGTAAATGACTTTTTAAAATTGTTCATTGCATTTACTTGCTCACGTACAACTTCTTTGAAAATAGGAATCTTTGGACATTCATTTGTTGAGTGTCCTAAGTCATCACAAATGCCACAAATTTCTTCATTTTGCACAGATTGATTTCTTTTACTTTCCCTGATTCTATGGCTTCAATCTTTCTAGCCAAACTGGCAAACCTAGCATTTAGATCTTCTTCTTGACTAAGGTGATTTTTTTTTACTAGGACTTGCAAGTTTTGATCTAATTGAATTTTCAGAAGGATTAGTACTATACCAAGATTGAGAATTCTCAACCAAATGGCCTAAATATTCTAAAGCTTCTTTAGGTTCTTTATCAAGAAACTCTCTATTGCACATTGTTTTCACAAATTATTTAGTTTCAGATGTTAACCCTTCATAAAACAAGCTAATAGTGCATCATTTTTCAAAACCATGATGTGGCAAGAATTTAACAAATCTTTAAAATGTTCCCAACATTGAAAATATGCTTCATTTGAAGTTTGGAAAAAATTTTGGATTTGTCTTTTCAAAGCACTAGTTTTATGTGTTTGAAAAAATTTCTTTAAGAACTCACTTTGCATTTCTTGCTATGTGCCAATTGATCTTGGTTTCAAAGCGTTAAGCCAAGTTTTTGCTTTATCTTTAAAAAAAAAAGGAAACAACTTAAGCTTAACAATTTCTTCAGTGCAATTTTGATTATTGAAAGTGATACATATTTCCTCAAATTCTTTTAGATGTAAATAACGGCTTTCAAATTCTAAACCATGGAAGTTAGGAAGTAATGAAATCATACCCAGCTTAAATCTAAAATTGTTAGCATTGAGCGAAAAGATAAAACATGATGGACTAGAATTTCGAGATGGTTACAAATATTCATGCATGGTTCGCAACGATTGATTTTCCTGTTCATCATGTACACTTTGATTCTCAGTCATTGTGTCATTTTTGTGTGGTTATGATTCAAACAGATTAATATATAAAGTACCAGGATTAATTTTAACTAAACAATCAGAATTTGAATCACGATACTAATTAAGCATAAATAAGTGACTTAAAATAGAAAAGAGTAGGGAAAGAATAGGCAAATGGTGAACCAACCATCAAATATGATAAAACTAGAAAATTAAAAGAGTATGGAAAGAATATACCAGATGGTGAAGTTTACTTAAAGAAAGAAAATCTCAATAAACTTGTTCTTCAAATCAAGTCCACAACAACGACGCCAAAAACTTGATGCAAAATTTATATTATTACAAACCCAAGTGTAGGTTGTCTCAAGTAATAAATTCTTGGGAGTCTAAGGTTGATCCATAGGGAATTGATGAATAAAATTCTTTGAGGTAAGGAAAAGATTAGTCACAACAATAAATGTGATAAAAATTATTCACAAATGAAAAGGATTTACTTGGGTTAGGAGATCCACTCTTGGTAAATAAATTAATGACAATATTTTTATAACTCAATTAGAATCTGTAACACCCCAAAAATTATTTATTTTATCATCAATCATCATTTTATAATAATTATAATTTTTGGGAATTTCTATGAATTTTTTTCGGAAATGTTGAAATATTTTAATATATTTTTCATTTTACGTACATATTGAGCAGAATCAGTGTAACACCCCGGAAATGATTTGTTTCATCATGAATAGTCATTTCTCAATATTCGTGATTTTTGGAGATTTTCTGGAATTTTTCAGAAATGTTGAATATTTTAATATATTTCTCATTTTACGTGCACACTAAGCATAGTCAGTGACACACTCCGAAAAATCGTTTGTTTTGTGATGAATAGTCATTTTTCAATATTTGTGATTTTTAAGAATTTTTGTAGATTTTTTTTAAAATGTCAAATATTTTAGTATATTCCTCGTTTTGCGTGCACACTGAGTGGAGCCGGGATAACAAAATGTTTTCCCTGAGGCTGGTAAACCTTGAATTGTCAACGTGTCGACGGGGGATTTTACTAAACCCGAAGCTAGGCACAGTTTGCGAGGTTTGTGTTTTTCAAAGTTTTATCTGATAAATAAAATTGCTGTATCATAAAATTATCTGATGAACAATAAAATATTATTTTCATCAACTGAAACTTTTATTCACTGGGAAAATAATTCTAACAGTGTAATTAATCATCTTTTCAAGAGTATTTAATTAAGGAGACAAGCTTATTTTGTACTTTATTGAGAAACGTGCGAAGCTTCTCAAGGAAGCTTCTACGAAATTTCCTCCAAGCTTCCCAAGGAAGCTACTCACCCCTCTCTCCTTTCTCCACACTCACGGCTGTTGCACCAATTTTTGGGGGGGAAATTTGTGTTTTCACATAATTAATTATACCACCTTAATTTCAAAAACCTAAAAGCATCTTTCATTTTCCTATGCACTTTCTCTCTCTATCTTCTTCTTCCTTTGAATTTTTCTCCTCCTTCTCTCTAAGGACCACACGGCCAGCAGCCCCTCCATGCCTCATCCATCACAAAAAATTTCATCCAACCCCATTTTCTTAATCCTCTTCATCATCTAAACATTTCTCTAGTTGGTGAATCTTTGAAAAGCTCTCATCTTCACCATTTTCTTCAAGCTTCAAGCTTAGGGTTTTTGGGTAAGCTTTTTCATTCTTCACTTTCTTTTACCCATTTTCGTTTTTATGGTCTCCTTTGTGACCATCCATGCCTTATTTTTCAAGCATTGGTGTTGTTTTGATGGGATTGAAATTTCTAGGGTTTGGTAGAGTGCAAATCCGAAATTGCAAGGAGCTCTAGGAGGGCTTCTCTTGCTTTCTTCTCTTAGGTAAGAGGAAGACACTCCTCCTCAACCTCTATTAGCAATAAGAAACATTGTTTGTGATCGATTGTGATAAAACCCTATTGAGGGTTATTTTTTATTTGCATGATCGGTATGATTATATGTTGTATTTAATTTGTTTAAGTTATTTGTTTAATTAGTTGTGTATATTGATATATTTGAATGGATTGGAGAGCATGAAATGAAAGGAAATAATTTTGGATTCCCTCTTGAATGGCTACAGTTTTGGGGGCCCAAAATTAGGGTTCTTGATGAACAATTATAACAAGTGGAGGATATAATTAATCAAGTGTACAATATGTGATTAGTGAAATGAGAAATTTGGGAACTTAATCTCCTAGGGAGGCCACGGCCTCTACGGCCATTTAGGGCTTGATTATGTAACTTTGGGTAACCTTGGAACTTAATAGGATGGAAAAATTAGCAAATTGGAAGATTTGAATATACTTTAAGATTCATAAATTTTAAAGAACCAAGAATGAAATTTATCATAAGACTTAGGGAAATTTTAATTAGGGAAAGAACAAGAGAGTGTGAGACTTTGAGACCCTTAGAATAACTTTCTAAGTGTATGATGATAAATTACATTAGAGAATTTAATTAATTAAGAGAATTCCTCTAGAGACGAACTTTGTAAGAAAGGCTAAATTTAAGTAAAAATTCATAATAAACCTTAAAAATGTATTAATTCATTTAATTCCAATATTGTGATATTGTGGGTCCATGTGAGTGACCAATGATGTGTTGATACTTAGTTTGGCCAATTGTGGCATATTATGGAAAAGTATGTAATGATGGACATACATGTTTATACATAGAGTTGTCATGCATTGTGAAAGTCCGTTGGGTTGTTGTTAAGGCCATGTTGCCTAGGAGATTGAATACACCTTTGTGCAGGTGTGAGTAGACTAGTGTAGGTCATATTGTTGACCATGGGGGCGTCGGGGTGCGGGTACCTCGCAATGGACAGTTGGTAGCTCTTTTGTCCGTAGGGCAAACCGATGCAAACGCACCGACGATCCTGACTGGGCACTGTCCTATATCGTGATCTAGCGTAGACTGTTTGTACAATGCCTTGATGTGCACGTGAATAAACTGATGAGTTATAGCACTTTGGCCGCGGCAGCCGAGTTGCAGACGTGTCTCCTGATCTTTCTCTCTGACTGTTTGTGTCTAGCTCCATGGAGTAGGATTTTAACTTTGTATACATATGTATAGTGAGTCTATGTATTATCTGGCATCTGTTTATTGTAATTAGAACTACTTGGTTGTTATTACTGCTATTTAATGCTTATTGTTATTATTGCTATTGAAATGCTATGTGGGCTCTTTGCGCCTTAACTGTTTCTTGCTACTATAACTGGTAATAATGGTAAGATGTCTTACCTCTTTCCTATATTTCTATTATTTTCTATTTGTTTATTATGTCCCATCGAAGACGACGGCAAGGAGGTTGGAGCTCTTGATTTCCCCGGCTTCTGGCCCAGTCGCGATTAGCACCTACTGACGGATCATGGCGGCGCGCCCGCGTGGATTTCTAGGTTATGTACGTCTGACCTTCCTTGGAGGGTCAGACTGCGGGTACATCAACCTAAATTCTAAGCGTTTTATCTACAAGGGAGGGGTGTCTATTTCACTAGCTTGGAGGCGTCTTGATCCGCCCATCTTCACGGCCAGCATCAGCGTGTGTTTGGAGTTCTACTTGCCCATCTAGGAGATGTGGGGTGATCGCTACTACACCCCACAGGAGGATTCTTTTGTTTCCACTGCTCGGGCCCCGGCCCGTCATTCAGTGGCTCCTATGAGGGTTTCCTCGGATGAGGAAGACCCCAAGGAGGATCTTGCGGAGGATCCTGACACGATTCCTCCTCATCTGAGGGACTGACATTGCTAGTAGCTACTGATGGCTACCAGTGTTTTATTTTGGGGGCCTAATGTCTTTATTTTGGTGGGCTGTATATTTCTGATATCTTGGGGATATATATATGTATGATCTTTTGGGCAGATATAGTTTTGCTTTTTGTACATTGGGCTTTATAACTAAATAGATTTGATATAAATAATATATATATATATATATATATATATATATATATATATATATATATATATATATATGATTATGAAATGTTGATCAAATGTATGCTTTACTTCTATCTTGCTCTTTACTGCCATTTATGTTTCGTCACTACATTTTATTAATTATTATAAAAAAATATTATCGCCATTTTATTTATGCAGCTTTAACCAGATAAATTTAATTAAAATCAAAAGAACTGGGTCTTAATTTATCATTTATATTTTTCGCATTGTAAATGATAATGTGACATTTCCTCCCAAAAAGGGGCATTATATTTAGCTGGTATCAGAGCCCTGGTTTATGTTTCTTTGGGTCTTGTAATTGAGTCTGTCTTGTTTGTGTTGTGTTTCTCTGAAAACCAAACACAGAGATGTATTATTTGGTAGTCCTAGTGGATACAACTGACATTCCTTGTGTTTTTCAGCTAATCTGAACTGAGGAAGTAAGATGGCACGACGCAGAGACATGGCAGCTGCTATAGAGGCGATGCAAAGAATGGCTAAGGCCATCGCACAACAAACTGAACAAGCTACTCAACAACAAGAGAGAGTTGCTCAACAACAAGAAAGAGCTGCTCAATAGCTCAAAGCTACTGCTGATGCTCAGAACTTGGCGGAGTTTCGTCGCCACAATCCTCCCCAATTCAAAGGAGAGTTTGATCCAGATAAGGCTAGTCTATGGATCAAAAAGTTAGAGAAAGTATTCCAAGGCATGAATTGTGCTGAGAATAAGAAGGTGACCTATGCTACCTTTATGTTGGTTGGCAATGCTAAGAACTAGTGGAACGGGGTGCAGAGAATGCTAGAAGCTGAAAATAGAGAGATCACTTGGGATTTATTCAAGGATAAATTCTTGGATAAGTATTTTCCTGTGAGTGCGAGGCACGCGAAGGAGGTACAATTTCTCAACCTAAGACAAGGGAATATGACCGTTAGTGAATATACAGTGAGATTTGAAAACTTGTCATAGTTTTCAACGTACTTTCAGCACCAACTGAATGAATCTTGGAAGTGTTGGAGGTTTACAGAATAACTGAGGTATGAGGTGAAGAAGGCTGTTATCACCCTGAAGATCAATGAGTTCTCGGAGCTGCTAGATATATGCTATGAAGTAGAAGCTCTGGAGCAATCTAGAGATACAAGGAGCAGGAACTTTGGGCCTACGAGGTTCTAAAAGGGCGATGGCAACAAATTCTATCTGCTTCCAAAAGAAGCCCTATTCCCGACTAACGAGAACCAGCAACAGACAGTAGGTGGAGGTTCTACTGGGAACTGGACTTGCCAAAATATGGTGTATCCTTCAAAATGCCTGAAGTATGGGAAAGATCATCTCACGAGGGACTGCACTATAAAGGGGATCATCTATTTCAGATGTGGCAAACCTGTCCACATATCTCGAGACTACAATCAAGCGAAGGCAGAACCTTTAGTCAATGCTGCAAGAGCCAAGAAACCGCAAGCAGGAGGACGGCTCTATACTATGAGTGGAGCTGAAGCCTCCGAGTCAGAAGACTTAATTCAAGGAGAAGGCACCATAGAAGGTAACCTTTTAACTGTACTGTATGACTCTGGGGCAACCCATTCTTTCATATCATATGACTGTGTGCAAAGACTTAGTTTACCAGTGTCTACCTTACCTTTTGACTTAATTGTTTCTACCCCCACTGATAAATCGATAGTTACTACCAAAGTCTATTTAAATTGTCTCTTGGTTATTGAAGGTCGAATCTTTTCTGTCGATTTGATCTGTTTACCCCTTTCTCAACTAGATATAATTTTAGGGATGGACTGGTTGTCTTCCAACCATGTTCTAATAGATTGTTCAAGAAAAACCATAGTTTTTCCTATAGATGAGGATTCTAGATTTCTGACGGCCAACCGAGTTCAAGCTCTCTTGAAAGAAAGAGCTTACGGATACATGCTACTGTCTTCTTTGAAAGTCGAGAGTGAAGTTGATATGAACACAATTCCAGTAGTGAATTAGTTTCCCGAAGTCTTTCCTGAGGATGTACCTGGTTTACACCGGCGCGAGAAATAGAATTTGCTATTGACCTTGTACCGGGAGCTGGTCCCATGTCTATAGCACCTTATAGGATGTCACCAACAGAATTAGCTGAACTTAAGAAGCAACTAGAGGAGCTTTTGGAAAAGCAATTCATCAGACCGAGTATATCACCTTGGGGAGCACCAGTACTATTAGTTCGAAAGAAGGACGGTTCATCAAGGTTGTGCGTGGACTACAGGTAACTAAACAAGGTGACAATCAAGAATAAATATTCACTCCCAAGAATTGACGACTTAATAGACTAACTGAAGGGAGCAGCGGTGTTTTCAAAAATTGACCTGTGATCTGGGTATCATCAGATACGAGTGAAGACGGAGGATATACCCAAGACTGTTTTTCGTACCCAATACGGCCATTACGAATACCTCGTGATGCCGTTTGGTGTGATGAATGCACCAGCTATTTTTATGGACTACATGAACCAAATCTTTCGTCCTTACTTGGACAGATTCGTTGTGGTCTTCATTGATGACATTCTGGTATACTCTCAAAATTAGGAGGACCATGTTGAACACCTCAGTATAGTTCTTCAGACTCTGAATGAGAAGGAATTGTATGCCAAACTGTCAAAATGTGAATTTTGGCTGGAAGAGGTTAAGTTTCTGGGTCATGTAATCTCAAAGGGTGGGATTACAGTGGATCCATCAAAAGTGAAGGCAGTGCTACAATGGGAAAGACCTAAGTTGGTGACGGAGATTCGTAGCTTCGTGGGTTTAGCCGGATATTACCAGAGATTCATTGAGGGATTCTCCAAAATTGTAGGACCTCTTATCCAACTCACAAGAAAGAACCAAGCTTTTGAGTGGATCGACAGCTATGACCAGAGTTTCCAAGAGTTGAAGAATCGGCTAACTACCTCGCCAGTGTTAGTGCTACCTGATTCGAATGAGCCCTTTGAGGTGTACTGTGACACTTCATACCAAGGACTAGGATATGTACTTATGTAGCACAGAAGAGTAGTGACTTATGCTTCAAGGCAATTGCGAGTACACGAGAAGAACTACCCGACGCATGACTTGGAGTTAGCGGCTATGGTTTTCGCTTTGAAGATATGGAGGCATTTTCTCTATGGAGCAACGTTCAACATTTTTAGTGATCACAAAAGCTTAAATTATTTGTATGATCAGAAGGAGTTGAACATGAGGCAGGGAAGGTGGCTGGAGTTCTTGAAAGACTACGATTTCCAACTTCTGTATCACCCCGGCAAGGCAAACATCGTGGCAGACGCCTTGAGCAGGAAGATGATCAACGTCTCTGCCCTGATGATCAAGCAAAAGGATCTGATAGATTAGTTCAGAGATGTATGGTCTTTTATGGAGTTAGAACCAGGAAAAATCTGCATGAATATGGTTACCATCTCAAGTGAGCTAATGGACGACATACGGGAAAAATAGAAGGTTGATAAGTTCTTACAAGAAGTGAGAGAGCAAATGAAGCAAGGCAACGAAACAGCATTTGCAGAAGGAACAAACGGAATTCTGAGATTCCGAGGTAGAGTCTGTATTCCCCGTGACCAAGAGCTTAGGGAGTATATTATCAATCATACTCACACAAGTCAGCTGAATATGCATCTGGGTATAACAAAAATGTATCAAGACTTGAAGAAGTTGTTTTGGTGGCATGGAATGAAGAATGACGTCACTAGACGTTTATCGACTTGTCTGGTCTATCAGAAAGCTAAAGTGGAACATCAAAGACCAGCAAGATTGCTGCAACCATTGTCTGTTCCTGAATGGAAGTGGGACAACATTGCAATGGATTTTGCAGTGGGTTTGCCAAGAACAAGAAAAGGTCATGTCTCGATTTGGGTAATTATGGACCGACTCACGAAATCAGTGCATTTTCTCCTGATCAACATAAGGTACAAACTGGAAAAACT
The DNA here is from genome assembly GCA_029884595.1 of Ormosia semicastrata. Classification (NCBI taxonomy): domain Eukaryota; kingdom Viridiplantae; phylum Streptophyta; class Magnoliopsida; order Fabales; family Fabaceae; genus Ormosia; species Ormosia semicastrata. Next base: position 2,820,962 of record JAQQTO010000061.1, on the reverse strand, counting down.
GACCCAGTTGTACATTAGAGAAATTATTAGACTGCATGGTGTGCCTACAAGTATTATGTCGGATAGGGATCTGAGGTTTACTTCAAAGCTCTGGCATAGTCTACAGGAAGCATTAGGGACAAAGTTACTTCTAAGTTCTGCTTATCACCCACAGACCGATGGCCAATCGGAGAGGACAATCCAATCATTGGAAGATTTGCTTAGAGCTTGCACCATGGAACAGACTGAAAGTTGGGATGACGTTCTACCATTGATAGAATTCACCTACAACAATAGTTACCATTCAAGCATAGGGATGGCACCCTATGAGGCTTTGTATGGACGATGGTGTCGAACACCTCTGTGTTGGTACCAAGACGGCGAGCGCCTCACTATTGGACCAGATGTTATACAACAGACGGTCGAGAAGGTTAAGATGATTCAGGAGAAGATGAGGACGGCTCAGAGCCGACAAAAGAGTTATGCAGACAAAAGAAGAAAGCCTCTTGAGTTTGAAGAAGGCGAGCATGTATTTTTGAAAGTGTCACCTACGACTGGGGTAGGCCGGGCCTTGAAATCTAGAAAACTCACTCCAAAATTTCTTGGACCATACCAGATTATTCACCGAGTAAGTCCAGTAGCCTATCAAATAGCCTTACCCCCTCTCCTCTCAAACATTCATAATGTCTTCTATGTGTCACAACTGCAAAAATACCTTCCTGACCCAAGTCATGTTATAGCACTAGATACAGTACAATTAAAAGAGAACTTAACCTATGAGGCACCTCCTGTAAGAATTGAGGACAGAAGGACCAAGCAACTGAGAGACAAGGAGATCTCATTAATGAAGGTAATCTGGAATGAAATAATTGGAGATGCAACTTGGGAGCTGAAACACAAAATGAAGGAGCAACACCCACAATTATTCTAAGGTATGAAAATTTCGAGGACGAAATTTCTTTTTAGAAGGAGAGAGTTGTAACACCTCAAAAATTATTTATTTTATCATCAATCATCATTTTATAATAATTATAATTTTTTGGAATTTCTGTGAATTTTTTCAAAAACGTCGAATATTTTAATATATTCTTCATTTTACGTGCACATTGAGCAGAGTCAGTGTAACACCCCGAAAATGATTTGTTTCATCATGAATAGTCATTTCTCAATATTCGTGATTTTTGGAGATTTTTTTAGAATTTTCTGAAAATACTGAATATTTTTAATATATTCCTCGTTTTACATGTACACCGAGCAAAGTCAGTGAAATGCTCCAGAAAATCATTTATTTGTGATGAATAGTCATTTTTCAATATTTGTGATTTTTATGAATTTTTGTGAATTTTTCTAAAAACGTCAAATATTTTAGTATATTCTTCATTTTGCGTGTACGCTGAGCGGAGTCGAGATAACAAAATATTTTCCTTGAGGCTGGTAAACCTTGAATTGTCAATGTGTCGATGGGGGATCTCACTAAACCCGAGGCCAGGCACAGTTTGCGAGGTTTGCATTTTTCAAAGTTTTATCTAATAAATAAAATCGTTGTATCATAAAATTATCTGATGAATAATAAAATATTATTTTCATTAACTGAAACTTTTATTCACTGAAAAAATAATTCTAACAGTGTAATTAATCATCTGTTCAAGAGTATTTAATTAAGGAGACAAGCTTACTTTGCACTTTGTCAAGAAACGTGCGAAGCTTCAAGGAAGCTTCTACGAAATTTCCTCCAAGCTTCCCAAGGAAGCTACTCACCCCTCTCTCCTCTCTCTCTCTCCTCTCTCCTCTCTCCTCTCTCCTCTCTCCTCTCTCCACACTCACGGTTGCTGCACCAATTTTGGGGGGGGGAATTTGTGTTTCACACAATTAATTATACCACCTTAATTTCAAAAACCTAAAAGCATCTTTCATTTTCCTATGCACTCTCTCTCTATCTTCTTCTTCCTTTGAATTTTTCTCCTCATTCTCTCTAAGGACCACACGGCCAGCAACCCCTCCATGCCTCATCCATCACAAAAAATTTCATCCAACCCCATTTTCTTAATCTTCTCTATCATCTAAACATTTCTCTAGTTGGTGAATCTTTGAAAAGCTCTCATCTTCACCATTTTCTTCAAGCTTCAAGCTTAGGGTTTTTGGGTAAGCTTCTTGATTCTTCACTTTCGTTTACCCATTTTCGTTTTTATGGTCTCCTTTGTGACCATCCATGCCTTATTTTTCAAGCATTGGTGTTGTTTTGATGGGATTGAAATTTCTAAGGTTTGGTAGAGTGCAAATCCGAAATTGCAAGGAGCTCTAGGAGGGTTTCTCTTGCTTTCTTCTCTTAAGTAAGAGGAAGACACTACCTCTAATAGCAATAAGAAACCTTGTTTGTGATTGATTGTGAGAAAATCCTATTGAGGGTTATTCTTTATTTGCATGATCGATATGATTATATATTGTATTTAATTTGTTTAAGTTATTTGTTTGATTAGTTGTGTATATTGATATATTTGAATGGATTGGAGAGCATGAAATGGAAGGAAATAATTTTGGATTCCCTCTTGAATGGCTACGATTTTGGGGGCCCAAAATTAGGGTCCTTGATGAACAATTATAATAAGTGGAGGACATAATTAATCAAGTGTACAATATGTGATTAGTGGAATGAGAAATTTGGGAACTTAATCCCCTAGGGAGGCCACAGCCTCTAGGGCCATTTAGGGCTTGATTATGCAACTTTGGGTAACCTTGGAACTTAAATAATCAAGTGAATAACTTTGTGTACAATATGAATATACTTTGAGATTCATAAATTTTAAAGAATTAAGAATGAAATTTATCATAAAACTTAGGGAAATTTTAATTAGGGAAAGAACAAGAGAGTGTGAGACTTTAAGACCCTTAGAATAACTTTTTAAGTGTATGAGGATAAATTATATTAGAGAATTTAATTAATTAAGAGAATTCCTCTAGAGACGAACTTTGTAAGAAAGGCTAAATTTAAGTAAGAATTCATAATAAATCTTAAAAATGTATTAATTCATTTAATTCCAATATTGTGATATTGTGGGTCCATGTGAGTGATCAATGATGTGTTGATACTTAGTTTGGCCAATTGTAGCATATTGTGGAAAAGTATGCAATGATGGATATACATGTTTATGCAGAGAGTTGTCATGCATTGTAAAAGTCCGTTGGGCTATTGTTAAGGCCATGTTGCCTAGGGGATTGAATACACCTTCGTGCGGGTGCGAGTAGACTAGTGTAGGTCATATTGTTGACCATGGGGGCGTCGGGGTGCGAGTACCTCGCAATGGACAGTTGGTAGCTCTTCTGTCCATGGGGTAAACCGATGCAAACGCACCGACGATCCTAACCGGGCACTGTCCTATATCGTGATCTAGCGTAGACTATCTGTACAATGCCTTGATATGGACGTGAATAAACTGATGAGTTATAGCACTTTGGTCGTGGCAGCCGAGTTGCAGACGTTTCTCCTGATCTTTCTCTTCGACTGTTTGTGCCTAGCTCCATGGAGTAGGATTTTGACTTTGTATGCATGTGCATAGTGAGTCCATATATTATCTGACATATGTTTATTGTAATTGGAACTGCTTAGTTGTGATTACTACTATTTAATGCTTATTATTATTATTACTGTTGAAATGCTATGTGGGCTCCTTGTGCCTTAACTGTTTCTTGCTGCTATAACTAGTAATGATGGTAGGATGTCTTACCTCTTTCCTATATTTCTGTTATTCTCTATCTGTATATTGTGTCCCATCGAAGATGATGGTAAGGAGGTTGGAGCTCTCGATTTCCCCAGCTTCTGGCCTAGTCACAATTAGCACCTACTGACGGATCATGGCGGCACACCCATATAGATTTCTAGGTTATGTACGTTTGACCTTCCTTGGAGGGCCAGACTGCTGGTACATCAACCTAAATTCTGAGCGTTTTATCTACGAGGGAGAGGTGTCGATTTCACTAACTTGGAGGCATCATGATCCGCCCATCTTCATGGGCAGCATAAGCATGTGTTTGGAGTTCTACTTACCCATCCGGGAGATGTGGGGTGATCACTACTACACCCCACATGAGGATTCTTTTGTTTCCACTGCTCGGGCCCCGGCCCGTCATTCAATGGCTCCTATGTGGGTTTCCTCGGATGAGGAAGACTCCGAGGAGGATCTCGGGGAGGATCTTGCGGAGGATCCTGACAGGATTCCTCCTCATTTAAGGGACTGATATTGCTGGTAGCTACTGATGGCTACCAGTGTTTTATTTTGGGGGCCTGATGTTTTTATTTTGGTGGGCTGTATATTTCTGATATATTGGGGATATATATATGTATATATGTATGATCCTTTAAGCAGGTATAGTTTCACTTTTTGTACATTGGGCTTTGTAACTAAACAGTATTCGATATATATATATATATATATATATATATATATATATTATACAATGTTGATCAAATGTATGCTTTACTTCTATCTTGTTCTTTACTTCCATTTATGTTTCGTCACTACATTTTATTAATTATTATAAAAAAAATATTATCACCATTTTATTTATGCAGTTTTAACCAGATAAATTTAATTGAAATCAAAAGAACCAGGTCTTAATTTATCATTTATATTTTTCGCATTGTAAATGACAATGTGACGTTCCCTCCTAAAAAGGGGCGTTACAGAATCCATGCATAACAGAGGTTCCAATCGGAGAATACAACATTCAAAGTTCATTTAAGATTATATATGTAATTATATTATGGTTCCTTTAATTATCTATTAATGCCAACACTTGTAAATGGATTCAAGCATTCATTGTGTCAATTCTGTCTACAACAAATCAAGCAAAATACAACACATATAATGATCACTGGATAATATATCATTCTAGCACAAGAAAGAAATTAATCTAACCTTATTTCATTACCCAGAGCTTCACCCTTTCATCCAAATAAAATAAAAGTTAGTTACTCATGAACAAGAAGAAAGAAAAAAGAAGAAGAAGGAGATGAACATAATTTCTATTTAGAACAAAAGAAAACTACAACAAGAAGAACAAATGATACAATAACATGATCTTGATCTCTTAACCAAGATGCCTCTAATGAGTAACTAATGCAGTATTTTATAGAGAATGAAAAGTACAGGATGACAATGGAGTTGTTTAATGAGTGGGTGGATGATGGGAAAATTATTGTCATGCTTGTCTTTCCACTTGCACCAACCAATTCAGCTATCTTCACATGACTATAACTCTATCATAATGTCATCATCTTGAAAGGTAGTCTTCATAAAAGTTGAAGGGTTTTGTATTAGCTTTCCAATGCAATTAGTTTTAGTATAATCAAACTCCTATAACCCAACTTATGGCCCAATATGTTTATATTGTTCAGTTTCCAGCAACAACACCTTTGTTCTGACTTCTAATCCTAATATGACCCACTAGATATCCGAATCTACTCTTATGTTCTTCATGAAAGTTGTAGATTTGGGTCTTATATTCCATTTGGGCTTATTTAGTATCAATTGAACTCCTATAACTCAAGAAATGGGCTGATGAGTGCGCAGAGGTCAAGCTGTCAGGATCAACATTCTGGCTCTTGCTTCCACTTCAATTTAAATTATCCAAACGTGTGATTATGCTCTTGAGTCTTTATGAAAGTTGTAAATAATTGTCTTAGATTTCCTATAAGACTAGAATCACATCTATCAAATACTTACAACTTAGATTATAGCATATTTATTGAACACTGCCAAATAGAGAAATTAAGGTCAATTCATGCAATAATTCCTTCAATAATCCAATCAAGCTCAATATCATAAAATGTGACAAAACTAACTTAATTAAGCCTAATTGAATCTTAAGAGCCCAGTGAGAGGATTATTAAATGAATTAAATATATTATTATCAGTTATGCATGCCCATAACTGATTATTGAGGGCTGGGAAGTACCAATTGCTCGCAAATAACCAATTATGGCTTGTCCATAATCGGTTATTTGGGCAATTTCAGACTTGAAAATAGAACATTTGAGGGAGGATACCCCAATACCATCCCCTGATTCATAAAAAACAACACAAAACTTCATCCATAAACATCAAATCCATCACAAATCAACATGGCAAGCATGGGTAAATCTCAACTCAAAGTTTACAACTTTTAAAAAACTCAAATCCTCAATATCTCAAGAGCAAGAAGTAAACTTAGTTTCAAAATCATATCATTTGAAAATTATGTTTCAAAACTCATCATTCAATAAAGTTTTCCTTGAGAACTCTAAGAAAAATCAAACAAGCTAAGAAGAGTTTTAAAGAAAACCCCTACCTCAATTTATCTCTTTCTTCTTTCCTTTTCCTTTTCTCTTTCCTTGGTTGCTTCCTCCTTCTCCTTCTCTTGTTATTTCCTTACTTTTCTTGTTTCCCTTTCTCTCTTCTGTTAGCAGATGTGAGAATGATAGAATAGAGAAAGTAAGGATGAGAAGTGAGAGAATGAGAAGATGGGAAGGTGGAAATGTGAAGAGTGGGCAAAGTGAAGAGAAAATATCTACATATTAGGTAAAAAGCATCAGAATGCAATAATGGTGGATGTGGGAAAGCTCTCCAAGAAATTAAATCCAACTAATAAGTTTTTCTCTACTAAGAACACTTTAGTTTTTCAGAAATGAATTTTCTAACCTTCATAAGTATTGTAGAAAATTCTAGAATTTCATTCTATTTTCTATATTACTATTCCACCACTTTTCTTATACTGCCATATTAAACTCTAAGCTTCATTATTCTTTCTCTAGGTTAAATTAAACCTATGGAACTGAATTAAGAAGCTCTCAGATGTCCATTTTAATTATTCACAGCTTAGAAATAAATCTTTCTTATTTATTTCTATTTTCTCAGCTCTTTCCATTAAAAGTCCAAATTTTATAAGAGTTATTTCTCACATTCAGTTATAGATTTATTCTCAAGCTACACCAGCTAGTTACCAAAATTAACTAATCTCCTATACTAATGTTATTGAGCTTCTATAACCCTGATTAAGTCCATAGGGCTAGAGAGAATGTTACAGAAGATGTTGTTTTAGTTCATGAATCTCCATACCAATTAAGTTTAGAGTCTGTATGAGAGTTTTAGCAAGCTTTAGCTCCATGCTTGTGGTTAAAAATAACTTAAAACTTAGGTTTTGGAGGTTGGAATCTGGTTTGAAAGCTAGAGGAGTTGAAATTGGCTTTCTAGTGCATTGGCGCTTAGGTGCCAGAGTTGGGCGCTTAGGCTCCAAATGCCTAAAGCCATTTCTGCTTCAAGATACGCGCAGGGCGCCTGAGCGCCAAGTGAGGAGCACCTGAGCACTAGGCATGGAGCACATGAGCGCTAAGAAAAACAAAGTGAGTCTCTGGTATCTAGGTTGCTGAGCGACCAGTGTCCACTGCCCAGGTGCCAGTGCCCAGAAAGAACAAGGTAGCTCTCTGCCATCCTAGCGCCTAGGCGCTAAAGAGTGGGTGCCTAAGCACTAAAGAGTGGGCGCCTAGGTGCCTAGAGCATATTTTCCAAGGATAATTATTTTCATAAAATGGAGTCCCCTGATTCTTGGATTTGTTTATATATGCTTTTTTAAAGAATGTTAAGACACTACTAGGGGTATTTCATGTTGGGAAATTCGTGAACAAAAACATAGTGAAAAAAGGATTCCCACCAAGGATCCATGCAAAAAGGGAGCTATGAAACATGATTTTTTAGTTTACCTCTTGAAGTCAGACAAAAAAAAATGATCAAGAAAATCACTAGCACCATAGCAACGACGGTACCTCTAAGTTGTCCATATGAACAGACTTATAAATATCCAATGTATACGATCTTGGAGTCTCACATTTCTTACATAGTGCTAGCTGTGAAGAGAAGAGAAACCTGTCACTCATTCACTCACTATTTCTGTTAGGGTGCGGCTAGGGTTTGTAATCTGATGTCCTTGATAGCACCTTAGTAGCACTATTTATAATAGTGACTGCCTTACACGAGTGAGAGTAACAGTAGGTTTAGCAGTGTAACATTGAGCTCATCTGTTATGATTCTGGCCCACGATAGAACCCTAGTCCAACTTGGATTCTAATTACTCTAAAACAGTTTGTTCTATATATGTGACCTTGCAGGTTCTCATGATATTGACAGTAATATTAAAATCCTATTTTAATAATACAAGTAGTGAGTAGTATCTAGCAATATATTGCTGCTACTCAAGTAATGAGAATATCAATGATTTTACATAACCTTTTCGTGACCAATGTTTCCTCATAGTTTAATCCCTTTGTCTAGATATCTAGATTAAACATAAGGCATGGAATGTGTCTCCTTTGAATAGTTCAATATTTCGTTTCTTGATACTCGAGTAGGCTTAGTAATAACAGATGAGATCAATATCTCATATTGACTCATTTGAGCTTAGCCTTCGTAGTCTTACTCAATCAGGGGCTCTGAAGATATCGTTCCTATTATGTAGGAGGGATAAATCATATCTAGGTCACTCACATCCATTTGTATGATTTGCAGTATGTCCAATAACTAACTTTATAATCACCTTGTTACAAATGACATTTAATGGCATCAAAACATATAACTCCTCATGTAAGAATCGTAGTGACTTCAGGTCAAAGGACCACATACACCATTATCACTTTGAGAGTTGCTTATGAAACTCACGTAATGATATATGCAACATTCTCATGGTGGGTTAGTCCAATACATTATTACTCTAATATGTATCCATGTGAAGACTTGATATCTCATATCAATGACCCATAAGATGTGGTCATCAGTCTACACACATACTAGTCTCAATGCATTATTGTTGTCCTAATTAATAATAATACTTGACTAAGGACATTCAAGAATAATGTTCTGAATTTATCCAATAGGATCTCACAATCAAGTCATCCACTTGATGTCCTATGGCATCAAACTTACTATTCTAAGGATTTGATTATGTTTACAATAAACAACACAATAAATGAAATGGCTCATGTATTAAATAAATAGCATAATACAATGTATGTAAGTATGATCAAAATATATTGGTCTCTAGGGCATACACCAACAATCTCCCACTTGCATTAGAGCCAATCAAGCATATGTCTAATGCCTAAAGATCTAGTATGACCCTTATGTTTTTGTTGCACAAGAGGCTTTATCAGTGGATCAACGATGTTATCATCTATTGGTACTCTGCATATCTTCACATCTCCTCTATCAATGATCTCACGAATGAGATCGAAGTGCCTAAATATATATTTAGATCGCTGGTGAGATCTAGGATCCTTAGCTTGTGCAATGGCTTCATTACTATCACAATAGAGGTCCACTAGGTCCACAATGCTAGGAACTACACCAAGCTCAGTAATGAACATCTTGATCCAAATGACCTCCTTTGCTGCATTGGAGGCAACAATATACTCAGCCTCTGTGGTAGAATCGGCGACTGTCTCCTGCTTTGAGCTATTTCGATTCATAGCCTTACCATTCAGGTAAAAAACAAAACCTAATTGCGATCTGGAGTTATCCTTATTGGTTTGGAAGCTAGCATTAGTGTAACCCTTTACAACTAGCTCTTCCTTGGCTCCATATACTAAGAACGAATCCTTAGTCCTTCTCAAGTACTTAAGGATGTTCTTGGTAGCAGTCCAATGACTCTCACTGGGATCAGACTGGTACTTGCTCGTCATGCTCAAAGCATACGCGATGTCTAGTCGAGTACATAACATGGCATACATGATAGATTCAATTGCAGATACATATGGAACCTTGTTCATGCGATCCTTCTCATCCTAGGTGGGGGGGATTGAGCCTTAGATAGGCTTACACCATATGACATAGGCAAGAGTCCTTTCCTGGATTCATGCATGTTAAAGCGTCTTCACACTTTGTCTATGCATGTACTCTGACTTAGGCCAAGCAGTCTCTGTGATCTATCTCTATAGATCTTGATACCTAATGCATAGGTGGCTTTGCCCAAGTCCTTTATGGAAAAGCATTTCCCTAACCAAGTCCTTATAGAATGTAGGGTAGGGATGTCATTTCCGATGAGTAGTATGTCATCTACATACAACACCAGAAAGACAATTGTGCTCCCACTAACTTTCTTGTAGAGACAAGGTTCTTCTTCATTCTTGATGGATCTAAATTGTTTTATTGTATCATCAAAATGAAGATTCCGGCTTCTAGAAGCTTGCTTCAATCCATAAATAGATCATTACAACTTACACACTTTTCCAACATCCTGTAGAGTGGCAAAACCCTCAGGTTGGGTCATGTACACATCCTCGAGAAGATTTCCATTAAAGAAAGTAATTTTGACATCCATTTGCCAGATTTCATAATCGTGGTATGCTGTAATAGCAAGCAAGATTCGAACGGATTTAAGCATTGCAATTAGGGAAAAAGTCTCATCATAGTCTACACCATGAATTTGTTTGAAACCTTTAGCCACCAATCATGCCTTAAAGGTATGCACGTTACCATCCATGTCAGTTTTTTTTTTGAAAACCCACTTGCATCTAATGGGTTTTACCCCTTTAGGTGGGTCAACTAAGGTCCATACCTAGTTGGCATACATGGATTCCATTTCAGATCTCATGGCCTCAAGTCATTTCTCAGATTCTGGGCCAATTATGGCTTCTTGGTAAGTCATAGGCTCATCTTAATCCATGAGCAATACGTCACATTGTTGTGCTATTAGAGCAGGTTGCTATTCCACATTGTTTTGTGGAGGCTGCTCTATTTCCACCATCAGTTCATTGCTACTCTGTGAACTTTGAATTTCTTCAAGTTCTATTTTTTTCCCACTAGTTCCTTTAGAGATAAACTCCTTTTCTTGGAACATAGCAGTCCGAGTGATAAACACTTTGCCCTCAATAGGATTATAAAAATAGTATCCCTTGCTTTCCTTGGGATACACCACAAAGAAACATCTATTTGATTTGGGTCCAAGCTTATCAGAAACTTGACGTTTCACATAAGTTTTACAACCTCAAATCTTCATGAAAGACATACTAGGCTGTCTCCCAGTCCATATCTCATATGGTGTCTTTTGAACCATCTTAGATGGAACATGGTTAAGTGTAAAACCTACTTTTAATAGAGCATATCCCTAGAAGGAGCCTAGAAGGCCTGCATAACTCATCATGGATCGGACCATGTCCAACAAGGTCCGGTTCCTCCTTTCAGAAACACCATTCCATTGTGGTGTTCCAGGAAGAGTTAGTTGAGATATTATCCCACACTCTTTCAGATGATCATCAAATTATTGGCTTAACTATTCACTACCTCGATCTGATCGAAGGACTTTAATACTCTTGCCAAGTTGGTTTTGTACCTCATTCTTGAATTCTTTGAATTTTTCAAAGGATTCTGATTTGTGTTTCTTAAGATACATAAACCCATATCAACTAAAATTATCAGTAAATGTAATGAAGTATTGAAAACCACCTTTAGCCATTGTATTTAGGGGTTCACATACATCACTATGTATGAGGCCCAAAAGATCACTAGCCCTTTCACCTTGTCCAGTGAATGGGGCTTTAGTCATCTTCCCTAATAAACAAGGCTCACATATCTTATATGATTCAAAATCAAATGAGTCAAAGAATCCATCTTTATGGAGTTTGGAGATGAGTTTCTCATTTATGTGGCCCAAACGACAATGGCAGAGATAAGTTAGGTTTATATTATTTGATTTGAACCTCTTAGTATTTACGTTATAGACATGCATTCTGAGATCGAGGACATAAAGTCTATTACTCAGTTGTGCACTAACCATAAAAATATCATTCAAATAAATAAAACTTTTGTTTTTTATTATAAAAGAAAAAACCTTTCTTGTCCAAACAAGAAATAGAAATGATATTCTTACTAATAGCAGGTACAAAATAAAAATTCTCCAACTCAATAACAAGCCAGTGGGCAAAGATAAAAAATAAGTCCCTACGGTTAAAGCAGCAACTTTTGATCCATTTCCAACTTGCAAGTCGACTTCACCCTTAGCCAACGGTCTACTCCTTTTAAGATCCTACACATTTACACAAATATGAGACCCACTTCTAGTATCTAATACCCAAGATGCAGAAATAGATAAATTGACTTCTATAACAAAAATGCCTGAAGTGGAAGTCTCACTTCCTTTCTTTTTCTTAAGCTCCTCTAGGTAACTGCCACAGTTCCTCTTCTAATGTTCGGCCTGACCATAATGGAAGCACATACCTTCCTTAGCCACTCCGCCCACAAGTTTCAAGCTGGAAGTGCTGGGCTTAGATTTATCCTTGCCCTTGCCCTTCTATTTGTCCTTGGGCTTCTTAAGCTACTTTTTGCCTTTATTTTTTTAGACCATCGTATTCCTTTTCCTTTGTTTATATTTTGCTCAACAATTCTTAACATACTTAATAGCTTTAGCAGAGGTTTGTCAATTTTGTTCATGTTGTAATTCATAACGAATTGACTGTAACTTTTCGGCAATGATTACATGACTAAATTAGGGGCCAACTCTTAACCTAAAGGGAAACCAAGTCTCTCCAGGTTCTCAATGTACCTAATCATTTTGAGCACATGATTACCAACAGGATTAGCCTCTACTAGTTTGCACTAAAATAGTGCCTTTGAGACTTTGTATCTTTCATGCCTAGCCTACTATTGATAGAGCCTTTTTAGGTGTACGATCATATCATAAGCATTTATGTTCTCATGTTACTTCTGAAGCTTAGAGTTCATGGTGGATAGCATTAGACAGTCGATGTCCAAGGCGTCATCTTGATGCTTCTTATAAGCATCTCTTTCAGCTCTAGGGGCATTAGTAGCAGGTGGCTTAGGAATGGGCTACTTTAGAATATACAACTTTTTCTCGTGTTTGAAGACAATCCTCAGATTCCTGTTCCAGTCTAGAAAATTTGTTCCAGACAATTTGTCCTTCTCAAGGACGGATCGCAATGACAAGTTATTCGAAGTGTTTACTACCACGGTAATCTATCAACAGAAATATGCAAAGTATAAGTATCATGCTATAAACATATTTAACAAGATCTTTAATTAAATATGTCTCCCACTATTTTATTCAAATTAATGACCCTCAACGTTGACTTAGAAAATCCTATCGCAAGATTTCCTAGTGGACCAGCTTTGGCTGATCACTCAAAATTTGGTTATTTAGGTAGAAACCATTTTCCAATTACATCACATGAAACTCTTGGATAGTTGGGTGAATAACACTTATTCTAATCCATCAAATGGACTAAAGGCCAACTCTATGCCTCTAAGCCTTCAATCCTATTGAAATGGCCTAGTTAAGTCAGACCTAATGGCTAGTAGTTGGATATTACCCTTATCATATCACGTCTTACTAATATAGATAAAGGTATCCTGCTTTGGCAGACCTACACTTAATCAATACTAGCCTTGATGAGTGCCACGCATTAGAAGGCATCATACAATAACTTAATATTTGCTTTGAGGGATTTTATTTATTTATTATTTGATCTCACCATTTGTTAAACCATTTAACATACCATCAACATCCAAGCATCTCATACATTTAAACCATATAAAGAATATGACATGGTTATAGCCCCTAACGCAGTGATTCTCCCAAGCCAATGGGATTATCGTTAACTAAAAGCGAACAACTTCACCAAACATCTCCCATTAACGTCCTCAATTGATGCTGTCTTCTTGCCTCCACATCAAGATTACATTACAAAGTATAAAGAATCCTCGTTTTACATACAAGGGGAGTTAGGTGAGAAGAGAATGTATAACCAGAATGTAGAAAGAAAGGCATGACACGTAGGCCATATTTTCAAATAACCCAAAAAGGCAAAATAAGAGGACTAAGGCCATAACCATACACCATAAGGAACACAAAAGGTCAAATCAATAATACATTATTATCTTTGTGAATCATAAAAATAGATTTGAATTTCACGCCTCATAAAAGACACTCTATGCATGGGGGTCTAATTGCTCGGTCAAGGGGAAGTCTCCCCTTGCGGGGCTCAGGGCAATGCCCCGAAACTAAAAGATGAACTTCTTGCTAATAACTCCATGAAATGTAGTTATTTGTTTCCTATATCTGTGTTCTAATGATAGCTTAGTCCTTATTATTATGTATATATGAAATATTTTAGGCTTATATTTGTCAAATTCCATATTGATATCTTCCTATATGAAATTGTGCAAATCTTGTATATTCAAGTATTTTAGTGGATTTGCAACTGTTATTAATTTGATGATTTCTATATTATAGGAAGGGTTTCAAGCAAGTGGATTCGAGCAATTCAGCAGCTCACACTATGGTGCATGAATGTTTATGTTGTGGCATGGTGCACTCTGCCCTGTTGTATACTGAAGACCCATGGCTAGAACGCCACAGCGCGAAGGAACGTATGTTGCAGCATGGGGACCTAATTTACACTTAAGCCGCAGCATAGGCATGTTAACATCGTGGCATGAAATAGAGTTCTGCGCCTATAAATACTGTTTTATTAGATTTTTGTAGGGAGCTTTTCAGTTTTAGAGAAGTTACGACTAGGTTTTCACTTTGAGGCTGAGAAGAAGCCAAAGGGAGCAAGGTTGGAGGCCATCTTCTTCATGGAAAGAGATTCAAGCATCAAAGTTCACATTCATTGAGCTTCCTTCCTATTCCTTTTTACTTTCTTCTCTTCCCTTATCATGAACATGATTTTTGTTGTTATGTTTTCGTGTTCAATGAGTAGCTAAGCTATATTTAGAGAATTCTATGGATCCTCCTATGGATATTGATGATTTTGTACTTATTAATGTATAGTTTTGTTCAATCATATAGATCTTAATGCTCTTGATTATTTGGCTAACTTTTAAGTGATTTATTGAAATCTAATGAACCTAGACATAAGAATTTGGATTTAAGATAATATGTATAGTTGATGCATGTTCGATTTCATTCTCATGGTGGGATAAGTTGATTGGCTAATGGGATAGAAATATACCTCTTGGTCATGTATAGTAGGTGTTTGAGAATAGATCTTAATGAGTGGAGTTTGCGCTAGTTTTCATGGAAACATAATGAATTAGGAAAATAAAGCATGATTGATTGACCTAGACATAGGTTTTTAGCTAAAGTAGATTCTCAAGCTAACTTAACTAATTCGTCCATGTTGCTTATGAGGGTTGCATTTTATTAATTGAAGTAGAGGGTGTAGAAGGATTCCCTAAACTTTGACCATTATTTTTATTTCCAATTTATTGCTTTTTAGTCTTTAATTTATATGATTTTCCCTATTTTTATGTTCTTCAATAGAATTATTTAAGCTATTAGTTGATATTTAGCATTAGAAGTAACCTTGTCCTCGTAGGAATGATATCCTACTTTACACTATATTACTTGTTTGATCCGTGCATTTACAGCCTATAAAGGGACAAAAAAGTTTTTGGCGCCATTGCCGGGGACAACAGTTAATTTCTGTATTGCTAATATTGACAACAAGCTTATTTGGTTCTAATTCAAGTTTTGTATAGTTCATTTTAATTTAAGTTTTTAGTCTCTTGTGTTTTAGGTACAATAACAATGGCAGATGATCATAGTCATACGAGGCCTTTGAGGGAATTCGCGACTTCTCAAATGGAGAATTTACAATCAAGTATAAGCAGGCCTCCTATCCGTGCTAATAATTTTGAGATCAAAGTGGTCATAATTCAAATGATACAAACTTCTGTGCAATTTTGCAGTTTGTCAAGAAAAGATCCCATTGTCCACCTATCAAATTTCTTGGAGATATGTGACACTTTCAGGCACAATGGAGTCTCTGAAGATGCCATTCGCCTAAGGCTCTTTCCATTCTCTCTTTGAGACAGAGCCAAGAGTTAGTTGCAATCTCTGCCGATGGGATCCATAAGCACTTGGAATGATATCTATAGTTCTGAATAAATACTTCCCACCTACCAAGACTGCTGAAATGGTGAATGACATCACCTCATTCACCCAACCTGAATCTGAATCCTCGTATGAAGCTTGGGAGAGGTACAAGGATCTTCTGCTTAGTTGCCCACACCATGAGATACTGCCATGGCACCAGATCTACTCATTTCACAATGGCTTGCTACCACACCACCGTGCAATTATGGATGCAGTTGCTGGTGGTTCATTGCTGAGCAAATCTTTTGATGATGCATTTCAATTGTTAGGGGAATTGGTAGCCAATAGCTATAATGGCCTTCAGTGAGAAATACTCTAAGGAAGGTAGCTGGAGTACAGGATGTAGATGTAATTACATCCCTATTAGCTTAAGTGACGGTAATTGCTAACAAGCTCAACAATTTGGGAACATGCCCTCATCAAAGCTTGTTGGTGTATGCTCTAGAGGCCAATACATTTTCTATATTTATATACATTCTATTATGCTATTTTATATATGAGGCATTTCATTTATTGTATTCTTTTTTTATAAACATAATAAAGTCTTTAGAATAGTAAGTTTGATGCCATAGGACATCAAGTGGATGACTTGATCGTGAGATCCTTTTGGTTATAACACTATTCTTAAATGTCCCTAGTCAAGTATTATTGTTAATTAGGACAACAATAATACATTGAGACTAGTATGTGCATAGACTGATGACCACATCTCACGGGTCATGGATATGAGATATCAAGTCTTCACATAGGTACATATTATAGTAATGATGTACTGGACTAACCCATCATGAGAACACTACATGGATCGTTACGTGAGTGTCATAAGTGATTCTTATAGTGACAATGGTGTCTGTGATCCTTTGACCTGAACTCACTATGATTCCTACATGAGGAGTTGTGTGTTTTAATACCATCAAATGTCATCTATAACAAGGTGATTATAAAGTTAGTTATTGGACATACTGCGAATCATGCAGAGGGATGTGAGTGACCTAGATGGGATTTGTCACTCCTACATAACAGAAGCGATATCTTTGGGCCCCCTGATTGAGTGAGACTGCGAAATGCATGGCCATGCTCAAATGAGTCAATATGAGATATTGATCTCATTTGTTATTACAAAGTCTACTCGAGTATCAGGAAACGAAAGATTGGACTATACAAGGGTGATGCATTCCATGCCTTATGTTCAATCTAGATATCTTGACAAAGGGACTAAACATCAGGGAAACATTAGTCACGGAAAGGTTATGTCAAATCACTGACATTCTTATTGCTTGGGTAGCAGCGATATGTTGCTAGATACCGCTCACTGCTTGTAATATTAATATGGGATTTTAATATTATTGCCAACGTAATAAGAACCTGCAGGGTCACACACATAGAGCAGACTAAAATTGGAGCAATGGATCTAAGTTGGACTCGGATTCAAATATGGGTCAGACTCATAACAGATGGGTCTAGGGTTGTACAGCTTACCTTGCTGCTGCTCACATTCACTTAAGGCAGTCACTATTATAAATAGTACTGTTGAGGGACTGCTAAGATACACAATTTCAGAACCCTAGCCGCACCTACAGAAAAGTGAGTGAGAGAGCGACAGGTTTCTTCTCTTCTCCTCGCAGCTAGCACTGTGTGAGAGACGTGAGGCTCCTCTTTGCGGACATTGGACGTTCATGAGTCTGTTCGTGTGGATACTGCAGAGACATCATTTCTATTACGGTGTTGGTGATTCACGCTTCAAGAGGTGAATCATTTAAAAACTCAGATTATGGCTTTTTCGCTGGATCCTCAGTGGGAATCCCTGTTTTCCTCTGCGTGTTGTATCCGCAATTCCCAACAGTGGTATCAAAGTGACTTGCGAAACCATGATTCAATTTTCTGTTTTCGTTTACATGAGATAACATGTTTTATGTTCTTGTTTTTGACAAAAGATATGATCTTTAATATGTTATTTCTAAAAACCATATGAAACCATTTGCGAAAACATATTCTGTTTCTTGTGTTGTATGCAAAACCATAATGTTGTTTTCAAAAACCTATGAAGATGTTCATATGTTTTGTGAAAACCGTTTTGTTTTAAGATGTATGTTTTTGCGAAGCTTTTTTGTATGTATGTGATACGTACAACGTTGAGGAATCCTTATTCTCAATGCGCAGCGCAAGGGTTTGGGAAACCTTGTTTTGCAGCAGCAGGGGTTATGGAATCCTTATTTCTGCACAAGAGGCACGACGCAAGGGGTTTTGGAAACCCTATTCTTGTTTTGCGGCAGCAGCATCAAGTGTTGATGTTGTTGAACGACGGCGCCAGAGGTTCAAGTGTTGAACGACGGCGCAAGGGTTCCCCGTGGCACATGAAGTGGGACCCCCGTGCTACCTCTGCGTAGTGTGCTATTCGAAAGCGCAATATTTTCTATCCTTTTATAACTCACGAAAAATAATTATGTATTATTGTTATGAGTTTATATGTTCTTTGTGATGCATGGTGCATGGTTATAGCCTTAGTCCTCTTTTTATGCCTTTTGGTTTTAATAAATATGACCTGCGTGTCATGCTTTTCTCTCTACATTCTGATTGTACATTCTCTTCTCACCTAACTCCCTTCAAATGTAAAAGAGGTTTCTATATAATGTAATTATGATGTGGAGGCAAGAAGACGGCATCAAGTGAGGACGTTGGTGGGAGATGCTTGGTGAAGCTGGCTTAGTTAATGCTACTCTCTTAGGGGCCATAACCATGTCACTTTTATTATATGCTTTTTATGTATGAAATGCATGGATTATGTTTATGGTATGATAAACAGTTTAATAAATGGTGAGATCTAGTAATAATAATAATAATAATAAATTCTCTCAAAGTAAATATTAAGTCATTATGTGATGCCTTCCAATGTGTGGCACTCGTCAAGACTAGTATCGATCAAGTGCAGGTCTGCCAAAGCAGTATGCCTTTATCTATATTAATAAAAGCGATAGGATAAAGGTAATATCCAACTGTCAATCATTGGGTCTGACTTAACTAGGTCATTTCAATAGGATTGAAGGCTTAGAGGCATGAAGTTAGGCTTTGGTCCATCACATGGACTTCAATAAGTGTTATTCACCCAACTATCCAAGAGTTACATGTGATGTAATTGGAAAGTGTTTCCTACCTAAATAACTGAATTTTGGGTGATCAGCCAAAGCTGACTCAAAACTAGGTGAAATATGGATCTTGGCCCACTAAGAAATCTTACGATGGGATTTTCCGAGTCAATGCTGAGGGTCATTGACTTGAATAAAATAATGGGAGGCATATTTAATCAAAAGGCCTCATTAAATATGTTTATGGCATGATACTTATATTTTGCATATTTCTGTTAATAGATTACTATGGCAACAAACACATCAGGTACTTTATCATTGCAATCCGTCATTGAGAAGGACAAGTTATCTGGAATGAATTTTTTAGATTGGTACAGGAATTTGAGGATTGTCCTCAAGCAAAAGAAAAAGCTGTATGTTTTGGAACGACTATTCTGAGCCACTGCTGCTAATGCCCCTAGAATTGAAAGAGATGCTTATAAGAAGCATAAAGATGATGCCTTGGACATCGGATGTCTAATGCTAGCCACCATGAACTCTGAGCTCCAAAAGCAACATGAGAACATGGATGCATACGATATGATCGTACACCTTAAGAAGCTCTATCAAGAGCAGCCGGAGCATGAGAGATTCGAGGTCTCTAAAGCACTTGTTTCGGTGCAAGTTTGGTAGAAGAAGCCCTATTGGTGCTAATGTACTCAAGATGATTGGGTACATTGAAAACCTAGAGAGACTCGGTTTTCCTTTGGGCCAAGAGTTGGCCACTGACTTAGTCCTGCAATCTTTGCCAGAAAGTTTTAGTCAATTTTTCATGAACTACAACATGAATGAGATTGACAAATCACTACCAGAACTGCTAGGCATGTTGAGAACTGCTGAGCAGAACATTAACAAAGGCAAAGGGAAGGCCATAATGATGGTCCAAAAGAATAAGAGCAAGAAACAGCAGAAAAAGCCCAAGGACAACTGGAAGGGCAAGGGCAAGGGCAAGGATAAGTCCAAGCCCAGCACTTTTGGCTTGAAACCAATGGGTGGAGTGGCTAAGGAAGGTACATGCTTCCATTGTGGTCAGACCGGACATTGGAAAAAAAACTGTGCCAAGTTCCTGGAGGAGCTCAAAAAGAAGAAGGGAAATGAGACTTCCACTTCGGTATTTTTGTTATTGAAGTCAATTTATCTACTTCGCATCATGGGTATTAGATACTTGGATGTGGATCTCACATTTGTGTAAATGTGCAGGATCTAAAGAGCGAGACCATTGACGAAGGAGAATTCGACCTACGAGTGGGAAATGGAGCAAAGGTTGCTTTGCATTAGGCTGTAGGGACTTATTTATTATCTTTGCCTATTGGGCTTGTAATAGAGTTAGAGAACTGCTATTTTGTGCCTACTATTAGTAGGAATATCATTTCTGTTTCTTGTTTGGACAAGAAAGGTTTTTCTTTTATTATAAAGGACAAGTGTTGTTCCATTTATATGAATGATATTTTTTATGGTAGTGCACAATTGAGTAATGGACTTTATGTACTTGATCTCGAAACGCCCATCTATAACATAAATACAAAGAGGTTTAAATTAAATGATTTGAACTCAACTTTTCTCTGGCATTGTTGTTTGGGCCACATAAATGAGAAACGCATCTACAAACTCCATAAATATGGATTCTTGGACTCATTTGATTTCGAATCATATGAGATATGTGAATCTTGTTTATTGGGGAAGATGACAAAGGCCCCATTCACTGGACAAGGTGAAAGGGCTAGAGATCTTTTAGGCCTTATACACAGTGATGTATGTTGGCCACTAAACACACTCGCTAGAGGCGATTTTCAATACTTCATTACATTTACTGGTGATTTCAGTAGATATGGATTTATATATCTTATGAAGCACAAATCAGAATCCTTTGAAAAGTTCAAAGAGTTCAAGAATGAAGTACAAAACCAACTTGGCAAGAGTATTAAAATCCTTCGATCAGATCGAGGAGGAGAATACTTAAGCCAACAGTTTGATGATCATCTAAAAGAGTGTGGGATAATATCTTAACTCACTCCACCAGGAACACCACAATGGAATGGTGTCTCTGAAAGGAGGAACCGAACCTTGTTGGACATGGTCCGATCCATGATAAGTCATACAAACCTTCCAGGCTCTTTCTGGGGACATGCTCTGTTAACAACAGCTTTCACACTTAACCGTGTTCTATCTAAGATGGTTCAAAAGACACCGTATGAGATATGGACTGGGAGACAGCCTAGTATGTCTTTCTTGAAGATTTGGGGCTACGAAGCTTATGTGAAACGTCAAGTTTCTGATAAGCTTAGACCTAAATTAGATAAATGCCTCTTTGTGGGGTATCCAAAGGAAACAAAGGGATACTTTTTCTATAATCCTACCGATGGCAAAGTGTTTGTCGCACGGACAGCTGTGTTTCTAGAAAGGGAGTTTATCTCCAAAAGAACCAGTGGGAGAAAAGTAGAACTTGAAGAAGTTCAAGTTTCACAAAGCATTAATGAACCAATGGTGGAAATAGAACAGCCTCCACAAAATGTTGTGGAATAGCAACCTGCCCTAGTAGCACAATACCTGCGTAGGTCTAACAGGATACGTCATCAACTAAAGAGATATGAATTTCTCATAACCCAACAAGGTGACGTATTGCTCATGGATCAAGATGAGCCTGTGACTTACCAGGAAGCCATTTTTAGCCCAGAATCTGAGAAATGGCTTGAGGTCATAAGATCTGAAATGGATTCCATGTATGCCAACCAGGTATGGACCTTGGTTGACCTACCTGAAGGGGTAAAACCCATTCGGTGCAAGTGGGTTTTCAAGAAGAAAACTGACATGGATGGTAATGTGCATACCTTTAAGGCGCGATTGGTGGCTAAAGGTTTCAAACAAATTCATGGTGTAGACTATGATGAGACTTTTTCTCCAGTTGTGATGCTTAAATCCATTCGGATCTTGCTTGCTGTTGCAGCATACCATGATTATGAAATCTGGCAAATGGATGTCAAAACTGCTTTCCTTAATAGAAATCTTCTCGAATATGTGTACATGACACAACCTGAGGGTTTTGCCACTCCAGAGAATGCTAGAAAAGTATGCAAGTTGCAACGATCTATTTATAGATTGAAGCAAGCTTCCAGAAGCTGGAATCTTCGTTTTGATGATACAATAAAACAGTTTGGTTTCATCAAGAATGAAGAAGAACCTTGTGTCTACAAGAAGGTTAGTGGGAGCACTATTGTCTTTATGGTATTGTATGTAGATGACATACTACTTATTGGAAATGACATCCCTACCCTAAAGTCCGTAAAAACTTGGTTAAGGAATTGCTTCTCAATGAAGGACTTGAGCGAAGCCACCTATGTATTAGGTATCAGGATCTATAGAGATAGATCACTGAGACTGCTTGGCCTAAGTCAGAGTACACACATAGACAAAGTGTTAAGACGATTTAACATGCATGAATCCAAAAAAGGACTCTTGCCTATGTCACATGGTGTAAGCCTATCTAAGGCTCAATCCCCTTCCACCCAGGATGAGAGGGATCGCATGAGCAAGATTCCATATACATCTGCAATTAGATCTATCATGTATGCCATGTTATGTACTCGACCAGACATCTCGTATGCTTTGAGCATGACAAGTTAGTACCAGTTTGATCTCGGTGAGAGTCACTAGAATGCTATCAAGAACATCCTTAAGTACTTGAGAAGGACTAAGGATTCGTTCTTGGTATATGGAGGCGAGGAAGAGCTAGTTGTAAAAGGTTACACTGATGCTAGCTTCCAAATCGATAAGGATGACTCCAGATCACAATTGGGTTATGTTTTTTGCCTAAATGGTGGGGCTGTGAGCTGAAAGAGTTCAAAGCAGGAAACAGTCGCTAATTCTACCACAGAGGCTGAGTATATTACTGCCTCCAATGCAGCAAAGGAGGCTGTTTGGATCAGGAAGTTCATTACTGAACTTGATGCTATTCCTAGCATTGTGGACCCAGTGGACCTCTATTATGATAATAATGGAGCCATTACACAAGCTAAGGAGCCTAGATCTCACCAGCGATCCAAACATATACTTAGGTGCTTCCATCTCATTCGAGAGATCATCGATAGAGGAGATGTGAAGATATGTAGAGTACCAACAGATGATACCATTGCTGATCCACTGACGAAGCCTCTTGCACAGCAGAAGCATGAGGGTCACACTAGGTCTTTAGGCATTAGATATATGCCTGATTGGCTCTAGTGCAAGTGGGAGATTGTTGGTGTATGCCCTAGAGGCCAATGCATTTTCTATATTTATATACATTCTATTGTGTTATTTTATATATGAGGCATTTCATTTATTGTGTTCTTTTTTGATAAGCATAACAAAGTCGTTAGAATAGTAAGTTTGATACCATAGGACATCAAGTGGATGACTTGATCGTGAGATCCTTTTCGTTACAACACTATTCTTAAATGTCCCTAGTCAAGTATTATTATTAATTAGGACAACAATAATACATTGAGACTAATATGTGCATAGACTGATGACCACATCTCACGGGTCATGAATATGAGATATCAAGTCTTCACATGGGTATATATTAGAGTAATGATGTACTGGACTAACCCACCATGAGAACACTACATGGATCATTACGTGAGTGTCATAAGTGATTCTCGTAGTGACAATGGTGTCTGTGGTCCTTTGACCTGAACTCACTACGATTCCTACATGAGGAGTTGTGTGTTTTAATGCCATCAAACGTCATCTGTAACAAGGTGATTATAAAGTTGGTTATTGGATATACCGCGAATCATGCAGAGGGATGTGAGTGACCTAGATGGGATTTGTCACTCCTATATAACAGGAGCGATATCTTTGGGGCCCCTGATTGAGTGAGACTGCGAAATGCAAGGCTATGCTCAAATGAGTCAGTATGAGATATTGATCTCATTTATTGTTACAAAGTCTACTTAAGTATCAGGAAATGAAAGATTGGACTATACAAGGGTGACGCATTCCATGCCTTGTGCTCAATCTAGATATCTTGACAATGGGACTAAACGACACGAAAACATTGGTCACAGAAAGGTTATGTCAAATCACTGACATTCTTATTACTTGGGTAGCAGCGATGTGTTGCTAGATACCGCTCACTGCTTGTAATATTAAAATGGAATTTTAATATTACTGCTAACGTAATAAGAACCTGCAGGGTCACACACATAGAGCAGACTAAAATTGGAGCAATAGATCCAAGTTAGACTCGGATTCAAATATAGGCCAGACTTATAACAGATGGGTCTAGGGTTGCACAGCTTACTTTCTTTGCTTGCTCACACACTCACTTAAGGCAGTCACTATTATAAATAGTATCGCTAAGGGGCTGCTAAGATACACAATTTCAAAACCCTAGCCGCACCTACAGAAAAGTGAGTGAGAGAGCGACAGGTTTCTTCTCTTCTCTTCGCAGCTAGCACTGTGTGAGAGACGTGAGGCTCCTCTTTGCGGACGTTGGACGTTTGTGAGTCTGTTCGTGTGGATACCGCAGAGACATCGTTTCTATTACGGTGTTAGTGATTCACGCTTAAAGAGGTAAATCATTTAAAAACTCGGATTATGGCTTTTTCGCATAGATCCTCAATGGGAATCCCTGTTTTCCACTGCGTGTTGTATCCGCAATTCCCAACATGATAGTGCTCAAGCATTCAAGCTCTAGCGTGTTATGCGCTCAAGCGCTGAGACAGAGCAGAAATAGGATTTAAGCATTATGATACTAATTTAGTTCCCTACTGGATGAGATCATTTGTGCAAGTCTTTTGGGGTGTAATGAGATACTTTTGGGGACATTTCTTAGAGAGAATTATCAACCTTCAAATGTGAAAAGATTGGGAATTTTAGATGTCTTGAAGTGTGGGAAATATTTTAGCACAGAGTTAGAGGACTCTAGACACCCAAAGTGTGGTGGTGTGTCAATGGACGGTGTGTTGGGACACCTTAGGCTTCTTTGGTATGATGGTATGCCTACTTATATGCAAAGATTACTCCTTTAGAGTTAAAGTTGAGTTTGAGGTGCATAGTTAAAGCATGTTTCCTTGATTGTCCAAGTGAAGCTTCGTGAATGGTTAAAGACATAAGATTGGTTCCTTTATGTGTTAGAGTTGAGCCAAGAGTGTATATTTTCTCACCATACCCTTTTCACTAGGTTATAGTAAACCTTATGATGGGAGTTAGTAAATCCTTGGGAATCCAAGTGTTATGGAATGTTATAAAGTAGTATCTAGAACCTTGAGCAACTGGAAGTTGCCTTAAAATCACTTATGGAGTGATGGTGTGAGGTACTAGATATAAGTAAACTAGTGAAGTGAGTTTTACTACTTATAGGTTAAGTTGAAGTGAAGCCTTGAGTCATTAGTTTTTACTTTTCACTTGGTTGTTGTGAACCTCGTGATAAGTATGTATGTTTTAATAACAAATCTGCATATTTAGTTTTCAAACTTGTTATTTGCTATTTCCTACTATTGTAACCTTAAATGGTGTGCACAACCATATAACCTGAGAATAAGGTGTGGGATCTGAATTCTCCTAACACTTATGCTCGTATGGTCAGGGTTACCGATATGGGGGTGGTAATAGTACTTTTACGTTAGTAAAGGGAAAGTACTCACCTATTACCAAGTAAGGTAAAGGCTTTTATGCCTAACCTACTCAGTATATACAAGGAAACAGAGGTTCCTGGGAAATAAGTGAGTGACATGTGTTTTAAAAACCAAAACATTCATCAGTATTGCACAATCATTATATTAGGACTTTGTTTGAGCATAATCATACATCATAACATAAAGCATTGCATGGTTGACAATTGTATGGGCAATTATCTCGTTTGGTTGCTTGTTCGATAGTATCTTAGGATTGTATGAGCGATTCTTTAATGTTATTAATATTCGGACATTCTATTACATAGAGTGTTATTATGTGTTTAGTTGATTTATTTGTTGTAAATAATTAACTGTTAGTCTTGGTATGCGAATACTGAGAAATTATGATTTCTCACCTCGTGTGTTGCTATGTAAATTCAAGTACAAGCAAAGAGAAGCAGAAGATCTAATGTTGATTATTTTGTTTTTTGTATTAAATTTGTTATGTATTTAGTTTCTGCTACTTTGAGGTCGTTCAAAGTTATGTATTACAGTATGCTTTTATGAGGCTATGATTTATTTATATGACTTTTTGTTATTCAAGCTCTCCATATTTATTTATGTGAATGAGTGATATGGGTTTAGTTTATTGTTTTAGGTTAGAAGTAACATAACTAGTACTATACGCCTTTTACATGGTAGATATATCAGGTTATCAACATTAAGGTGTTACACTTGGAGGTCTCTCTATAAGTTGTTTTGCTATTTGCCCCACTTGAGTATCTAAACTTCGAATAGCTACCTCTTGATTTTGAAAATTGACCCTCGTTTCCTGCATGAAATTAGAAGTTTGTTGCATAAAACAGGATGTCTGTTGAGACAATTTTTCAAGTGTAATTTCTAGAGGAGACTTCTTCTCTGGTTGAGCATTCAGTGGTACCACTTCCATGAGAAATTGAGATGATTCCTCCACCCAAGATTATATGTGTTTGAGTACGGATTACCTTGGGGTCTTGAAAAATTGCCCATGTAATTGACCTACTTTTGAGGAATAACACCTAAATTGCTTGTTGGTGTGCCCTAGAGGCCAATTTGTTTTGACTGTACTAGCTTACATTGTATTATGATATTTATTTAATATATGAGACATTTCATTTATTGTGTTATTTATGATATACATAATAAAGTCCTTAGAATAGTAAGTTTTATGCCATAGGACATCAAATGGAAGACTTGATCATGAGATCCTATTAGATAGAAACAAAACACTATTCTTAAATATCCCTAGTCAAGTATTATTATTAATCAGGACGATAATAATGCATTGAGACTAGTATGTGCGTAGACTAATGGTCACATCTCATAGGTCATGGATATGAGATATCAAGTCTTCACATGGGTACATATTAGAGTAATGATGTATTGGATAGACCCACCATGAGAATGCTGCGTGGATCGTTACGTGAGTGTCATAAGTGATTCTCATAGTGATAATGGTATATGTGGTCATTTGACCTGAAATCACTACGATTCCTATATAAGGAGTTGTATGTTTTAATGCCATCAAACGTCATTTGTAACAAGGTGATTATAAAGTTAGTTATTGGACATACTACGAATCATGCAAAGGGATGTGATTGACCTAGATGAGATTTGTCCCTCCTACATAACAGGAGTGATATCTTCGAGGCCCCTAATTGAGTGAGACTACGAAATGCATGGCCATGCTCAAATGAGTCAATATGAGATATTAGTCTCATTTGTTATTACTATATCTTCTTGAGTATCAGGAAACAGAAGATTGAAGTATACAATGGTGACATGTTCTATGTCTTGTGTTCAATCTAGATATCTGGACAAAGGGACTAAACTACACGATAACATTGATCACAGAAAGATTATGTCAAATCACTGACATTCTCATTACTTGGGTAGCAACGATGTGTTGCTAGATATCACTCATTGCTTGTAATATTAAAATAAGATTTTAATATTATTACTAACGTCATAAGAACGTACAGGGTTGCACACTTAGAACATACTTAGTTGGAGCAATAAGGATCTAAGTTGGACTGAGATTCAATCGTGGGCCAGACTCTTAACGGATGAGTCTAGGGTTGCATAGCTTACCTTGCTGCTGCTCTCACTCACTTTTTGTAGCAGCTATTATAAATAGCACTACTAAGGGGGCTGTCAAGGCACGCATAAAAAAAACCCTAGCTGCACTTGACAAAAATAGTGAGTGAAAGAGTGACAGGTTTCTCTTCTCTTCACAGCTAGCACTGTGCAGGAGACGTGAGACTCCAAGATCACAAATGTAGGACATTTGTGAGTCTGTTCATGTGGACAACGTAGAGGCGCCGTCATTACTTTAGTGCTTGTGATTTGTTTGATAGTTTTTTGTCTGTCTTCAAGAGGTAAACTCGAAAATCATTTTTCATGGCTCTTCTTTTTGCATGGATCCTTGGTGGGAATTTTATTTTTTCGCTGCGTGATGTATCCATAATTCCCAACATTGCTTGCCTTGCATTCATCATTAGCATGATTACTTCTATAACAATCGCAAGTTAAAGCTTGCTAGTTAATAGAGCTTACTTGTATATTGCTAATTTTCTTTGTGAGATTGGCGATCTGCTGCGAAAGAGTTTTATTCTACGCAAGTATGGCATCAAAAGTGCCAAGCTCTATAACTCCCTATTTAACCACCAATCTTCCACTGGGCATATGATATTCATTAGTAGCCATAGTTTCAAATAAGTCTTGAGCCTCTTCAGGAGTTTTAGTGCTAAGAGACTCACCTACATATGCATCAACCATAGCCCTAGTGGAATGATTTAAGCCACTATAAAAGATTTGAACTTGTTGCCAAATTTCAAAAGTATGATGAGGACATCTTCTCATCAATTTCTTGAATCTCTCCCAGGCTATATACAAAGATTTCTCCTGATTTTGAGTGAAACATGTAATTTCACTCCTCATCTTAATGAACATAGACGGAGGAAAGTATTGAGTAAGGAACTTGCTCACCGAATCATCCTAAGTAGTGATGCTTCCTTGAGGTTGGGCTTGTAGCCAGCTCTTAGCCTTATCCTTTAAAAAGAATGAGAAAAGCCTTAGCCTGATGGCATCATCACTTGCTCTATTGTATTTTATGGTGTTGCAAAGCTGCAAGAAATTATTGATATGCAAGTTGAAGTCTTCTAACTGATTACCCCCAAGCTGATCTTATTGCACTAGCCGTAGAAGAGTTGGTTTGATCTCAAAATTATTGGCTTGTATTGTAGGTTGCACTATACTGGTTGCAACCCTTTCAGCAGATGGAGTTGTTGGTGTATGCCCTAGAGGCCAATACATTTTCTATGTTTACATACATTCTATTATGCTATTTTATATATGAGGTATTTCATTTATTGTGTTCTTTTTTATAAACATAAAAAGTCTTTAGAATAGTAAGTTTGATTCCATAGGACATCAAGTGGATGACTTGATCGTGAGATCCTTTTCGTTACAACACTATTCTTAAATATCCCTAGTCAAATATTATTTTTAATTAGGACAACAATAATATATTGAGACTAGTATGTGCATAGACTGATGACCACATCTCACGGGTCATGGATATGAGATATCAAGTCTTCACATGGGTACATATTAGAGTAATGATGTACTGGACTGACCTACCATGAGAACACTACATGGATCATTACGTGAGTGTCATAAGTGATTGTCATAGTGACAATGGTGTCTGTGGTCCTTTGACCTGAACTCACTACGATTCCTACATGAGGAGTTGTGTGTTTTAATGCCATCAAATGTCATCTGTAATAAGATAATTATAAAGTTAGTTATTGGACATACCACGAATCATACAGAGGGATGTGAATGACCTAGATGGGATTTGTCACTCCTACATAACAAGAGCGATATCTTCGGGCCCCCTGATTGAGTGAGACTGCGAAATGCATGGCCATGCTCAAATGAATCAATATAAGATATTGATCTCATTTGTTGTTACAAAGTCTACTCGAGTATCAGGAAACAAAAGATTGGACTATACAAGGGTGACGCATTCCATGCCTTGTGTTCAATCTAGATATCTTTATAAAGGGACTAAACAATACGAAAACATTGGTCACGGAAAGGTTATGTCAAATCACTGACATTCTTATTACTTGGGTAGCAGCAATGTGTTGCTAGATACGGTTCACTACTTATAATATTAAAATAGAATTTTAATATTATTGTCAATGTAATAAGAACCTGCAGGGTCACACACATAAAGCAGACTAAAATTGGAGCAATGGATCCAAGTTGAACTCGGATTTAAATATGGGCCAGACTCATAACAGATGGGTCTAGGGTTGCACAGCTTACCTTGCTACTGCTCACACTCACTTAAGGCAGTCACTATTATAAATAGTACTTCTAAGGGGGCTGCTAAGATACACAATTCAGAACCTTAGCCGTACCTACAGAAAAAAATGAGTGAGAGAGCGACAGGTTTCTTCTATTCTCTTTGCAGCTAGCACTGTGTGAGAGACCTGAGGCTTCTCTTTGCGGACATTAAACATTCGTAAGTCTGTTCGTGTGGATACCGCAGAGACATCATTTTTATTACGGTGTTGGTGATTCACGCCCTTCCTTTTGATCACACTTTAAGAGGTAAATCATTTAAAAAAACTAGGATTATGGCTTTTTCACATGGATCCTCGGTGGGAATCCCTGTTTTCCGCTGCGTGATGTATCCGCAATTCCCAACAGTGGTATTAGAGTGTCTTGCGAAACCATAATTCGGTTTTCTATTTTCATTTACATGAGATAACATGTTTTATGTTCTTATTTTTGACAAAAGATATGATCTTTAATATGTTATTTCTGAAAATCGTATGAAACCCTTTACGAAAACATATTTTGTTTCTTATGTTGTATGCAAAACCGTGATGTTGTTTTCAAAACTTCATGAAGATGTTCATATGTTTTGTGAAAATCGTTTTGTTTTAAGATGTATGTTTTTGTGAAGCTTTCTAGGATCTATGTGATACGTACAGCGTTATGGAATCCTTATTCTCAATGTGCGGCGCAAGGGTTTGGGAAACCTTATTCTTGGTTTGCGGCAGCAGGGGTTATGGAATCCTTGTTTCTGCACAAAAGGCACGGCGCAAGGGGTTTTGGAAACCCTATTCTTGTTATGCGGCAGTAGCATCAAATGTTGATGTCAAGCCATTAAGGAGGCGCTAGAGGTTCAAGTGTTGAACGGCGGTGCAAGGGTTCCCCACGGCATATGAAGTGTTCATTTTGTTCGGGCTTAGGGTTCCGCGGCACAAGGGTTTAAGGGAGGCGCAAGAGATTCAGCCCCCGTGCTACCTCTGCGTAGTGTGTTTTTCGAAAGCGCGATATTTTATATCCAATTTTATGACTCGTGAAAATAATAATGTATTATTGTTATGAGTTTATATGTTTTTGTGATGCATGGTGCATGGTTATGACCTTAGTCCTCTTTTTATGCCTTTTGGTTTTAATAAATACGACCTGCATGTCGTGCCCTTCTCTCTACATTCTGATTGTACATTCTCTTTTCACTTAACTCCCCTCGAATGTAAAAGAGGTTTCTATATAATGTAATTATGATGTAGAGGCAAGAAGACGGCATCAAGTGAGGACATTGATGGGAGACGTTTGGTGAAGCTGACTTAATTAATGTTCCTCTCTTAGGGGGCCATAACCATGTCACTTTTATTATATGCTTTTTATGTATGAGATGCATGGATAATGTTTATGGTATGATAAATAGTTTAATAAATGGTGAGATCTAATAATAATAAAAAAAAATTCCCTCAAAGCAAATATTAAGTCATTATGTGATGCCTTCCAATGTGTAGCACTCGTCAAGACTAGTATCGATCAAATACAGGTCTGCCAAAGTAGGATGCCTTTATCTATATTAGTAAGACGCGATGGGATAAAGGTAATATCCAACTGCTAACCATTGGGTCTGACTTAACTAGGCCATTTCAATAGGATTGAAGGCTTAGAGACATGAAGTTGGGCTTTAGTCCATTAGATGGATTAGAATAAGTGTTATTCACCCAACTATCCAAGAGTTACATGTGATGTAATTGGAAAGTATTTCCTACCTAAATAACTGAATTTTGGGTGATCAGCC
Organism: Ormosia semicastrata; assembly: GCA_029884595.1. Lineage (NCBI taxonomy): Eukaryota > Viridiplantae > Streptophyta > Magnoliopsida > Fabales > Fabaceae > Ormosia > Ormosia semicastrata. The sequence goes on along the minus strand of JAQQTO010000061.1, from coordinate 2,789,184 downwards.
AAAGCTGACTCAAAACTAGGTGAAATATGGATCTTGGCCCACTAGGAAATCTTACGATGGGATTTTCTGAGTCAATGCTGAGGGTCATTTACTTGAATAAAATAGTGGGAGGCATATTTAATTAAAAGACCTCATTAAATATGTTTATGGCATAATACTTATATTTTGCATATTTCTGTTAATAGATTACCATGGCAACAAACACATCGGGTACTTTATCATTGCGATCTATCCTTGAGAAGGACAAGTTGTCTGGAACAAATTTTCTAGACTGGTACAAGAATTTGAGGATTGTCCTCAAGCAAGAGAAAAATCTGTATGTTTTGGAACAGCTTATTCCTAGGCCACCTGCTGCTAATGCCCCTAGAATTGAAAGGGATGCTTATAAGAAGCATCAAGATGATGCCTTGGACATCGGATGTCTAATGCTGGCCACCATGAACTCTGAGCTCCAAAAGCAATATGAGAACATGGATGCATACGATATGATCGTACACCTTAAGAAGCTCTATCAAAAGCAGGTCAGGCATGAGAGATACGAGGTCTCTAAAGCACTGTTTCAGTGCAAGCTGGTAGAAGGAAGCCCTATTGGTGCTCATGTACTCAAGATGTTTGGGTACATTGAAAACCTAGAGAGACTTGGTTTTCCTTTGGGCTAAGAATTGGCCACTGACTTAGTCCTACAATCGTTGCCGGAAAGTTTTAGTCAATTTGTCATGAACTACAATATGAATGAGATTGACAAATCACTACCAGAGCTGCTAGGCATGTTAAGAACTGCTGAGCAGAACATTAACAAAGGCAAAGGTAAGGCCATAATGATGGTCCAAAAGAATAAGGGCAAGAAACAGCAGAAAAAGCCCAAGGACAATTGGAATGGCAAGGGCAAGGATAAGTCCAAGCCCAGCACTTCTGGCTTGAAACCAGTGGGTGGAGTGGCTAAGGAAGGTACATGCTTCCATTGTGGTCAGACCGGACATTGGAAGAGGAACTGTGCCAAGTTCCTGGAGGAGCTCAAAAAGAAGAAGGGAAATGAGACTTCCACTTCAGGTATTTTTGTTATTGAAGTCAATTTATCTACTTCTGTATCATGGGTATTAGATAGTGGATGTGGATCTCACATTTGTGTAAATGTGCAGGATCTAAAGAGCAGTAGACCATTGACAAAGGGCGAAGTTGACCTACGAGTGGAAAATGGAGCAAAGGTTGTTGCATTAGCTGTAGGGACTTATTTATTATCTTTACCCACTAGGCTTGTAATAGAGTTAGAGAACTGTTATTTTGTGCCTACTATTAGCAGGAATATCATTTCTGTTTCTTGTTTGGGCAAGAAAGGTTTTTCTTTTATTATAAAGAACAAGTGTTGTTCCATTTATATGAATGATATTTTTTATGGTAGTGCACAATTGAGTAATGGACTTTATGTACTTGATCTCGAAATGTCCGTCTATAACATAAATACAAAGAGGTTTAAATCAAACGATCTGAACCCAACTTTTCTCTGGCATTGTCATTTGGGCCACATAAATAAGAAATGCATCTCTAAACTCCATAAAGATGGATTCTTGGACTCATTTGATTTCGAATCATATGAGACATGTGAATCTTGTTTATTGGGGAAGATGACAAAGGCCCCATTCATCGGACAAGATGAAAGGGCTAGTGATCTTTTAGGCCTTATACATAGTCATGTATGTGGGCCACTGAACACACTAGCTAGAGGCAGTTTTCAATACCTCATTACATTTACTGATGATTTCAGTAGATATGGATTTGTATATCTTATGAAGCACAAATCAGAATCCTTTCAAAAGTTCAAAGAGTTCAAGAATGAAGTACAAAACCAACTTGGCAAGAATATTAAAATCCTTCAATCAGATCGAGGAGGAGAATACTTAAGCCAACAGTTTGATGATCATCTGAAAGAGTGTGGGATAATATATCAACTCACTCCACCAGGAACACCATAATGGAATGATGTCTCTGAAAGGAGGAACCGGACCTTGTTGGACATGGTCCGATCCATGATGAGTCATGCAAACCTTCCAGGCTCCTTCTGGGGACATGCTCTATTAACAGCAGCTTTTACACTTGACCGTGTTCCATCTAAGACGGTTCAAAAGACACCATATGAGATATGGACTAGGAGACAGCCCAGTATGTCTTTCTTGAAGATTTGGGGCTGCGAAGCTTATGTGAAACGTCAAGTTTCTGATAAGCTTGGACCTAAATTAGATAAATGCTTCTTTATGGGGTATCCAAAGGAAACCGAGGGATACTTTTTCTATAATCCTACCGAGGGCAAAGTGTTTGTCGCACGGACAGCTGTGTTTCTAGAAAGGGAGTTTATCTCCAAAGGAACTAGTGGGAGAAAAGTAGAACTTGAAGTAGTTCAAGTTTCACAAAGCAAAGAATGAACCAATGGTGGAAATAGAAGCGACCTCCACAAAATGTTGTGGAACAAAGAACTCACTCTAGTAGCACAAGACCTGCGTAGGTCTAACAGGATACGTCATCAACTAGAGAGATATGGATTTCTCATGACCCAACAAGGTGACGTATTGCTCATAGATCAAGATGAGCCTGTGACTTACCAGGAAGCCATTATTGGCCCAGAATCTGAGAAATGGCTTGAGGCCATGAGATCTGAAATGGATTCCATGTATGCCAACCAGGTTAGACCTTGGTTGACCTACCTGAAAAGGGTAAAACCCATTGGGTGCAAGTGGGTTTTCAAGAAGAAAATCGACATGGATGGTAATGTACATACCTTTAAGGCGTGATTGGTGGTTAAAGGTTTCAAACAAATTCATGGTGTAAACTATGATGAGACTTTTCCCCAGTTGCGATGCTTAAATCCGTTCGGATCTTGCTTGCTGTTGCAGCATACCATGGTTATGAAATCTGACAAATGGATGTCAAAACTGCTTTCTTTAATGGAAATCTTCTCGAAGATGTGTACATGACACAACCTGAGGGTTTTGCCACTCCAGAGGATGCTACAAAAGTATACAAATTGCAACGATCTATTTATGGATTGAAGCAAACTTCCAGAAGCTGGAATCTTCGTTTTGATGATACAATAAAACAGTTTGGTTTCATCAAGAATGAAGAAGAATCTTGTGTCTACAAGAAGGTTAGTGGGAGCACTATTGTCTTTCTGGTATTGTATGTAGATGACATACTACTTATTGGAAATGACATCCCTACCCTAAAGTCCGTAAAGACTTGGTTAAGGAATTGCTTCTCAATGAAGGACTTGAGCGAAGCCACCTATGTATTAGGTATCAGGATCTATAGAGATAGATCACTGAGACTGCTTGGCCTAAGTCAGAGTACACACATAGACAAAGTGTTAAGACGATTTAACATGCATGAATCCAAAAAAGGACTCTTGCCTATGTCACATGGTGTAAGCCTATCTAAGGCTCAATCCCCTTCCACCCAGGATGAGAGGGATCGCATGAGCAAGATTCCATATGTATCTGTAATTGGATCTATCATATATGCCATGTTATGTACTCGACCAGACATCTCGTATGCTTTGAGCATGACGAGTAGATACCAGTCTGATCCCAGTGAGAGTCATTAGACTGCTATCAAGAACATCCTTAAGTACTTAAGAAGGACTAAGGATTCATTCTTGATATATGGAGGCGAGGAAGAGCTAGTTGTAAAAGGTTACACTGATGCTAGCTTCCAAACCGATAAGGACGACTCCAGATCGCAATCGGGGTATGTTTTTTCCCTAAATGGTGGGGCTGTGAGCTGGAAGAGTTCAAAGCAGGAGACAGTCGCCGATTCTACCACAGAGGCTGAATATATTACTGCCTCCAATGCAGCAAAGGAGGTTGTTTGGATCAGGAAGTTCATTACTGAACTTAGAGCTATTCCTAGCGTTGTGGATCCAGTGGACCTCTATTGTGATAATAATGGAGTCATTGCACAAGCTAAGGAGCCTAGATCTCACCAGCGATCCAAACATATACTTAGGCGCTTCCATCTCATTCGAGAGATCATCGATAGAGAAGATGTGAAGATATGCAGAATACTAACAGATGATAACATTGCTGATCCACTGACGAAGCCTCTTGCACAACAGAAGCATGAGGGTCACACTAGGTCTTTAGGCATTAGATATATGCCTGATTGGCTTTAGTGCAAGTGGGAGATTGTTGGTGTATGCCCTAGAGGCCAATACATTTTCTATGTTTACATACATTCTATTATGCTATTTTATATATGAGGTATTTCATTTATTATGTTCTTTTTTATAAACATAATAAAGTCCTTAGAATAGTAAGTTTGATGCCATAGGACATCAAGTGGATGACTTGATTGTGAGATCCTTTTGGTTACAACACTATTCTTAAATATCCCTAGTCAAGTATTATTTACTTGGGACAACAATAATACATTGAGACTAGTATGTGCATAGATTGATGACCACATCTCACGGGTCATGGATATGAGATATCAAATCTTCATATGAGTACATATTAGAGTAATGATGTAGTGGACTGACCCATCATGAGAACACTACATGGATCATTACGTGAGTGTCATAAGTGATTCTCATAGTGACAATGGTGTCTGTGGTCCTTTGACCTGAACTCACTACGATTCCTACATGAAGAGTTGTGTGTTTTAATGCCATCAAACATCATCTGTAACAAGGTGATTATAAAGTTGGTTATTGGACATACCGCGAATCATGCAGAAGGATGTGGGTGACCTAGATGGGATTTATCACTCCTACATAACAGGAGCGATATCTTCGGGCCCCCTGATTGAGTGAGACTGCGAAATGCATGGTCATGCTCAAATAAGTCAATATGAGATATTAATCTCATTTGTTGTTACAAAGTCTACTCGAGTATCAAGAAACAAAAGATTGGACTATACAAGGGTGACGCATTCCATGCCTTGTGTTCAATCTAGATATCTTGACAAAGGGATTAAACGACACGGAAACATTGGTCACGGAAAGGTTATGTCAAATCACTGACATTCTTATTACTTGGGTAGCAACGATGTGTTACTAGATATCGCTCACTGCTTGTAATATTAAAATGAGATTTTAATATTACTACCAATGTAATAAGAACCTACAGGGTCACACACATAAAGCAGACTAAAATTGGAGCAATGGATCCAAGTTGGACTTGGATTCAAATATGGGCCAGACTCATAACAGATGGGTCTAGGGTTACACAGCTTACCTTGCTGCTGCTCACACTCACTTAAGGCAGTCACTATTATAAATAGTACTTCTAAGGGGGCTGCTAAGATACATAATTTAGAACCCTAGCCGCAGGTATAGAAAAAAGTGAGTGAAAGAGCGACAGGTTTCTTCTCTTCTCTTCGCAGCTAGCACTGTGTGAGAGACGTGAGGCTCCTCTTTGCGAACGTTGGACGTTCGTGAGTCTGTTTGTGTGGATACCGCAGAGACATCGTTTCTATTACGGTGTTGGTGATTCACGCCCTTTCTTTTGACCATGCTTCAAGAGGTAAATCATTTAAAAAAACTTGGATTATGGCTTTTTCGCATGGATCCTCGGTGGGAATCCCTATTTTCCACTGCGTGATGTATCCGCAATTCTCAACAGGAGTTGCATAATCTACTAAAGTACGTCTTTGTTCTTTATTAGTTTCAGCCATTATTTCTCTTTCAATTCTCCTTTTTTTCTCTTGCTGCTCTTCTATTTGCTCTTATTGTTTTCTCAATCTCTAGATCAAAAAGCAATGCTTCTGAATTTATGGTACCTCACACAAACAAACAAGTAAAAAAGAGTGAATTAAGCAAAAATAAATTAAATAGAAAATTAAATAAAGAAAAAAAATGAAACAAGAAAAATAAATGTCTAAAATAGTGTCTTTTTAACTACTATTTAATATTAACAATCAATAATCCCCAGCAATGGCGCTAAAAACTTGTTGTGATATTAGCAAGTGTACCAAATCGTAAAAGTAATAAAATGATGAATAAAGTATCGTTCCCACGAAGATTATGCTGTCAATTACTAAATTCGTTAAATCGACGCTATTTAAACAATCAAAATATGAGAGTTGATAAGAATGTAAATAAAAAGAAACACTAATCAAGAAAAATATTTAAAATGAATAAAAGTATATTAATCAATCAAGCAAAGGTTGAAAAACAATGATATCAAAGTGTTAAGGTTCAGATTTCACTTGAACTCTTTTGATGCAAATTCAAATATTGGTTTAACGAAGTTCTATTTCATGATTCATGATCAAATTCTCAAAATTAATCAATATTCAATCCCTTGATATATTAATCTTCTTCACACTACTTGAAGTTAACCAATCCCTTAGTATAACCCTAAATAGAGAAGGTTTTATAAAAAATGATTGAATATAAAGAAAGATCACACAATCTGCAATGTCTATTCCTAGTAATTGCAGAAATTATGGTGCTTATCACAAGTTCTAGATTCATTCACAATTTTTCCAAATCATACAATAACCCTAAAATCATTCCAAAATTGATCACATTAAGAAAAGCATTAAGAGAAAAGATAAACACATAAATCATAAAATAGAAACATAAATTAAACACAATAATGAGTTTACATTATCCAAGAACAAGATCCATCATCACCCTAACTAGAGAAGTTTAGCTACACATGGAGAAAGAAGAAGCTAAAGAAGAAATCCTAACAAACTCCATGGAAGATAGGTGGAAAGGATGAAGAAAATACTTAATCTTCAAACTTGGATGTGCCCATGTCAAATTAGAGTCCGTGCCTCTACTTCTCTCTCTAAATTTTTTGTGTATTTTCTAAACCAAAAGAGAGCTACTTTGCTAAACTCGTTTTCCCCTTTTTTTTATAGAAAAGCTTATAACTTTTTATATCTAACTTACACGATTTTTCTCACCCTTCAAATGGTTGAATCTGCCCTCAATCTCAACAGATAATTTGTTGTATTTTTGTTAGATTTTCAATGCCACAAAACGGCGTGTTAATCTGATCTCTGTAACTTAAGATATGGCTGAATTAATGAGAAATGGTCAGGATAGTGCGAGAATCCGAATCAAATCTCTTTGAGAATCCTTATCCAATCTTCAATATTAATAGCAGCTTAATTACAGAAAGTTGTCAACATGAGATTTGTATAGCTCTTTCTTAGCTTTCAAATGCCACCAAAATTAGGTAAATCACATACTTATAGAGAAAGTTATCCCTAATTTATTGAAACAGGTTTAATAGCGATACTTTCCTTAATTAATTTTTGACCAAATCTCTTGTTTCCTATTTCTTTTTGTTGAATCCATATAAATTAGGAAACAAATATCCCACTCAAATTAAGAAACTCCTTGAGATCCTTGCATTAAATGCAAAGATACTTAGTCATCAAGTAGAGATTATTTACACTTCAATTAAAAATCTAATTTGATCCTTAAAATTTATGAATGCTAGTTGACTCGGTCAAAATTCATCATCCACTTTGCATACAATTTTTCACCTTCTTAATACATGAACTGGGCTTCAATGTCTTCATGAAAGTTGTAGGAAATTTTCTCTTTTTATAGACACCAAGATTAGCTTAATCTGAGCTCTGTAGTAAAAATTATGCTCAAAATACTCCAACAATGTCCTTATGCTCTTCATCAAGATTTTCATAATCATGCCTAAAATATCACAAAAGTCCTTAAATTCCTACAAAATATAATAAAAATATATTTAATTTAATGGGCTCAAAATTCACTCAATATCATAAATAAATAGCATAATTCTTATCTCAAAATATTCAAATCTATGTTTAAATAAATATAAAATATGTGGGTTTTATGCACACATCAATGCACTTTAGAAAATAAAGTGTAAGATCTTAATTGTTGATGAGAAAATCAAGGACGCCAAATCCTAAATATTAAGACCAGTACGAATTGAGTTACAAGTCAATTGTTGGCTCGAGATTATATTTATTCCTTCTTAATTTGACTGAAAGTACTTATATGCATTAACCCTGCCCCTTGAGATAAGCGAAAAAATGGTTTTTTTTTTTAAGGAAACAAAATGTTTAGAATGAGTTTGATAAAGAAGAAAGTATGAAATATGAAGTATCACACCATCAAACATATCTTATTATATTATTTAATTTAAATCAATTCTTTCACTCATAAGTGTTTCACTTAAATCAAGCAAGGAGTTGTGTTATTTGCCAAGAAATTGTTGCTAAGAAACAATTCACGAAGGTGAGTTATAGTTAAAATGAGATAAAATGAAGTTGGCAAGTACAGAAGAAGGAAGGTTGAATTGTGCACCCCAAATCTTGATATTCTCTACAAAAACAAACTGAGTCTACTCAACCTCTCTCAAGCTGCTCACTTGGAGTTGAGTAAAGTCACAATAAACACACAATACAGTTGAGTAGAGTTACTCACAACTCTACTCGACTTTGGTCAAGATATACAAATCAGATAAACCAGTTAAAAAATTCAATTGATATATTCTAGAAATGTTCTCTTGAGTTTAAAAACTGATTTTCTAATAAATCTGATATATTTGTTTCAAAGTTTTAAGAAACACTTGATTGAAATCCTTTAGAAATCATTTCCATAAACCAACTTTGATTAACACTTCCATTTTCCTTTTTTTTATTTAAATAGCTTGAACATATATTAAACACATTCAACACAAGTGCATATAAGAGATGAGAACAAACATTTGTCAAGCACGTTGACTTACATTTAAGAAGGATTACAACAAACACAAAATGTAGTTGAGTAGGATCGCTGGGCACTCTTCTCAATTTAGTCAAATATGACCAACATCTAATACCAACCAAAAACTTTCAATGGGTATATTCCATAAATGTTCTCTTAAGTTTAAAAACTGATTTTACCACATTAAGAATGAATGTAGCAAAGATTCAAGAAACTCTTAACATGGATTCTTTATAAGACTTAGTTCCTTAAATCAATTTCAATCCAAAAATTATGTTTACCTTTTGAAATTAATTTCAACAAGTATAAAACAACTTCAGAACAAAGTATATAGAAGAGATAAGGGAAGAAGAAGCAACACCATGATTTATCTTGATTCACCCCTAACCACTTGGGGCTACGTCCAGTCCCTAACTCCTCAGTGGGATTTTCTTCACTATAACGAGTAGTCTTTGTACACCACAGCTACTTCCAGCTACAAACCGAGTATTCTTTGTTTCAACAGCCACTCCTGGCTACAAACTTGAGTATTCTTTGTTCACATAGCCACTCCTAGCTGTAACTCGAGTATTCTTTGTTTACAACAGCCACTCCTGTCTTCTAAACTCACTTCTCACCATGGCTAGCACACACCACTAGGTCACTAACACTCACCACTATGGGTCCAAGTGCTTAGGATAGCTTAAAGGTTTGGGTACCTCTCATAAAACACTCCAAGAGTGGATAAACTAAATACAATGCAAGAGAGAAGATGAGTAACTTTCGAAAACCACTCCTAGAGTAGATACACACAGTTTAAGCTCAAGATTAGACACCTATAGCAAGATATTTCACAAGATAGCATTGGTAGGTGGAGAGGAGTAGAGTTGAGTAGAATGAAATAGTGAAAATCACTAGGTTTTTCAAGTTCAGCTCCTCTAACCCTTCTTTCTTTACGTTTGGACCTTTTTATAAGCTTCCCAAAACTAGTTGTTGCATTTCAAATGGTCTTGATGCATCAAAAGCATAATTAGTCATTACTAATGCATCTTTTTCATATCTGATGTAGTTTTGTCTTATAGCACTACGAGTAGACTGAGTTTGACGAGTCTGCTCAACTATTGTTACTCAACCAAACTTCTCCAAAACTTTGCAAGTGACTCTTTCTAGTTTAACATCATAGAATGATGGATTGTCCGCAATGAAAGCAGTTAGAAAGAGAGTCCTTGGAGATGCCTTTTGATCATGGTGCATTTTCTTGGAATTGTGTAAGGCAAGTCTGCTCAACTTCATTTTTGCTTATCTTCAACTCTACTCAACTAACTTCAGCTCTTCTTGACTCATTTTCTTATGTGTAGATGATTTTTCTTTGTTGTTTTCCATGAGAAACCTTGCTCTTCCAAAACTCTTCATCTTTTGATAAGTTCTTGTGAATTATTGAAACTTTATAGCTTGAGATGACCTTGCTCTACTTGTAACTACGAACCTTTTGAAGTCTTGGTTCTGTAAATTAGGATTGGTAATGGCAATGGTTTTGATGATAACAAATAAGAAAGAAATGGTTGTGCAAAGATCAAGTCTCAAGGATCTTCAAGTTTAGCTTATAGGACTTAGATCTTGTGTAAAGGTAAATAGGAATCACACTGAACTCGTATCTCATTTTTATTTAACTTAAATCTCTTTTCAAAATCATGTTTTATACTTGTGAAAATATTTATCAAGTTTAAGCAAAATGGTTTTAGAAATGTTGAAAAGATTTTACGAAACTGTCATTGCAAAATCCTTTAGAAATCATGTTTTCTTGATAAGCCAATAACAGATTATCTGAATTCAATAACAGATTATTTGATACCAAATAATAGATTATCTGAAATCCATAACAGGTTATTTGCAAATTCAGAAATGTCCTTTTATGTTTTTAAAAGGGAATAATCGATTATGGAAAGTCCATAACAGATTATTCGCTAAGTCAGAAGCACATCTCCTCTTTTTAAACTTCCTAACTGCTTATGGGTTCCAAATAACTTGTTATTCGCGTGCTATAATGTTTCCTGATAACATACATAATCTGTTATTGAAACAAATAGTATATTATTCGCGTGCTATAGTGTTTTCTAATAACACAAATAATTTGTTATTGAAACCAATAATCTGTTATTTGAACCAATAATCTGTTATCAGAAATAAATAATTTGTTATCTAGAATGACAGAAAACGAAAATAACGGCTAGTTTCTAGCATTTAATGCTCCCAACCACCTCCAATGGCTCTTATATGTATTGGCCTATAAATACAAGTGTTTGAACATTAAATACAAGTGTTTGAACATTAAAGACAAGTTGGGAAATAATCTGAAAATAATTCTTGAGCATTGAACACAAGTTTTAACTCTTATTTCTCATAAACCCCTGTTTTGAGTTTTAGTGTGTGATTCCTTAATACCCATTGAGCTTCAATTTATAATATCTACTCTTTTGAGAGTTTATCCTTCTATCTTTCTTTGATTTCCTGTAAAGAGGGTGAGGTATCCCTCTAGACAAAAGGGTAAGGTATCCCTTGTTTGTAAAAAGGGTAAGGTATCCTTCTAAAGTTGTAAAGGGTAAGGTATTCCTGTTTTGAGGCTCAAGCACAAAGGGTGAGATATCCCAGAGGTGTGTTGAGTGCTCTCAGTTGTAAAGGTTGTCAAGCACTTATTCAAGCTTAAAGATTTAGTGGAAAATTTCAGGTAGTTCACTTGAGGACTAGATATAGGTCACAAGGGGTGATTGAACCAGGATAAATCCTTATGTTAGCTCTTTTCAACTCTATCTCCTTACTTTTGTGCTTTAATTTTATATGCTTACTTGAATACTTTCTATCTTGGCTTATTTATTTATAAGTAAAGTGATCAATCTCATCTATCTATTCACTTCAATCAATCAATAGCTTCAACGAAAATTGATATACAAGTGTTTTGTGAAATATTTGCGAAAAGTTTTTATAAGCTCAATTCACCCCCTCTTGAGTTTGAAGCCACTTGGTAACAGGTTCTTCTCTGGTTGATTTTCTCATGCAAAGATGATTTGATCTTGTTGTTCCTCATGAGAAAAAACTTGCTCTTATATTGTACTTCACCCATTTGATATGTTCTTATGAGCTCTTCACACGTTATGGCTTGAATTGACCTTGCTCAACTACTAGCTTTGAAAATAGAGACCTTGATCGCTCTTCTCAAGTCTTTTGTGACTCTTCTCATCACAATCGGTGATCAATCAGCCATCCACTTAATCTTCCTCATGTGTAGAGCATAGGTTTGCATATAAACACTTAATAGAAACTCACAAAAATCATGTTAGTGCACTTTTAAGAATGTAAGAACAATAATGACATATTTTTAAATAATTTGTTAATTATAAAAACTCAAATCAAAGCACTCATCTAAAGACTTTGGAACTTACATAAAGTAAAATAAAAAATAAAAAAATTAAAGAATAAAAACTTGATTGATAAAACGCAAATGCAGTTGGCCTGAATTTATCTATTCGTGTGATGTTTCATGAATTTCATTTCGTGATATTCAGCATTATTGTTCAAGTAGTATCCAAAATGTGTAGTATAATAATTAATAAATGTGGGCATTTATATGATTAAGAAAAATGGAACGAGAACTAAAGGACACAAAGGAGATTCTCTTTTCTATTTTCTTTTAGCAGGGTAACAACTAATTATGTCATCTGCGTTAATACAGAAAAGACAAGTAAATATAAATAAGGTTTTCTGCACTCTATTATCCTATATTACTTTTCTTTTTTATAAAAGCCGGGTTTTTTTAAAAATATATAGCCACTGATTTAGCCACAAGTAATTTGTCTGAGTATATTAGCCTTGTGTGTGCTTGAACAGAGTAGAGAAGCAAAAAGTGGAAGAACGGTTGGAAAGGATATCAAAAGCTCTGTAAAAGGGTAGGCTCAAGATTCATAATTCGAGTGGTACCAGGATCTCTAGGATGGCAAAATCACTTATGTCCGTAAGAATATGTAAGGGTTACTCGCGATGGGGTGTGGATAGATATTTGTTTACTAAATAGGGACAGCGAAAATTATAGTATCCACTCGCCGGTACAGTAAACCTATGAAACATAATTTTAATTTAATATATATCATATATATATATATATATATTTTTTTTACTTTGAAATGAGATAAAAGTATATATATTTTTATTATTTTACAGTGATTTTTAATTGAATGAACACATAATGACAGAACTAGTTAAAAAATATATATCATTTATATAATAATTATTTATATAGATTGATTATTATAAAATATTATTGAATTTAATTTATTATTTGTAATATTTTTTTAATTTTGTAATAATTTTAAATTATTAAACAAAATTATAATATGTGGCGTTAAGATTAATTTTATTTATATTTTTTTAAAATTTTTTAAATTTTATTTTAAATTATTAACTATGTGAATACCCCTTATCCGTGGAAATACAAATGAATACCCGTGCCCTCGTCCCTGGCCAGCCCGGCCTAACCTCATCATCCCATTGACATCCCTAATCTTTCGTGGATTACTTGATCCTTTTCACTCCTCAGGCTTCATATATCATTTGTAACACAATAAACGGAAACAGGATATGGTAACTGTTGGCTCTGCACAACCACGATAAGAATCATGAATGTCATTTATATGTGGTTTATCAATTCTTATTCTCATACATCTATGCTAGTTTGACGCAAAAAAACAAGATCGTTTGAATCCCCTTTATAGGATGAGAGAGGAAACCAAAATGATGAGTAGAATTGTAGAACTATTAGTAAAATTATTTATCAAAATGTTATTTTTTTAACTATTTACCAAATTGCCATTTTTTTTTTTCAACTATTTACCCTTTTTTTAACTATTTACCAAAATACCAACTTTTTAAACTATATCTGCTACCAGAAAAGTTGATTATTATACTCTTAACATAATAACCAAATACAAAGCAGCATGATATACTATATATATATTGTGTTTATCACATTTTCCTAAATTCTCACTATTTCTCTCTAAAATTTCTGTCTCAAAACTCTCTCTCGATTTACATTCGGGATCATTGTTTGTCACTTTAAATTATATTCCTTCACAATAAGTAAGTTTTTTCAATAGTTAAATAGTTTATTTATTATTTATTGATTACTTTTTTACTAAGTTAGTGTTAGTTATAATGTATTATTATTATAGTTTAATATTTGTATTGACTAATGAATAATGAAGTTGTATGATATGTAATTTAAATTATATAGATAATTAATTTATAGGTAATCTAGTAGGATATATATCTTTGACATGATTTACATTAGTAAATGTAGCTTAATTCAAGATATTCGAGTTTAGAGAATTTTTTTTTACATAAATAATCGTATTGAATATTGTAATTGATGTTTAATCTCTCTACAAATGTGTTGAATTGTTATTGTTGAATTGGAATTAACATGACAAAATCGCTAAATGTGCATATTTACTTCATGGAATGATGATGATGGTAAAGAGGGTGTCATGTATCGATCGAATGCCCTCCTCCCAGCCTTTATTGTGATCACTTGACAATTTGGATGGGTTGAAAACTAAGATCCATTCAAAGTTGAGGCTAAAACCAACATTGTGTCAAAAGTTGTCTATCGGTGTCCGCAATGCTTCAATCCGTGGAGATGGGTAAGGCTTCCAATAAAGACGATGATGATCTAAAGTACATGATAGATTCTTTCATAAACTCAGAATATGGCATCTATGGAGTTGTATGTGGAGGTAGAAACAAGTGGGCAAGAAGAACATCTTGAAGCTCATGAAACCGAATCTCAAGTTGGTCCGTCTAATCAAGTTGAGTCATGCAATATGATCCTTATTGGTGGTGCAATGGTTGAACACGATAACCCACTTGTCGAGATGCGGATGGGAGTCAAGTGAAGACGAAGAACAAGTAGGCGAGCGACGATTCGACAACCGACATAGGGCGAGAAAACTTTGATGCCGAACAAAATTTACAGGTTCCTTTGGCGATTGCTCCTCAATCCATATTTATGCCTCCTGCACTAAATCTGTTTGTGCCACCATGCCCTCGCTTTTCTCAAATTAACCAATGCATTGGATAATCCTCGATAACTTGCACGAGTTAGACACTCGTGGGACTTGGAGCATGGGTGATGAATTCTATGTTGGCTTGCAATTTCCATCAAAAGATTCTCAGTGAAGTTAGCTCTCAAACAATATTCTATTCACAGGCATCAAGAGTACAATATTGAAGACTCGATTCACGAAGATTCACCGCCAAATGCCCTAACTTTGAAGAAGTTGTAGTTGGAGACTTAAGCCATACAAAGCAGGAGGTCGAATACGTGGCGATTACAAAATATAATGGACCTCATAGTTGCGTAAGCCCATCTATGTCATTAGATCACCTTTTGGAAGTTGGACTCTCGTTTGATCTGCTCTTGCATTTTGGAGTTAGTCGAACAAAACCCGATGCACCCGTATCATTAATTATTGAACGGATTCGAAGTCAATTTGGTTACCAAGTTTCATATCGAAAGGCTTGGAAGGCAAAACAAATGGCTATTGTGAATGTGTTTGGGGATTGGGACAAATCTTATGAGGTGTTGCCCGATGGTACATTAGCCATGCGAGAGACATGGAAGGCAATTGGTGGAGTTGCAAGACGAGGAATGTTTTGTGAATAACCGACTCGATCGTTCAAAAAGAGTCTTTGTCGGTTATTCTTTTAGACCATGTGTGGTTGGCTTCCGATATTGTAAGCCCATCATTCGATTGATGCCACTCATTTGTATGGCAAGTATCGTCATAAGTTGTTGATTGCAACAACTCAAGATGGAGACAAAAACCTCTGCCTATTGCATTTGCCATTGTGGAGGGGAGACAAAGGATGCTTGGAGTTGGTTCTTAGCCCACTTGAGATTGCATGTAACCCAACAAGAGGGCTTGTGTTTGATCTCGATCGACATCGAGGCATCTTACAATCGGTGGCAAATGAAAATCTTGGATGGCGACCTCCGAATGCATATCATGTCTTCTCGCATACGGCATATTGGTTCCAATTTTAACTCCAAATTTCGAACAAGGAGTTGAAAAGATTTTTGATTAACACAGTACTTTACATTTTCTCTTTGTGTTGTAATTTTTGTCGCTAATAATAGTTAGGTTGTAATACTAACCCAAATTATTCGATGTATCAGGGTATGAACCAATCGCGATAAAGTTTGATGCTAGGCTAGAGAAGCTTAAAGTTACAACGGAGATGGCAAATTGGATTAACGGAATTCCAAAAGAAAAATGGAGTTTGGCGTATGATGGTGGTCGCAGATTCGGTCATATGACTACCAATTTGTCAGAGTGCATTAATGGAGTGTTGAAGGTAGCAAAATCTACCTATAACTTGCATTGGTTCAATTGACATATACGAAGTTAGTAGAATACTTCATCAACCGAAAGGACGAGGCAAATTCGAAATTGACGACATTGAACCAGGTTTGATATTGTTTTACAATATTAAGTACAACCACAAACACTTTGTTGTTCACACGTGCATCTATTTATGGTTTGATATTGTTATTCCCATTAATTTAACCAGATCTGGAGTGATGACTTGTTGGAGGACTTTCTTTGTTCTTGGGACGTATAGTTGAAGTCTCATTTTGGCGTACTGTATAGAGAGCTTTGTAAAGCTACGGACTATGACGCACTTGAATCGGAGGTGCATGCATCTTATTGCGAAGTCGTGGTACAATTCCCAAGACTTGCCCTTCACTAGTGACCATGATGAGCCTTTGATGTGTTTTACGATGTTGGTCGTGGTCAACTACGTCCCTTAGGATGGGAGTAAGTTTCTATTTCATTTCATATTTTTACATTACTTTCATGACATGCTTTGTTAATAAAAATACTTACGTTTGCAATACTTTCATTTACCAAATAGGTGGCGCAAGCATAAAGTATTGAGTGATACTGGTGATTAGCGTCCTTTCATATTATCGTCGAAGAACGATGAGGTATGTCTTCGTTTACATTCCTTTAATATATTTTCTTATGCATATCTTAATGTGCATCTCATTTTTTTTTTCGGTTTATATGGCAACCATACACGGATGACGGTGGCGACATTGCCACCTTTTTGTGTGGTCTTGCTAGGGACATAGCGCCGGGCGGGTCCCTCTCATATGTTTCCATATTGTCGAGTGGCACCAAAACCGCGTCATGCGCCGGTTTGGTCTTGACCAGATCCGTTTCCACGAGACCGCTCCATTTTTATGCAACAGATTGCACTCGGTTACATTGGCGGCGAGGCATGATGAGGATTGGCCGGCTACACATCATGTTTATATAGCCACAGGATAGTCGTAAGAAGCTTGTTAGGGGAGTCTCATTGGTCGCACCCCTCGGTTCGCGTTACGAGTACATGCGTTGGTATAAAAGAATTACCGGTATTTGATTTCTCCCACAAGCGCATCTATTGGGAATGCGGTAAGCTCTTTACTAATTTGTTAAAACTATATGTATTTTGTATTCGGTATAATGACATAAATTGTATATGTTTATTAGGCGGACATTGCGTAGTATTTGCTCGGTTCAACTACCGACACTGTCGCTCGAGAGGTTGCTACACAAATCCTACACTCATTGCGGGAGCATGACCGCATTACGATGGAGTAGGCTTGCGTCCCGGCTCCACCGGCGGACGACATTTCGGGGCCGCCCAAGGAGTCGAGCCAACGTGGGGAACGCGGCGTAGACGGCGGAGGAGAGGATTAGCGAGCGGTCGGACACGACTTCGACATCCCGAGGACTCACTCTTACTTGCCAAAGATACGACACGGCATCCCTGAATCATACCGCTGCTACATACCCCATACCCCCCCTCGATTTCTCCCTCCTACTAACGCTGCGTACCCCTACTCGGGCATATTACCCACCATACCCACCATACCCTTACTCACCGTATCCATACCCGCCACCGAGTTACCCCTCATATCCTTACCCACCACATTTTACCCACCATATCCTTACCCACCACCAGGTTACCCACCATACCCATCACGATCCTCTTCCGAACCATCTCACAGCCACGCATTCGATGCGGGCCCATCTCATTGACATTTAGAGAATATATTTATTGATTTTGTGTAAAATACTATTGAGAATATATTCTTGTGAGTTTTAGGTACCCTAATTAGATTACACTATATATGCTTTTCGCCTTTTTTAGATTTTATTAAATATTGTGGTAATCGGTTGCATTAAACAGGGATCATTGGCTTTTGGGGAGATCCAACATTTAGGGAAACTTCTGTCAAAATTTTTACTAATTCGAATTACTAAAAATTTGAGATAGGGATTATTCGGATCGGAATCTTACTCACTATCATCTGAATCTTACTCAACAAAAATTCATTTAAGTGATACGTCTCTTCTACGGATATACCATTTAATTTTTATTATATGTTGTTTAAATTATTTGTGTCAAAATAAATAAATATATTCAATAACTTCAATAATAAGATATGTACGTTTTGATTAGATTGTTTTTAAATTTATTAAAAATCTTACATAAAGACAATTAAAAGCAAATAATTAATACCTCAATCGTTTTTAAATTGATCAATAAATTGAAACAAAATTTTTTTAAAAAATAACAAAAAAATAAACATATGTGTTATGTAATTAATAAATCTTCATGATAACTAAAATAATATTCAATATTATTAACATACTCAATTTGTCACTTTTTTTTATTTTATATTATATATTTTATTCTCGTAATTAGTATGAATTCATTAATAAACGTTTATAAATATTTATTAA
The DNA here is from genome assembly GCA_029884595.1 of Ormosia semicastrata. Lineage (NCBI taxonomy): Eukaryota > Viridiplantae > Streptophyta > Magnoliopsida > Fabales > Fabaceae > Ormosia > Ormosia semicastrata. The sequence continues at coordinate 2,770,662 of JAQQTO010000061.1, read as the reverse complement.
GTATTTTAATTAATTTTTAATTAATTATTTAATTTTAATAATTGCGCCAAAAATATTGCGTTTTTGGTTCCAGGCCCAACCAGGATCGCTAAGTAGGATGGCGCATCCACGTTATTGCGCTAGCGTGTTGGCGCAATACCCCTTACGTGGATGCGCCATCCTACTTGGCGATCTGGTTGGCCAAAACATTAAAAAATGCCACGTCAGCCAAAAGGGTGGCAGTTTGGTATATAGTTTCAAAATAGTGGCATTTTGGTAAATAGTTAAAAAAAGGGTAATTTGGTAAATAGTTAAAAAAATGACAATTTGGTAAATAGTTAAAAAAAAATGGCATTTTGATAAATAGTTTTACTAACAGTGGCAGTTTAGTAAAAAAGCCGTAGAACTATGGAATTCATCTGCTGAGACCAGAAAAAATTATAAACATAATCACCAGGATGATATACTATATATAATTGTGTTTATTGTAAAATTTGTCCAAGACAAATCTCGATTTCTGTTATCATTTTGGGAACAAAATATATTCTTCTCAAAGACTTTCAAGTATTTGGTAACTTGTGAATCATAAGAATATCATAAACTTACTTCGAGTTTTATAAGAAAATGTAAAAGAATTAGTTTAAAAAGTAAGAATTGAGTCAATAATTGAAAGATGAATTAACACTTGAAATTAAAAGAATGTAACTAAATCGAAAACAATAAATGCAAATGTAAATAGCAATCAAAAATGACAATTGAGTAAGCAACAACATATAAAGAAAGAAAGTAAATGAAAGCACAAAAAGAATAAGCAAGTAAATAACAACTTAAACTTGCATAAAGGTAAATTCGGTTGAAATTTAAATGAAAGCAAGTAAAAGAAAATAACATAAAATAAGCAGTAAATTGAAAACAATAAAAGAAAAGCAATAAAGATGCAAGAAAGTAAAACTTGAAAGATAAACTTGCAGAAAATAAAGGAAAAGAAAGTAAAAGAAATCAAATGATTTAAAGAATTATTCGATCGAAAGATGAAGAAAATTGTAGGAAATGTTAAAAAATGACTTTAAACTTACATCGAATGGTGAAGATTACATAAATAAAGAAGTGTGGAAGGCATATTTGACTAGTCTCTTTAAATATCCTTTAAAGCCTGCAATAAACGTGATAGGAATTGTGAGAGAGATGGTGCAAGTGTTTTTCAACTAACTAAATGCCTTTACCCTCTTGAGTATTTATAGACAAGGGAAGTAATTGTCATTCTAACAAGATTAGGACAAGTGTCCTTAATAGAAATAACTACTTAATCTAACAGTAATAATTGTCTTGTCCTAATATTACAAACTCAATTGTTAAAAGCTTCTTAAATTCAAATTTGAACATTTGAATTTGAATTTTGAAGTAAGTATAAACTATCTTGAATCTGTCTTAAAATACCCTAAGTCTCGAAGATATATTTTGTTATTATGGAAAATTTGCTATATGTTGTTTCAATCTTCCGATGTACCTTGAACAACTTTTACTCACTTAGTCGAAATTCACCTTGACAATGTCTTCGATTATTTGTTGACCTACAAACATTAATTTGAATAAAACTTGAAAATAACTAGTTTTCAATAAGATGATCAAATTCTAAGTTTATCAGTTAGATTGATTAAGAATGTTCAAATGTCAATTTATTTCTTTTAGGGATCAAAAGGATTTTGTTTTATACCAACAAATTTTCAATAACTAGTAGATCTTAAAGACCTTGTCACACATGATTTTCTTGAGAAAATGAAGATATAGTATATATTTTCAACACGGCATTGCATCTATTGTCTAATGAAGTTGAATTTTCACTCTAACTTGTTAGCGTGATTAATTATAATTGAAATTATAATTGATCACGATTGATTTTAGGATGATTGATAATTGTAGATTGATTTAATACATAATTACATTTTATTATTTTTCTTTTATGTATAATAGTCTTCTTCTACAAATAGAGACTAATTCTCCCAAATACATTAATTCGGATATATACACAAATTATCATTACATGTTTCTATATTTTTAACATGGTATCAGAGACATGGTATCCACCTTGAGGAGAGTTTCTCTTTTTCGCTATGTAGAGCTCGTGGAACTCGTTAGAATCATTACTAATCACCATCAAATCCAGATTTAGTTTTGTTATTCTCTTCATCTTTGTCCACTTTGGTCCAATCCTTTCGCTCCTCCATTGCGCTCCTTCATTGTGCTCCTATGTTGCGCTCCTCCGCTCCGTTGGCAAGACTCCATCCTAGATTTCAGACTTCGTTATGATGGCACGACTCCATTTTACACTTTGTCCTAGATTCCAAACTTCATTTTGATGGAAGGACTTTGTTTCAGACTTCGTCCTAGATTCCAGACTTCGTTCTGATGGAAGGACTCCATTTTAGACTCCATCCTATATTCCATACTTCATTCTGATGACAGGACTCCGTTTTAGACTCCATCCTAGATTCTAGACTTCGTTATGATGGCAGGGCTTCATTTTACACTTTATCCTAGATTCCAGACTTCGTTGTAATGGCAGGACTCCGTTTCAGATTTCATCCTAGATTCCATACTTCGTTTTGATGGAAGGACTCCATTTTAGACTCCGTCCTAGATTTCATACTTCGTTCTGATGACAGGACTCTGTTTCAGACTCCGTCCTAAATTCTAGACTTCGTTCTAATGGCAGCACTTCATTTCAGACTCTGTTCCCATTATAGACTCTAGACTTCAATCTAGACTTTAGACTCCAGACTCAATCATCATCCTGACCAATTCCGCACTCTGGTTTCCAAACTCAAGTTGATTTATTCTATATCCACTTGAGTTTGAGGGGGAATGTTGGCATAATTAATTATAATTGAGATTATGATTGATCACGATTGATTTTAGGGATGATTGTAATTAATTTAGTATAGAATTAGATTGATCTAGTACATAATTATATTTTATTATTTTTCGTTTCTGTATAATAGCATTCTTTTATAAATAGATGTTAATTTTTCTATATACATTTATTCATATATATACACAGATTATCATTACCTATTTCTATATTTTTAACATAACTAATTTCGTTTACAAAATATTTCGGGACACGATCACTATCATATTTGGTCTTCATCAAAGGCTGGATTTTATTGATTTTTTTTTGTGTGTAAAACCTTTGCTATTCGGAAGCTACATTAGGTTTCTACTAATCCAGAGTTGAGTCAGATCAGATCACAAATGTATAAAGTTCTCCCAACACTAATTTTTTTTTCATTTATAATACTCGAACTTGAAACCTTACTTAATGAAAACACTGAACTATTTGAACCAAGCAATCGTTGATTGGCCCAAGTTTATTGGTTAAGATAAAGCCTATAACCATATTTATGGATGCCATTTGTTGATACAAAATTTTATTGTTTGAATCATTTGTCTAATTTGGGGGCCATGGATACTGTCATATTGGGTCTTGATCAAAGGCAAACGTTACATCTAGATTTTAATGATCAATATCACAAGCCTACTTAGTCATGGATGCCGGATGCCGTTTGTCTTATATTTTGGGCCATGGATAGTGTCATATTGGCTTTAGTCATGGATGGATGCCATTTTAATGATCAAGATCACAAGCCTACTTAGTCATGGATGCCATTTTAATGATCAAGATCACAAGCCTACTTAGTCACGGATGTTACAAAATTTTAATGTTCGAATCGTTTGTCTTATATTTTGGGCCATGGATAGTGTCATATTGGGTTTCGGTCAAAGGAGGCCCCTTATATTTGGATTTTAATGATGAAGATCAGATTCTGCCTGCCTTAGTTCTGGATGACATTTGTCCATACAAACTTTTGAATCAAATGTCGTCCAAGGTAGGCATGGATGCCATTTTAATGATCAAGATCACAAGCCTACTTAGTCACGGATGTTACAAAATTTTAATGTTCGAATCATTTGTCTTATATTTTGGGCCATGGATAGTGTCATATTGGGTTTCGATCAAAGGAAGGCCCCTTATATTTGGATTTTAATGATGAAGATCAGATTCTGCCTACCTTAGTTCTGGATGGCATTTGTCCATACAAACTTTTGAATCAAATGTCGTCCAAGGTAGCGTACCAATTCAAAGGTCATGTGAATTGTTGAAGGGTTTTTTTTTTTAAATTACATAGACCGAACATGAGTCCTTATATTTCAAATTCGCAAAGATAGAAAATCTCATGGTTAAGGTAAACTTAACTACACTTGGCAAATTATAAGTCCATAGAATAGAATGAATTCATCATATCATTGAAAAAAAAATTTACAAAAACAATACCATAGAAATATGGGAACGCATAAGGGAAATTAAACGACGATGAGTCGTACAACTCAGCACTGAAGCAACCAAGAAGGAAGAATCAGACATTGAATCTTCAGAAGTACTCTCAAATAAAAAATAAAATAAAATTCAAGAACTGCTGAAACTGGTGGCAATGGGGATGACAATGACGAGAATCAGAATAAGCAAAAGTATCACCCCAATGCACATCCACTTCCTGCTGCTCCTCTGGTACTGCTTGGCAGTCTGAAGATTCTTGGTCCCATCCTTGACATAGTGAGAAGCATGAAGCACATGGTGCTCAATGTCATCCATCTTCTCACCTTGTGCCTCCACCATCACAGCCATATCCAGAAACACCTGGTGTAGCTCTAGCAAACTCTTCTCAACCTCTTTTGCAGTATCATGCCTGTCCTGAATCTCCACCACAGTCTCCAGAACTTTCCCCCTCCCATGTTCCTGAATAGCCTTTCCCAAAAACTCCTCATCCCCATTAGAGATGATCTTCTCAATCACCTCTTCATCTGGGTACTCCCCAGTCACAGTAAAATACCTTCTCCCCACTGTGTCTTTGTACTCAGTCATCATCTTCTGCCTCAGTCCCTGAAACTCCATCATCAACTCCTTGAGCTTCTTCCTCAGCCCATTTGTGACAGCAATTCTGGTCCTGTAAATTGCTGGGGTGCCATCTTTGAGCCCAGAGAGCCTCCTATTAGCAGCATTGGCTTTGTCCATTTCTTCCAACTGGGTCCTTATAGCCCTTGCTTTCTTCAGCACAGTGACAATGTCAGCGTTGATCCTGTTCCTCAGGGATTTCAGTGCTTCAGGTTTGTGAAGGGACTTGCCTTCTTCGTTGGCTTGTTGAAGCCTTCCAAGTATGTCACGTAGGTATCCCATTTCTGTTTTTACCTTCTCTGCCTCTTCAAGGAACAGACCCATGTCAGTGTCCAATTTGGTAGTGGAAGAGGTTAGTTCTACATCTTGTGGAGGAAGACCGGCTTCCAAATCCACGTCTTTCATGGCTGCTTTCTTCAGGTCCACATAGCTGGTGAATGATTTGGTCATGAGGTCATTCATTTTCGATCTGGGTGTCTGGTTTTCCCTGCAGAAAATCAATGTTCAGTAACTTTAGATCTCTACAATACAAAATTGCTGTTAGGTGAACATGGAATAACAGCAAAATGCGAATGGAACCATACCTTCAGAAGATAAGAGGTGGGAGAACGAACAAAAACCGGGGCAATCTGTGAAGAAAGAAGAAGAAGAAGAAGAAGAAGAGTTTAAGTGGAAGGTAAAAGCAAAGCAGATTTGAAGATTCAAAAGAAGTGATGGTGTTTTATGAGTTGGGAATGGACCACCGGCCTAACGGATAGTTTTATGAGACAGTAGCCGTTACCAATCGCTCCCAAGTCCCAACGGCCACATTTATTTCAAAAATATGATGAATGACAGAACTGAACTCTTTTATTTTTTATTTTTTTAAATTTGTTTTGGGAAGTGGGGTTCTCTGATATTATAATAGCCCATTAGATCAGGATAGGATCCAGAAAAATAAAAATAAAAAATTAAACTCTCAGATCTATCAGGATTCTGGGGATTTTTTGGGGGAAATTTTTCCAAGATTTGTTGATTGAATATTTTTTAGTTAAGCCAGATTTCTTTTGTTGATTTCACATTAAAGTAGTTTACTAGATTGCGCTTTCATGATGAACTAACCGTGAGGGTATATTTTCCGGTATATTTTTTTATAAATAACCGTGAAGGTAAAGATAACTAGAACAAAACAGAAAAATATACCCAGAATTAAATAGTTAAAGAAAACTAGAATAAAACAGAAAAATGGCGAACAAAAATAAGTAAAGACAAATTTCATACGAAGAAAAGAAAAAGATAAAATTTATTATTGTTCTCAATTAAATCATATTTGAAAGAATGGTTTGGTCTACAATGTACGTGAGATATGTAACAAAACTCTTTTTCATATAAGGTTTTTTTTTTTTTCACAGAGTATCTCCATTTGATAAGTTTTGAGATTAATTTTTTAAGGTATGGTCAGATGTTTAAATAGAATCTCTTCTAATAATGTTATTTTTATACATATGAATTTTGAGATCAAATACAAGAGATCTAAATTCTTTCTACTTGAATCAATATATGTTGGTAAGTATAAGATTAATTTTAATTTATTATTAAAATGTAAATATATTATTATTTTATTATACACTATCATATCATTAAAAGATAATAAAAAAATAAAAAATATGATGATATATAATGAAAATGTAAATATATTATTATTTTTTTAAACACTATCATATCATTAAAAGATAATAAAAAATAAAAAATATGATGATATATAATTAAACTTTTTTCTTTATCTGGAAGCCAAATTTATTCAATACTGGAATTGTTTTGAATGAGTTTAAGAGGATTACTTAAACAAAGTTGATGAAGGTGATTTGCTCCGTTGCATGGTAGCTATTAAGGTAGTGTAAGTGGTGGATACCTACAAAAGACATTCAATCATTCAAGTTAGACTGTGCATACGGTGGGTAGAGTGTTTAGGGTTAGATGCCTACTTTTACTACCTTGTGTAGTATTTATAGGAAAGTCATGATAGATAAAAATCATGTTTGAATCTATATTAATGAATAATAAATGCTATTAATAAGGATAAGAATCGATAATTATATCTTATAACTATATCATCTATTTATGTGAGATTCTTAGATAGATTTACTCCTCATAAATAGGTATATTTATTAATTTAAAAGCACACATTATTATCGGGGATCCAACTCTATCAGGTCAAGTTGCTCTTAAACTACTAAACTGGAACCTGATCCATAACAGTTGCCTCTAGCTTGGCACTCAGATGTGATAGCTGAGTGTCAAGATATCTAAGATTAGTAGGAGTAAATGACATGCGCAGGACAAAGGGATCCAAATCACAATACAGATGTCGGATCTCGCAATGTTTCATCTGAAATACCAAGGTTCATGATGCTCAACAAATACTATGGGGAAGGTTGTGCCCGGCATTAGTGAAAGTTATTCAAGATCTGCTATGGATCACTCTACCCTAATGTTATTATACTGTTGTTCGGGATACATATTGTGTTGCCCCTATGTCAATTCTAGTCATAAGGCCCAATTATAAATTTCTTAAATTGAGATATGCAAACTGTATTCTGAATCTCTAAAAAAGTATCTAAATCTCCAAAAAAGTATAAGATTGATTCGGGATCCGGAAAGAATACCATCACCATTGGCAAGCATCTTTTCATATCTGACCGTTATCCTTTCATCCACTACATCAGGTTTGTAGTGCCACGTGGCGAATTCTGAAAGGTATTTGTCATTTGATCTTTGCACTGCCATGATTGTCTCGATTTGAATTTAATAGGAGTGGACAATTTTTCCCTTGCGCATAGTGTTAGTTGGGGGTTGCTTTTGCACTTATAAATAGAAGTGGGGGTTATCACTCCCTATTTTCATTCTCTCCTCCATTTTCCTCACTATTCCTCCAACGAGCCAGGTGATTTCCAGCAAATCTACGACAGTTTTTGGTGGTTTTTGACCCCTAACAAGTCTTTACCTTCTTCCATCAAAAGGTACTCCCTCTACTCCATTTTATTTTTCTTCCATAAACACCACAGTGAGAGTGAGAGTATTAGACAGTAGTGATGGGGGAGAGTTACTTAGAAATGCTAAGTACGTCGCCGTCTCTGCCACCTCAAGCGCGGTGAAGATGGTCCCCTCGTGGTGAAAACACTCGTAGGGGGCAAAGGTCATTATTTAGGGTGACTATTGTTACCAAGTGGCTTCCAATACTTAAGAGGGGGGTGAATTGAGTATAAAAACTTTTCGCAAACCTTTTTTAGAGAAAACACAAATATTAAAACTATTAAATAAATGTACAGAAATAACGAGATGTAGAAGCAAAGCTTTAAAAAAAATAGCAAAGGATAAATATGTAATAAAATAAAGTTGCGTAAAATAAAGAGATTAAGAAAAGAGAAGCAAACACAGTATTTATCCAGATTCGACCACTAACCCACTTGTGGTCTACGTCCAGTCCTCGAGACAATATCCGACAATATCCAAGATTTTTCACTATATATACAAGCTTCAATAGGTGCTTGCTACCATTACAAAATAGAGCACTTTTCACACACAGGGAAATTCTACCCTTGTGCTAAAACCTCAGCCTGCAGGGATACCTCACCCTTATACAAACCTTGAGGGATACCACACCCTCGATATAGAAGAGCTGAAATAGACGAAGAGAAACTCTCACTTAGAGCAAACAATACAAATTGAAGTGCTAATAGAGCTCTCACAGAATATCTCAAAGTTTTGATCGAAAAAAGAGCGTAGAAAATAAATTCATGAGTTAGTGCAAGTAGAAAATAATTTAGAGTGTTAGGCTATTTTAGAAATGACCCAAGGCTTCTATTTATAGAGAAATTTCAAAGAAATAGTCATTCGGTATGATTAAAACTCATAAATTCCAAAACTTATTTCCATACTAGTACGTGAAAGACCGTGTTTATTCGAATAGAGTAAACTGTTATTCGAATAACATTGTTCATGACATCATCGTGAAAAGCAAACCGATATGGGTTATTCGAATAACACCAAGTTTATTCGAATAACACTTTAAAAATAGAGTTTCAAAAGAGAAGGATTATTCGAATAACAGCTGGGTTATTCGAATAATGTTTTGATAAAAACATTTCTGAGAAACTCATTTATTCGAATAGTTAACCTGCTATTCGAATAGCAATTTAAAAACATCAAACTCATAGCATGGTTTATTCGAATAGAGCAAGCTTTATTCGAATAAAACAATAAAAAACCATTTTTAAAGAAATCATTTCAAAAACACTTAAGTTTCTTTTTAAGGCCAATTTTATCTTTTCTTTCAAAACAGTGAGATATTAAAGTGAGCTCTATACAAAAAGACTCTAAGTCGTAAAGCTATTCTTATAAGATCTTGGACTTGATCTTTCCATCATCTTCATTTTTGTCTTCACGTTTGTAATCATCAAAATAAGTCTTCAAAGGCATATGTCCAATCACATTCTTCTCCTTTTTGATGATGACAAACTATCAATGAGAGAAGAGTTAGTGCATATAATTGGAATTCACAAAGAAATATTAAAAGCTTACTCCCTTTTTTTAATTATAAGAGGTAACGTATTCAGAGATATCAGAGATGTGCGCGCAGCTCCCTCTTTCATTTGGAATCTAATCTCTTTTTAATTTTTACCTATCTTTTCTCAATTACCTGTCTTTTCTCAAAGATAAATTTTTCTCCCCCTTTTATCATGAGCAAAAAGGAGGGGTAAGTCCCATAAACAGACATTCAAGTATAAGTGCATAAAAAAAACCAAATAACTGAAAAGCATACTTATATCAATGCAAGATGAATAGACCATCAAAAACTTTATTTATTCATTAATAAAAAAGGATGCAATTACAAGAGCCAGAAATAAATAAAACGCAGGCAAAACAAAGATCCTAAGAACTAAAGCTCCTAAAAATAGGCATCTGGTGGCAGAGGTGAAGAAGCAGGTGCAGGGGCAGGTGATGCAGCTCGTAAGGCAGCAACCTCACGTTCAACACCTTCTATTATATCAAAAAGAATAAAGAAGGTGTGTTCCATATAAGCACGGTTATCATGCAAGGTAGCCATGATTTGCTCCAAAGTGACTGGAGCAGGGGCAGCAGGTGCACTAGGGGCATCAGCAGGGTCAAACTCATCCTCAGCAACCTCATCTGGGTACACCCAGCCTTCGTCAGTTTGGATCATTTTCATTTTACGCAAGGTGTGGGAGCCGAAGACATTGTGATGAGTCAAGGCGATGGCTCGCTCAGTCTCCAAGACCTAAGGATACTTGCTGAGCAAGGTAGTGATGAGAATACCATAAGGCAAGTTAGATTTTTCCTTGCCCTTGGCCCTCATCATGTGTTTCATGATAAACACAGGCCAGTTGATCTGATGACCATTCTTCAGGAACCAGAGCATGAAGATGTCATCTTCACTGAGGTAGGCATAATTCCCACCGTGGGGAGCCAGGATGTGAGCAAAGGCATAATGCAGAAACCTATCTTGGCTCTTTAGCATGCCACCCTTGAGGCCCTTGTCAGGCAAAGCTAGACTAGGTTTCAGCAGGTCCTCAATCACCCGAATCCTGTTGAACTCCTCAAGAAAGGGGTTGTTATCATCTTCAACGAGTGTGCCGGCGAATTGCGACCCAAACAGAGTCTGCCAGTCTTGTGGAGTGATGATGATATTTTGATCACATACTTCAAAGAGGAGGTTCTGGCCATCAAATGCTAGATTACAGAAAAAACATCTTCACCAGAGCTGGGTAGAGAGTAGCCCGGTGAGAACAAAGCTGTAGAGTCCCTTGGTTCTGCAACAGGGTCAGAAAGTCAAAGCCTCCATTTTGCCGAAATAAGGAGAGGTCAAGGTATTTGGGCTAGACAAGGTTACACTCCCAGAAGTGCGTAATGAAGTGACCACGGTGCTCTTCATTGGAGGAGAGTCTTCGCAAGTCAAGAGGATTGTTGCAAGGTGTAGTCTTCGAGCGAGGACGCTTTCCAGAGGAGGAGGCCATGGTGTTTAGAGGTTTGGAAGAGAGAGAGATGGCAAAGAGATGGTGGGGGAGAATGAAACATAGAGGAAGAGAATAGAAAAGAAGAGAATGAAACGACTGGGCGCGTAGGGCCTTTTAAATGAAAGCCCGTGTTTATTCGAATAACTAGGAGGTTTATTCGAATAAACCCTTGTAGAAAACTCAAAGGTCAGGATGTCTGCTAGGTTTTATTCGAATAGAAGAGGATCCTAATCGAATAAAGGGTCAGGGAAGGCCAAGTGTTGTGGCCTTTTAACAGGTTTTATTCGAATAACCTAAGGGTTATTCGAATAGACAGAGAGCAGCCAAACAAGACTAATAAACTAAGTCTTTGGTTATTCGAATAAGCTTGATTTTATTCGAATAGACAGAGAGCAAAAGTAAATGACTGATAAAACAAGTCTCTGGTTTTTCGAATGATCTGAAATTTATTCGAATAAACAAAGAGCACAGCAAACTCAGAGCTGACATAGAAGTCAGTTTATTCGAATAAACCTAGATTTATTCGAATAAAACTATCAAAAGACACAGTAAAAGAGAATTAACTTACCCAAATATAAGTTACCTGCAAAACAAGATTTGGGATATCTCTGAAGCTTAAGTCAGTAAAGATTCAAGAGAGATAAAAATCATACTTAAGCAATAAATTCAAGTAATTATATATTGGATTGATCAATTATGCCTAATTCTCCTCTAATATAAGAGAATGCTTCTTTTGCTAAGGGTTTAATGAAGATATCTACAAGTTGCTTAGTTGTTTCAACAAACTCAAGAATGCAATCCTCTTTTTGTACATGATCTCTGATAAAGTGATGTCTTATCTCTATATGCTTTGTTCTGGACTGCAGAATGGGATTCCTAGAAAGATTTATTGCACTAGTGTTATCACATCTTATCGGGATGTGATCAAACTGAAGACTGCAGTCTAGAAGTTATTGCTTCATCCATAGGATTTGAGCACAACAACTCCCAACTGCAACATATTCAGCCTCAGCGGTAGACAAAGTCACACTATTTTGTTTCTTACTATGCCAAGAAACTAAAGAACTACTAAGCAAGTGGCATGTCCCATTAATACTCTTCCTATCCAATTTGCACTCAGTAAAATCAGAGTCAGAATAGCCTATTAGGCTACATGAGGCACCCTTAGGGTACCACAAGCTTATTTATGAAGTGCCTACTAAGTACTTCATTATTCGTTTAACAGCACTTAGATGAGATTCCTTAGGGTTTTCCTAATATCTAGCACATATGCATACACTAAACATAATATCTGGCCTACTAGCAATGAGATAGAGGAGAGATCCAATCATACCTCTGTATTTCATTATTTCTATTGATTTACCTCATTCATCTTTGTCCAAATAGCAAGAAGTGCCCATTGGAGTGACCATGTGTTTAGCATATTCCATTTTGAACCTTTTGAGCAATTCCTTGCAGTATTTGGTTTGACTTATGAATGTCCCTTCATTTATTTGTTTGATTTGAAGTCCGAGAAAAAAATTCAACTCTCCCATCATTGACATTTCAAATTCATTCTGCATTATCTTAGCAAATTCTTTGTAAAGGGATTCATTAGTAGCACCAAAGATAATATCATCCACATATACTTGCACAAGAAGAATATCATGCTTTTTATTTTTAATGAAAATGGTAGTATCGACTTTTCCTCTTGAAAAATCATTTTCTAAAAGAAACTTACTCAACCTTTCATACCAAGCTCTAGGAGTTTGCTTTAAGCCATACAAAGCGTTTTTAAGTTTAAAAACATAGTTGGATAGTTTATGATTTTTAAAACTTGGAGGTTGTTCAACGTATACCTCCTCTTGAATAAGGCCATTTAGAAAAGCACTTTTGACATCCATTTGATATAATTTGAAATTCATGATGCAAGCATATGCAAGTAACATTCTAATAGCTTCTAATCTAGCTATAGGTGCATAGGTTTCTTCATAGTCTATTCCTTCTTCTCGATTATAACCTTTAGCAACCAATCTAGCTTTGTTTCTAGTTATTAATCCATTTTCATCAAATTTGTTTCTAAAAACCCATTTTGTGCCAATTATAGGATGATCATTAAGTTTAGCAACTAATTTCCAAACTTGATTTCTTTCAAATTGATTTAATTCCTCATGCATAGCAAAGATCCAATGTTCATCATCAAAGGCTTCAATTATATCTTTAGGTTCAATTTGAGAAACAAAGACTAAGTGATTGCATGCATTTCTAAGAGAATTTTGAGTACTTATACCTTTAAACACATCACCTATTATTTGATCAAAGGAATGATATTTTGAAATTCGCCATTCTTTGGGAAGTTCCAAATCTTATGTATCTTCTTGTCTTTGTTTATCTTCTTGCTCCTTGACTTCTTTTTCTTTGCTGCCTAAATGAGTTTCCACCAAAATTTCTGTGACATCATCAATAACAAGATCCTTTCTGGATCCATTTGGGTCAGTTTCATTAAATGCAACATGAATAAATTCTTTTATAGTCATAGTTCTTTTATTATATATACGAAAAGCCTTACTATAGTTGGAGTAACCAAGAAATATACCTTCATCAGACTTAGCATCAAACTTACCTAAGTTATCTTTTTCATTATTTAAAACAAAACATTTGTAACCAAAAACATGAAAATGTGAGACATTTGGTTTTCTTCCCTTGTATAACTCATATAGAGTTTTCTTTAAAATAGGCCTTATAAGGGCCCTGTTCATTACGTAACAAGCTATACTTACAACATCTGTCAAAAAATACTTAGGAAGAGCAGCCTCATTAAGCATAGTTCTCGCCATTTCTTCTAAAGAATGGTTTTTTCTTTCTACAACTCCATTTTGTTGTGGAGTTCTAAGGGCAGAGAAATTATGATTAATGTCATGTTCATCACAATAGTTTTCAAAAACATTATTTTCAAATTCGCTACCATGATCACTTCGTATTGAGGAAATTGAAAAACCTTTTTCATTTTGAATAACTTTGGCAAGTCTTTTAAAAGTTAGAAATGCATCATTTTTATTTGCAAGAAATAAAGTCCATGTGAACCTAGAAAAATCAACCATAATCACTAAAGCATACTAATTCCCACTAAAGCTTATAGTTCTAGATGGTCTAAAAAGATCCATGTGCAATAGTTGTAAAGGTCTAGTAGTTGAAACTATATTTTTTACTTTAAAAGATACCTTTATTTATTTACCCTTTTGACATGCACCACATAATTTATTTTTTACAAAATTAAGCTTGGGTAGTCCAATTACTAGCTCTTTAGAGACCAACTTCTTTAAGTGATCCATATGAATGTATGCAATTCTCCTATGCCATAACCATAAATCATTATTCTTACTTAAAAGGCATTTCACATCATTTAAAGATATATCATCAAGACTAATTATATAAATGTTGTTTACTCTATGACCAATAAACTTAACATGCTTATCATTTTTATCTTCAATTATGCAACAATTTGAATAAAAAATTACTCTATTTCCTTTATCACATAATTGGCTAATACTAAGCAAGTTATGTTTTAAGCCTTCAACAAGCAATACATTTTCAATAGAGGAACTAGGATTCTTACCAACTTTGCCGATTCTAAGAATTTTTTCTTTGTTGTTATCACCATATGTAACATGTCCATGATTCTTGGGAATGAGCAAGGTGAATTTTGAGTCGTCCCCGGTCATGTGCTTGGAGCAGCCGCTATCGAGATACCAATTTGAACTTCTGGCTTTCAAGCACACCTACAACACATGTTTAGTTTTTAATTTTTGGTACCCAAACTTTCTTGGGTCCTTGTGTGTCAGTGTTGGGTATAGTACCCTTGGGAACCCAAACTATTTTCGTTCCAATTTTTGTATTAATGTTTTTCCTTGCATTACATGTTGATGCACTATGTCCTTTCTTTTCACAGTAAAAACATTTAATAAAATGAGTACTTGAAACACTAGAATGCACAGAGAAATTTTTATACAATTTTTGTTGATTTTTTGGGTTATAACCTATCCCAGCTTTTTGAAAAACTACTCTTTGTTTTTCTAATAAAATATTTAAATTATCCCTTCCAAATGTGAATTTTGAAAGAGTGTTTTTTAAGTTTTCAATCTCTTTTTCAAGCATATGACATGAAGAACAGGATGAAGATGTAGAAGCATGTGAAGAATGGGTTGTGCATGCATCAATAATTCCCAAAGTTTCATTTTCAATTTTCAATTCTTCTATTTCTTTGTTTAAAATAAGAATTTGATTTTTTAAAGAAGAGATTGTTTTCTTAGAAGAAGAAATTAATTTTGTAAGTTTTAAAGACTCATCATGCAATTCTTCAAAGGCATCTTGTAACTCATCGTAAGAAGGCAATAAAGTAATATTAGAACTTACCTCATTTTCGCTTTCTTCTTCTTCTCCTTGGGCCATGAAACATAGTTGGGCTTCCTCGTTATCTGAGCTGTCAGTTGAATCCATGTCATTTTCATCTCATGTTATGTAGGCTTTTCTTCATTTTCTTTCCTTAAAGGGCTTCTTTTTAAATTTCTCCTTCTTCTTTTAATAAACTGGGCATTCCATTTTCATGTGACCCGATTTGCCACATTCATAGCAAGTTAGAGTTGATGAAGCTCCTTCGCCTTTGTAATGATTCTTCTTTGGAGGAAAGGGAGGTGTTCTTTGCGTTCCCTTCTTCCTAAGAAAATTTCCAAATTTTTTAACTAAAAGACTAAGATTTTCTTCGTTTACCTCAATATTTTCTGAGCCTTCTTCATCATCTTCATCATCATTGTCGATTGTTGAAGAAATGGCTTTGAGCGCTATTCTCTTTTTCTTTTTATTGTTTTCTTCGCTTTGACTTAATCTACTTAGTTCCAGTTCGTGCTCATGAAGTTTTCCAAAAAGGGTAGCTAGAGTCATTATGGACAAGTCCCTCGATTCTGATATGGCTGTTATCTTAGGTTGTCAAATCTTGCTAAGACATCTCAACACTTTGTTAATTAAATATTCGTTAGAGAAACTTTTTCCTAAAGATGCAAGATGATTAACTATGTGGGTGAACCTCTTTTGCATTTCTTGAATGCTTTCTCCTTAGTTCATTCTGAATAATTCATATTTATGAGTTAGAGAATTGATTCTCGACCTCTTTACTTCACTAGTACCCTCATAGGTAACTTGCAAAGTGTCCTACATTTCTTTAGCAGTTTTGTAATTTGAAATTCTAAAATACTCATCATATCCCAAAGCAGTGGTAATAATATTTTTTATTTTTAAATTATGTTGAACTTTTCTTTTGTCCTCATCAGACCATTTATTTCTTGGTGTTTCGGTCTTTACACTATTGACCTTATGCGTAGGTATAAATGTGCCGTTTTCGATAGCATCCCACACATCTAGATCAATAGTTTCGATGAAGATTTTCATTCTTTCTTTCTAATATGCATAACCATCCCCATTGAAAAAAGGAGGTCGGTTTATGGAAGATCCTTCTGAAAAACCATTTGAAGAAGCCATATTCTCTTGAAGCTGCTAAGCTCTTTATACAAGAGTCTAGCTCTGATACCACTTGTTACCAAGTGGCTTCCAGTACTCAAGAGGGGGGTGAATTAAGTATAAAATTTTTTCGCAAACCTCTTTTAGAGAAAACACAAATATTAAAACTATTAAATAAATGCATAGAAATAACGAGATGTAGAAGAAAAGCTTTAAAAAAATAGCAAAGGATAAATATGCAATAAAATAAAGCTGCGTAAAATAAAGAGATTAAGAAGAGAGAAGCAGGCACAATATTTATCCTAGTTCGACCACTAATCTACTTGTGGTCTATGTCTAGTCCTCGAAACAATATCCGAGATTTTTTACTATGTATATAAGCTTCAATAAATGCTTGCTACCATTACAAAATAGAGTACTTTTTACACACAAGGAAACTCTACCCTTGTGCTAAAGCCTTAGCCTGTAGGGATACCTCACCCTTATACAAACCTTGA
The DNA here is from genome assembly GCA_029884595.1 of Ormosia semicastrata. Lineage (NCBI taxonomy): Eukaryota > Viridiplantae > Streptophyta > Magnoliopsida > Fabales > Fabaceae > Ormosia > Ormosia semicastrata. The sequence continues at coordinate 2,753,731 of JAQQTO010000061.1, read as the reverse complement.
GGGATACCTCACCCTCGATACAGAAGAGCTGAAATAGATGAAGACAAACTCTCACTTAGAGCAAATAATACAAATTGAAGTGCTAATGGAGCTCTCATAGAATATCTCAAAGTTTTGATCGAAAATAGAGCGTAGAAAATAAATTCATGAGTTAGTGCAAGTAGAAAATAATTCAGAGTATTAGGCTATTTTAGAAATGACCCAAGGCTTCTATTTATAGAGAAATTTCAAAGAAATAGCCATTAGGTATAATTAAAACTCATAAATTCCAAAACTTATTTCTATACAAGTATGTGAAAGACTGTGTTTATTCGAATAGAGTAAATTATTATTCAAATAACACTGTTCATGACATCATTATGAAAAGTAAACTGAAATGGGTTATTCGAATAACACCAACTTTATTCGAATGATACTTTAAAAATAGAGTTTCAAAAGAGAAGGATTATTCGAATAACAGTTGGGTTATTCGAATAATGTTTTGATAAAAACATTTCTGAGAAACTCATTTATTCGAATAGTTAACCTGCTATTCGAATAGCAATTTAAAAACATCAAACTCGTAGCATGGTTTATTCGAATAGAGCAAGCTTTATTCGAATAAAATAATAAAAAACTAGTTTTGAAGAAATCATTTCAAAAACACTTAAGTTTCTTTTTAAGGCCAATTTTATCTTTTCTTTCAAAATAGTGAGATATTAAAGTGAGCTCCGTACAAAAAGACTCTAAGTCCTAAAGCTATTCTTATAAGATCTTGGACTTGTTCTTTTCATCATCTTCATTTTTGTCTTCACGTTTGTTATCATCAAAACAAGTCTTCAAAGGCATATGTCCAATCACAACTATCTTAGAAATGATATAAAGGGTAGATAAAGCCAGGGAACTTGCAAGACAAAGGTCATATTGTCCACTTTCCATGCTCATGAGAAAGTTAGAGAGTCACAATGAATCCTCCTCTGATTCTGATATGAGTACGGTCTCTGTAGGTTATTCAAGGACCACGTGGATGGCAAGGCAGAAGATGGATGCTTCTGAATTGAAAGATTACACCTTTCCCTTGGATATCAGACTATACTGGTGGGTCAACTGGGAGATGTTAGGGACTCCTTCCAGTGTTAGGATTGCAGAGGATGTTATGGAGAAACAAGAGTATCTCTATCTCCCAGAAGGCAGGGTTTATGATAATGAGTATATGGTTCGGGCTCCTACAGATCAAGAAAGGGTCTTGTCAACCCAGACAAAGGATGACCACTTTATTTATATGTACGAGGCATTATTTACTCGTATCGACATTCGGCTCTTATTCTATGACTTCCAGATTGGGGTCCTAAACCATTTGTGGGTGGCTCCAATGCAGATCCATTCAAAAGTATGGGGCTTTATACTAACCAATGAGCTGATCTTTACTGCTTTCAGATGGTTGTGCTTAGTGAATGCCTTCTTCTTCCTCTTCACCCAATTCTCGCCTTCTGGGAATATTTTTCATAAGGGGTAGGTAACCCTACGCGCTCAAGTTGGGCACAAGGTCTTCAAGCCATACCAGAAGTTTTTTAAGAATTTCAAGAAGGACTTCTTTCAGGTAGAAAGTGCTCCAGGGATGATGGATTTTTATGTTACCCTAGAGGACGTCCCATAAATATACTTATATTGGACCAAGTGGTTTGGGAGTGGAGTCAGGAAGAGATCGAAACTCTGCTATCTACTCTATCTAGTGGTAAGGTCGACGTCCTTAAATTTTTAGTTGAGTAGGCCGATAAGAACGGGGCCATCTACTGTAAGGATATTATAGATGAGCCTTCAAATTCCTTAAGATCCTTTCTAGGTATGCAATTATCATTAGAACCATATTATAACTTATCATTTTGTCTTTGCTAAAACTTTTTCTATGTGTTATAACATTGTATGTTTATATTGCAGTGAATATGGTGCCTCCCGATGGTCTAGAAGTTCTTGCATTGCGCTTGGCGCAAAGAAGAACTGTGGCATCGAGCTCTGGACCTTAGCCAACGGTCCCAGCTCCTTAACCCCAACCTCAAGCTGCATCCCAAGAGGCAGACCTCAAGTCTCCTGCCCAACCTCTTAGGTCACACAAGTGGAAGGGTGACGGCCACGGGAAAGAAGGGAAAATGGACGATGAATGAGGAGTATCTCGTTAACCTCACCATTGGCCGAGAAACTGAGGTTCCTGAGGGTGCTCCTCTTTATTTTACTGTCAGGTCGATTTGAGGCTCAGAGGTTGATCCAGGTCGGATCATTAACAACACCCTATTGACCCCAACAGACTAGGATGTCCTAATAGAGCAAGACCTAACTAAGCTCATTTGGGACGCTTAAGTGATAACTCCATAGATTGTAGTTATTTGTACCCTATACTTGTGCTGTAAATAATGCTTAGTCCTTGTTTACGATGCATATATGGAAGGTTTTAGGCTCATATTTGTCAAATTTTATTTTTGATATCTTCCTATGTGGTATTGAGCAAATAGTGCATATTTTTTAAGTGATTATATGGATTTGAAATTGTTATTGACTTAGTGATTTCTCTATTTTAGGAAGGGCTCCAAACAAGTTAAAATTTTTAGAATTTGGATCAAAAGTGGAAGAGAAAGCCAAGTGTGAAGTTTAGCAACTCACGCTGCAGTGCAGGCATATCAATGTCGCGGCATGGTGCATCCCCTGCTTCAGACAGAGAGACACGAAGTTTGAATGCCGCAGCGTAGGCATATTAATGTCGCGGCGTGGTGACCTAAATTGCACACGTGCCGTGGTTTAGGCATGTTAATGCTGCAGTGTGACTCTGTTTTCTAAGCCTATAAATATTGTTTCATTAGTTTTTGCTAAGGGAGACTTTTAGGTTTAGAGAAGCTATGCCTTGATTTCACGTTTGAGGTTAAGAGGAAGCTAAAGGGAGCAAGGTTGGAGGCCATCTTCCTCATGGAGGAGGATTCAACCATCAAAAATCAAATCATGAGCTTCCTTCTCTTTTCCCTCTTCTTCCTTCTCTCTGTTGCATCATGAACATGGTTTTTTTATGTATATTTTCATATTCAATTAGTAACTCAGTTATATTAGGGATTACTTTGAATCCTGTTATGAATATTGATAATTTTATACTTTTTTGAGTTTATATTTATGTTTGGTTTTGTTCAATTATATAGATCTTAATGCTCTTGATTGTTTGATCAATTTTTAAGTGACTAGTTAAAATCTGATAAACCTAGACATAGGAATTTGGATTTGAGATCATATGTATGGTTGATATATATTCGATTTCATTCTCATGAAAGGGATAGGTTGATTCGCTAATTGGATAGAAATATACCTTAGTCATGCATAATATGTATAACGCCCCTTTTTGTGAGGGAACGTCACATTGTCAATTACAATGCGAAAAATAAAAATGATGAATTTATAAAAGTTAAGACCCGGTTCATTTTATTACGATTAAATTTATCTGGTTAAAGTTGTATAAATAAAATGATGACTATTTTTTTTATTATAATATTTAATGAAACGTGGTGACGAAACATAAATGGAAGTAAAGAGAAAGAAAGAGTAAAGCATACACTACAAATTCATATATATATATATATATATCAACATATATATATTCATATATATATATATATATATATATATATATATATATATATATATATATTTATATCAAATATGTTTAGTTACAAAGTCGATATACCAAAAAGTAAAACTATACCTGTCCAAAGGATCATACATATACATCCCCAAGATATCAGAATATATAGCCCACTACAGTTAAAACATCAGGCCCCCAAAATAAAACACTGATAGCCCTCAGTAGCTACCAGTAATATCAGTACCTCAGATGAGGAGGAATCGTGTCAGGATCCTCTTCAGGATCCTCCACGAGGTCCTTCTCAGGAACCTCCTCGGGGTCTTCCTCATCAGAGGAAACCTCCATAGGAGCCACTGAATGACGGGTCGGGGCCCGAGCAGTGGAAACAAAAGTATCCTCCTGTGGGGTGTAGTAGCGGTCACCCCACATCTCCTGGATGGGCAAGTAGAATTCCAGACACACGCTGATGCTGCCCGTGAAGATGGGCGGATCATGACGCCTCCATGCTAGTGAAATCGACACCTCTCCCTCATAGATGAACCATTTGGAATTCAGGTTAATGTACCAGCAGTCTGGCCCTCCGAGGAAGGTCAGACGTATGTAACCCAGAAATCCACTCGGGCGCACCGCCATAATCCGTCAGTAGGTACTAATCACAGCTGGGCTAGAAGCCAGGGAAATTAGGAGCTCCAACCTCCTTGTCGTCGTCTTCGATGGGACACAATATACAAATAGAGAATAACAGAAATACAGGAAAAATGTAAGACATCCTACCATCATTACCAAGTACAGCAGCAAGAAACAAAACGGCGCAAGGCACCTACATAGCATCTCAATAATAATAATAATAATAATAATAATAATAAGCATTCAATAACAGTAATAACAACCAAGCAGTTCTAGGAAGTATATATATATCAGTAATACAACAATTCCATTTGTAAAAATAAACAGATGCCAGATAATACATGGATTCACTATGCACATGCATACAAAGTCAAAATCCTACTCTATGGAGCTAGACACAAACGGTCGGAGAGAAAGATCAAGAGACACGTCTGCAACTCGGCTGCCGCGGCCAAAGTGCTATAATTCATCAGTTTATCCACGTGCACATCATAACATTGTACAGACAGTCTACACTAGATCACGATATAGGACAGTGCCCGATCAGGATCATCGGTGCATTTGCATCGGTTTGCCCCACGGACAGAAGAGCTACCAACTATCCATTGCGGGGTACCCGCACCCCAACGCCCCCATGGTCAACAATATGACCTACACTAGTCTACTCGCACCCGCACTAAGGTGTGTTCACCTCCTAGGCAACCCGACCTTAACAACAGTCCAACGGACATTCACAATGCATACAGACTCGCATACTCATGTATGATCATCATTACATGTTATTCCACATTATGCCACAATTAGCCAAATTAAGTATCAACACATCATTGGTCACTCATATGGACCCACAATATCATAATATTAGAATTAAATAAATTAATACATTTTTAAGGTATATTATGAATTCTTACTTAAAGTTAACCTTTTCTTACAAGGTTCGTCTCTAAATGAATTTTCATAATTAATTAAAATTTTTAATGTTATTTATTCTCATACACTTAGAAGGTTATTCTAAGATCTCAAAGTCTCACATTCTCTTGTTCTTACCCTAATTAAAATTACCCTAAGTTTTATGATAAATTTCATTCTTGGTTCTTTAAAATTTATGAATTTCAAAGTATATCCAATTCTTCCAATTTGCAAATTTTCTATCCTATTACCAATAATTTAATCACTTGATTAATTAAGTTTCAAGGTTACCAAAGTTGCATAATTAAGCCCCAAAAAGGCCCTAGAGGTCGTGGCCTCCTTAGGGATTAAGTTCCCAAATTTTTCATTCCATTAATTGCACTTTATACACTTGATTAATTATGGTTTCCACTTGTTACAATTGTTCACAAAGAACCCCAATTTTGGGCCCCCAAAACCGTGGCCATCCAAGAGCAAATCCTACATTATTTTCTTCCATTTCATACATTTCAATCCATTCAAATATATCAATATACACAACTAATCAAACAAACAACTTAAACAAATTAAATACAACACATAATCATGCCAATCAAGCAAACAAAGAATAACCCTCAATAGGGTTTTCTCACAATCAATCACAAACAAGGTTTCTTAATGCTAAGAGAGGTTGAGGAGGAGTGTCTTCCTCTTACCTAAGAGAAGAACAAACAAAGAACTCCCTTGAAGCTCTTTGGATTTTCGGATTTGGTACCTCCAAGAACCCTAAAATTTCAAACTCATTAAAATAGCACCAATACTTGACAAATAAGGCATAGGTGGTCACCAAGAAGACCATAGAAACGAAAATAAGAAAAGGGAAATGAAGAATCAAGAAGCTTACCCAAAAATTTTAAGCTTGAAGCTTGAAAAAAATAGTGAAAATGATGGATTTTCAAAAAACTACCAACTAGAAAAGTGTTTAGGAATGGAGAGGATTAAGAAAATAGGGTTGGATGAAAATTTTGTGATGGATGAGGGGAGGAAGGGCTGTTGGCCGTGAGCCTTGGTAGAGAGAAAGAGGAGAAAAAACTTGAAAAAGATGAAGGTAGAGAGAGAAAGTGCAAAGGAAATAAAGGTGGTAGCTTTTGAGTGTTTGAATTTGGTGTAGTATAATTAATTAAATGAAAAGCACAAATTTTCCCCCAAATGAATGCTGCAGCCGTGAGCTAGGAGAGAGAGGAGAGAGAGTGAAAATTGGTTAGCTTCCTTGGGAAGCTTGGAGGAAATTTCCAAGAAGCTTCCTTGAGAAGCTTTGCACAATTCTCAATAAAGTGCATAGTAAGCTTGTCTCCTTAATTAAATACATCTAACAAATGATTAATTACACTATTAGAATTATTTTTCCAGTGAATAAAAGTTACAGTTGATGAAAATAATATTTTATTATTCATCGGATAATTTTTATGATACAACAGTTTTATTTATCAGATAAAACCTCAAAAAATGCAAACCTTGCAAACTGTGTCCGGCCTCGGGTTTAGTAAGATCCCCTATCGACACGTTGACAGTTCAAGGTTTACCAGCCTCAGGAAAAACATTTCGTTATCCCGGCTCCGCTCAGCGCACATGCAAAATGAAAAATATACTAAAATATTCGACATTTTCAAAAAAATCCACAAAAATTCCTAAAAATCACAAATATTGAAAAATGACTATTCATCACAAAACAAACAATTTTTCGGAGCGTTTGACTAACTTTGCTCAGTGCGCATGCAAAACGAAGAATATATTGAAATATTCAGCATTTCTAAAAAATTCCAGAAAAATCTCCAAAAATCATGAATATTGGGAAATGACTATTCATGATGGAACAAATCATTTTTAGGGTGTTACACTGACTCTGCTCAGTGTGCACGCAAAATGAAGAATATATTAAAATATTCAACGTTTCTGAAAAAATTTATAGAAATTTCCAAAAATCTTAAATATTATAAAATTATGATTAATAATAAAATAAATAATTTTTGGGGTGTTATAGCATGTGTTTGAGAATAGATCATAATGAGTGAATTTTGTGTTAACTCTCATGGAAACATAGTTAGTTGGGCAAATGAAACATGGTTGATTGACCTAAATATAGATTTTTAATTAAATTAGATTCTCAAGCTAACCTAACTATTTCATTGATGTTGATTTAGAGAATTGCAGGCTATTAATTGAAGTAAGACGTGAAGAAAAATTCCTTGAACTCTAAACATTATCTTTATTGCTTTTTAGACATTAGAATTATCTTAAATACTTTACTCTATTTTTTATGTTCTTGATTAGAATTATCTAAGTTATTGGTTGATATTTAGCATTAGCAGAGCCAATATCGTCATGGGAATGAACTCTACTTTTTCATTGTATTATTTGAACAACCCGTGCACTTGCAGAACATAAAAGGTTTTACATCAGGTCTAGGCCCTGCGCGATGCTTCCGTTCTCTAATTTCTAGAGTTGGTGTTTGAACAAGTGCGCCAGGCCCGGGAAATGGAAAAAGAGCTTGACACCCTTTAAGGTGAAAAAAAAAACTGGAGATGGCAGTGGCCCAGAAGGATAGGCAACCAACACACATAAATGAGGAGCTCAGTCTTCAGAAAACTGAAATAACCGAGCTCCAAAAGAAAATAAAGGAAGGTGAATCTTGGGAGAAGATCTTGAAGGATTAAATAGCCTCCGCTAAAGCTAGTCTGACCGCCCTTTGGGTGGAGAATGAGGTTCTAAGGCAATCCGTGGCAAAGTTGAAAAGTGATATCGTCTATCTTGAAGATGAATGGGCTACCTCCGTAGGATGATTCCTTTGCCAATGCACTTGCCCAACTCTGCTTGCTGAAGCCAGATCTAGTTACCGATAGTATCTAATCACGGAAGGTGGTCAGAGACGACTTCATTGTGGATGTTATTTCTGAGGCCGCCCCTATAAACTAGGTTCTTGCGACATATGTCGACGAGGAGGAAGGCGAGGAGAGTTAGGAAGCCGGCCAAAAGGAGGATGTCAAGATGGAGGAGAACGACCATGGAGAGATAATCAGGTTGATACTGAAAACTTCATTTTTTTTAATATTAAACCATGATATGCCTCGTTAAAACCTCATTAGGAAAAAACACAGTGGGAAAAAATCCTAATATAGCAAAAAGAGTACATATTTGGCTTGCTTTTACATTTATTCTAAACATAGTACCTCTAGAGATTAGTTGCATGCCAAGTCGATGGAATGGGTTTCTGGTCTATTTCCTCTATCTTATAGGCTCTTTTCCCAAGATCTTCTTTTACCCAGTATGGTCCCTCCTAATTTGCTGCCAGGTTTCCTTCTCTGGGAGACTTTCCATGGATTCTAATTTTTTCTGAGAACAAGGTCTCCTTTTTGAAATGTTCTGGGCATGACTTTCTTGTTGTACTGTCTTTCTGCCCTTCTTTTTACTTCCTCTGCTCTAACTTGTGGAAATAAGTTTGTCCCAATGGTTTAATATATTAAGTTTTGATGATGACAAATACAAGACAAAAAGAATGATACTTATGCTTGATAAATGTGCTTTATAGATGACAAATGCATCACAAAAGAATATTGATCGTGTTACATAAATGTGCTTAATGAGATATATTGTATCATGCATGATTATGTACTTTATCTAGTTATATTTCACTTAATAATCATGCAATGAGATATGTGAAACATTTTTTATATAATATATCCAATAATGTTTTATATGAGTTGTATTAAATTAATATTGGATTTGACTCTATTTAAATGAAAATGTGCAAAGTATTCTTTGTTGCATCCTATATAGGCATATCTATTTGTAATTGATAAATATCTTATTTGGATGTGTTTATGAAAGTCTTATATGCATGTTAGACTAACTAGAGTTATACATTTATGAATCATGCATATGAAGATACTGAGTTATGAATTTGTACAAACTATGCTTGTTTTAAATGAGTAATACTTTGTAGGATAGTCCGAGTACCAAAAGTGAACATTGCAATAAGAAATTAAAAGATCACAATTATGCTCAACTCAAGAAGAATGAGAATGATAAAGATGTTCCAAGCAATTTGTAAGATTTGAAGAGAAGAAATTTGTGGAAGCTTGGATTACATCAAGAAGCCTAAGGACTAGAATTGGTATATTTTCCTTTTAGGTTTTCTCCTATGTAAAGATAGAAGTTTTACAAGAAAAGAGCTCAAATATGTTTTTAAGTCTTTAAAAATGGTTCTTACATGTTTAAATGCCCAACAAACTATTTTTGGAAAGTTAATCTTGGTGGTAGTTCAAACATTTGAAAAATAGTCAAGTTTGTGTTTTGTAAAACTAACATTTGGTTACTATTTTGATTATAACTTTCAAACTACTGTAAATTTTATTGTGAAACTTATTGCATATGAAAATAGACTCAAATATCTTTCTAATGAATGTCATTTACTTTAAACGGATAAGAAATGAAGAAGTTATGACCATTTAAAGTCAGTTTTCAAAAATAGTCAAGTTTGAGTTTTGAAAAACTGACCTATGATTACTCTTTTGATCATATCTTTCAAAATACTTTGATTTTTGTCCTGAAATTTATTTCATTTGAAAATAGACTCAAATATCTTTTCAATGAGTGGTCATTCGCTTTAATCGGATAAGAAATAAAGAAGTTATGACCTTTTAAAGTCAGCTTTCAAAACCAAAAATGCTGTAATCGATTACACAAGTCCTGTAATCGATTACAATATTGATAGAAGCCATGTAATCGATTACCAGAAGTGTGTAATCAATTACCAAGTGCCCAGAAACATTTCCAACAGCTATAAATGGCTAGTTTTCATAAAAAAAATCATTTCTAAACACTACCAACGACTATTTTATCACTTGGGCTCTATATATAAGTGTTGTATGAAGCATATACAACTCTTGAACACTTAATTTAATCCTTGAATCACCAAAATCATATTTTGATCTATTCATTGCAAAATTCTTCTATTCCTTTGTTCTTCAATTTGTATTATCCACTCTTAAGTGAGTTTCTATTATCCATACTTTGTTCTTCAATTTATATTATCTACTCTTTGAGAGAGTTTCTATCATCTATATCTTTGTATAATCTCTATTTTGAGAGGGTGAGGTATCCCTTAGAGAGTAAGGTATTTCTCAAAGATTGTAAAGGGTGAGGTATCCCTTGAGGGTGAGGCATCCCTCAAAAGTTATAAAGGGTGAGGTATCCCTGTTTAAGGCTCAAGCACAAAGGGTGAGGCATCCCAAGGTGTGTTGAGTGCTCCACTTTGTAAAGGTTTTCAAGCACCCATTCAAGTTTTAAGATTTAGTGGAAAAATCTTGGGTGGTTCACTTGAGGACTGGACGTAGGCCACAAGTAGTTGGTGGCTGAACCAGAATAAATCCTTGTATTTGTTTTTCTCAACTCTATCTTTTTAAATTTGCGCTTTAATTATATATGCTTGAGTTGAACTTGATATTTAGTTTATTTGCTTGATTTATCTTATATTGCTAGTTGTAGTTGAGTAATCTATAATAATTATACCTTTGTTGTGCATATTCCGCTGCATTTATTAATTGAATGATTCAAAATGTTTAATTTCTCAAAGTTGCATTAAAATTTGTAATCACCCAATTCACCCCCTTCTTGGGTGATGGTTACCATGGCTAACAAGTGGTATCAGAGTTTCGTGCTCTGGTAAAAGCTTAACTGCTTGGTGTTAAAGATCCTTATTTGTTGGCAACCATTAAAAACTTTTCAAAATGAATGATTTTGAAATTGATAAACCACCATTATTTGATGGTGAGAATTATGTTTATTAGAAAGCTAGAATGAAAATTTATATGCAATTTAGAATAAAAATTTATATGTAATCTATTGATCTTGATTTGTGAGATATTATGCGTGATGGATTTACTTACAAATCAAAACAAACTTGGAATGCCTATGATAGGAAATGTTTTTCGTTGAACATTAGAGCTATGCAAATTTTGAGAAGTAGTTTAAATGATAATGCTTATGCTGAAATTAAGAGTTGCTCTAATGCTAAAGATATATGAGATGCTCTTGATGAGATCTATCTTGCTAATGATGATCTTGTGCATAAAGTTGTATATAGAGTGCAAGAAGAGCAAAAGTCATTGAAGGATGCTTGTCATGAAAAATGTCCTCGAGAAGATGTTCTTGAATCTTGGATGGATAACAATGAGGAAAATAGTGATTCCTGTAACACCCTTTCTGGGGATGTCACATTTATGATGCAGAAAAATAAAAATAAATAAAATCCTTACCCAAGTTGTAAAAACATTTTGATACTTAAATAATATTCGTGGTATATATTTTTCTCCTTTTATAATTATATCATTAAATAAAATAACACAGAACACAAAATATAAGAAACATAAACTCACCATAATATACATGTGATTTTCCTTTAGTACACGCATAATTTACATCTACAAGCATTTGACAAAACAGTAAAAGACAACATAAAACTAAGACATAGTATTGCCCAAGTGCACCTCATAGCTCTCTAATCTTCCGATGGATCATCCTCAGAAAGATCCTCGTAATTCAGAGCTCCTGGAGGTCCCATAGTTCTAGGTACCATAGTACTACGGACACGAGTCCGAGCAGTTGACTCGCTACTGAGCTCACTAGGCGCATGGAAAACTCCCTGCCAATAACGCCTAATGATCAAAGGTAACTCTAAATGTAAATAAAGCATAGCAGTGAATATGACCTCCCCGTCATACTCCTTACATAGGGACACAGTCAATCATCCCACATAAGCTACTGTCCCTCGGTCCACATGCATACGCCACGCCTCGGAACCCCCGTGAAACTCCAGTCTCACGAACCCGAAGAATCCTGGCAGTGCCATGATCTCAAGATCAGTCTTGACGATCAGCGTGATCAATCGGTTCCTCCTCCTCGTATAAGTCGCCCGACTGTTGCTCGTTAGGGTACTGTACCTCAAGAGGCTGATCCTCCTCTACCTCAAACTCTTTACGGAAATAATATAGTAATATCGAGAAAACATATAGAGAGGTGAGACAATCTACACCATTACCTGCATGGCAATAAAGAAAACGACAATACAAACAAATATTCCAACACAACATACCAACATTTCAGGCATAATATAACAAAGTAATACATATTAAAATAACACATACCATTATATTATGCATAATACATTAAAGCAATAAATATTAAAATAACATATATCATACATAATATATATTAAAACAGTACATCATATATTTTATCACAGAATAGGGTAAACAGTAAAGTGCAGAGGATGCATAAACAGTAAAATGAAAATAATGCATGAACATAATAAACATTTAAAATGCAGATGATGAATGATACACACACTGACTCGTTCCTACTCCATGGAGCTAAACACGAATATCTGAGAGAATGATCCGAATAGAAACTAGAAATACTTTATGGCTGCCCAACCAAACTATTGCACTGTCAAACGTCGTGTCTATAGCCCACAGTCCAAAACATCGTGTAGCAGTACACAGTCCAAACATCATGTACCACAGGCATAGTACTTAATAGTCCCCTCAAGATCTTGACTAAGAATAGTGCTTGTCAAGATCATTAGTGTGTTGCCCGTTACCACGGCCCAGAGGTGCTACCACTGTCCACATATGGGATCCTCCGCACACTAATGCCTCCAAGTTCATAAATGAACCACACTACGCTTATCACACCAATTACGGTGTAATTCGCCTCATCAATCAATCGCCAATTATAAACTAAATTGGCACAACACTCTAAACATGATCTAAAATTATAAAAATACCCTTATTATCCAAATTTTACCATAATTACAAAAAATTACCAAAATACCCTTTGTCACCAAAAACCAAAGTATAGTACGTCCCACCTGACAGTACTAACAAAATACCAAAATATAGTACGTCCCACCGACAGTACTACACCACAACATGTCCGAGTCCACCACTTTGGCCCGACAGAAAAACTCACTGTATCGATTAATCTCGTAGGAATTTTATCGCATTTTCACAATCTCGTTATTTTCACAAACGTTTTTAAATCGTGTAAATATATTTTGACATTTTTAAACATCATAAAATTATTTTCTCAATCGCGTAGGATTTTTAATTCATTTTCTTAACCGAATAGCTTAAAATCATTATTTTTAATATGTGTAAAACTATATCTAGTACCTTTAAAATGCGTAGAGTATTTTCCTTGTGTTCTAAATATAGTATGGAATCTTTTCATTTTAAACGTCTGATTTTATTAAATTTTGGCAGCATTTTGCCTATAAAATCGGTATAAGGTATTTTTAACGTTTTCCTCTAAATATAGTTTATTTTATTTTTACCCAATAATTTTACTTTGAAATTCACTAACGCGCTTCAAAATTTATAATATGAGCTCTACGTTAGTACTTTTCAAGTGTCTGATTAATTTCTTACTTAAACTGAATTCTGCTAAGTTGAAATTCTAGAGCAGAATTAATTCCTTTGATTTTCTCAATGATTCTTTGGAATCAATTTATGTTATAAAACAATTACCTAACCTATCTTAACAATTAAAATGGCATGTTGGCCAAATCAAAATAAAATGGCATTTAATTATACACTAAAATGGCATATTGGCCACAATTAACTTAAATCAACTTTAATTTGATTATTTTACCTAGATTCCTTAAATCAGTAATTTAGAAAATTACTGAGAACATTTTGGTTCTCTGTTTGGATGTAAGGTCGTGAGCCTCATAGTGTGTTCGTTGGAACACTCATGCAAATCGTACATGTTATTCACATCCTATTTTAATAATTATACAATTATATACAATTATAAACACATGCAATTATATAATCACATACAATATACATACAATTTATTTAAAGCCATAAACATGCATAGCAAAAATAATGAAAGCTATAATCATGCATAGCAAAATATATCACAAATAAGAAAGCATTTAAACAATCACAAAAATAATAAAACCATAAACAATCACAATAATAATACAAACAATAAAACAATCACACAAATGAATCCTTATGGATTCTACACACACATACAAATCCATTTTCCCATCACCACTTAGGGTTGATGAGATTAAATCTCCCTCTTACCTCTTGTAGACAATTTAATCGGTTTGTTTTCCTCCTTTCCTTCCAATTTCGTGTGACTCCCAAACAAATCCCTAAAATTCTTAAACAATTAGTAAAAACACATACAAGGTACAATATTGGAAAACCATGGAACAATCATGGTTAGAAAAATTAGAAATCTAATTTTGAACCAAAGAATCAAAACTTACCCTTAAGAAAGTAAGCAAAAGGTTGGATTTTGGACAAGATTGAGTAGGAATTTGGGAAAACTTTGTGAATGAAAGATGCTTAGAATGGGATTTGGGTTCAAGAAAAGCTAAGAGATAAAATTATAGGTGTTTGGGTGTGTGTGTATAGGTGCTGGCCGAAATTGAGAGAAAGAAAATAGAAGAAAAGTAGCTTGGGTTCTTGGTAGTTTTTGGAGAGAAAATAGATGCTTTGATTTGTGATAAGTGTGAAATAGAATTGAAGAATGAAATGGAAGGGCTGCTGCCGTAGTGAGTGTTTTTGGGTGAGGTTGAGTGTTGAATTTTGCTAGGTAAATATCCTAATATGTCTTCACATGGTGTGCACATGATTTATGACACTTGGAGGCTTCTTGAACCTTGTAGAACCAAGCCAACTAAGGCTCCTTGCTGCTGCCCCAAAACCGTGCAGCCTTCCTCCATTTTAGTGGCTTAATTGTTTTCCAATTACACCTATTTTCATGCTAATTGATTAGGTAATTAGTTAAGTTAATTATCCTAACCAATCTTAATTAACATACTAATAATATAACTAATTAATTTAACATATATTAACATATATTATAACCTTTAATCAATATTAGGATATCTAATTAGTATTTAGATTATAATAAATTAAGAATTAAACTAGTTCACTTAGTTAGCTAATTAAGTAATTAGATTAGTCAAATTAAGCTTAATTAGCTACTAATCAAAGTCAAGCCTACAATTTTTGACTTAATCCTAACCCTTGATTCATCTTTAATTCCTAACATAGATTAGATCTAAGGTAGATATTACTTGGTCATAAACCTATCATTCTAATCTCACCATTGATTAAATCAATGGCTTAGGTTAAAGACTTCATCATTAAGTTTTCATCCAACGGTCCAAATGAAAACACATGCTTCCTTAGGTGTCCAATTCCTATTAGTTTAGAAAGTCAAGCTTACTTTTGTTGACTTGCTCTCATTGGTTAGAAATTGTCCAACAAGACACGCTTGACTGCTTTTTCCTAAATGCGGTCCCACAAAGACTTTTAAAGATCCGTGATCAAACCGAAGCAGCATTTTTACTTGTTTTTGAGGCGAGAGGTATCTTGTATTATAAAATAATATTATAAAAATATAAAATTATTTTATTACACGCTTAAATCCAAAAAATTACGAGATTAATATATATATCAATCAATTGGGTTTAGTAAGATCCCCCAGCTCCAATTAATTAAAATAAGATTTATCCTAGAGCGAGAAAATTATTATTTCCCTGGCTCGGAGCAAATCACACACAACAGTCAAGTACACTCACGAAACAGTCAAATTTAATTTACTGCTCACAGAATTCACAAAACAGTACATTTTGGGACTATATTGTAATTATCCCAAAAGTTAGGGTGTTACAATTCCCTTAAAAAGGACTTTGAGGTAAATAATAGTAAATCATATTATAGTCCTTCGTATGATGAGCTAAAATGTGCATATGATGACTTGTTGAATTTAGAAAAGAAAAACTTATCTTGTTTGGAAAACATTTTCTCCATTGAAATTGAAATTAAGACTTTGAAAAATGAATATGCTCTTCTTGATAAGGAAATGCCTTTGAAATGTGAAACTTCAATTTCTTATGAAAAATGCATTGATTTAGAAAATCAAGTTGAGGACTTATATTTCGATTTTGCTAAAGCTAATGATTCTAATTGCTTACATTTCATGGTTGTTAATAAGAATGAAATTGATGCTATTCCACATGAAATTTCAAGTAAGGCTTGTGGCAAAAATAGTATAGAATGTAATAACAACCAAATGATCAAGTTTTTCAAAAATGATCTTCAAAGGACCAAGCCATCATTGAATTCACTTGTTTGTAATTTTTGTGGTCATCTAGACATATTTCTCATTTATGCAATTATAGAAGAAATTCTTATATGAAAAATAATATGGTATGAGTTCCTAAAGATCTTAAATGCCCTAATACTAATATTCAAGGACCCAAGATGAAGTGGGTACGAAAATGTCCTCCTAGTTTTTCAATTATGCAAAAAACTCCTCAAAAGGATGGACAAATTGGTCAATTACAAAAGGAATCATCAAGGAGAATGCTTCCAAAGCCCAATGGTAGAAGTTTTTATCAAAGAAGGAAGATGACTTCAACCAAAGCTTCTCAAGCACAAAATGTGAAACTTGCAAAGTTCAAAACACTAAAAGAGAAGCAATGGGTAAGGAAAAAAGTTTCCTTGATTACCAAGGCTAAGGGTGATAACTACTTCAAGCAAGCATTTAAATGGAATAAGTTTATTCAACTTGAGGATAGTAAAGTTTAAAAGGATTCAACTTTTAAAAAGGGTGCAAAGAATCTCTATTCCCTCATGAAAACTTGAAACATGGAAGTTTGAGTCACCTACAAAAACTCAAAGAGTACACTTTTGGTGACATCGATCTCTTATCCTTACTTATACTTTAATTTGAATATCATGTGATGTTTGGAGAAGTAAAGAGTTCTTTATATGCCTTTACATGCCTTAAGCTTTTCTAGCATTATATCTTGAAAGTATCTCTACATATGCTAACATGCTAGATATGCATACATTTTTTCTTGGAATGACATGCTATAGTAATATCTTTGTTGTTAAGCTTGTGATCAATTCTCTTTGTTCAAATATGTAAATTCACATGCTCATAAGTCATTCTAATCCTTTCTCTTTGATGCCTAATTGTCTTGTATACTCACTTGGAGATTGAAAAGTAAAATGTTATATATCTTTTTGTTTAATATGTTTAAATCTTGAAAACAAGATGTAAATGGTTTCAAAAGTTATAATTCCATTGTTTTTCAATTCTTTCATTACAATAAGGGATTTTTTGTTCTTGATTGGCATGTGTACATATTAAAATTCCTTACTTGATATTACATGTCTTACATGATCATTATTTGCCCCAAAATGCTTATATAAGTTTTGATGTTGATCATGTGTTTCTTGATAAATTTGAATCATGCCTTAAAATACTTAAATCATGTTTGTGGATTCAAGTGCATATATGCTTCATGCATTCTTGGTAGAGCTAACATTGCATGGTTGATAATTTGATGTTAACTTACGTTTTAGAGAACTTTTAGAGTTAGCTTTGCAAATGATGATATCTCTATGTGCTTCAAATATAATAATCAAATATTGAAATGTCAAGCATATATGGATAAATGAGAATAGTTGAATGAAGAGGGACACGAGGAGACTTTCTTCAAGTGCAATGAAATAGAATACTCAATAGAAGAAAGCATAAACTTAAAGGTCTAATAAACGAAGAACATTCTAATGAAGTATCACTCACTCAATAAGTATCTCTATCCCTAAGCTATTATGGTATTCTATATACTATGGATTATATGATACTTGTTGATAAATTGATCTTAAAGGATTAGATACTTTCCTTACATGAGAAGTGTGCTTAGCATTGACAAAGTGCTTAATTGAATATTAACTTGATAATTTTGTCATTGCATATAGGGTGGATGATATTAGTTCTATACATGATTTGATCCCTATAGCATATTTCATCAAGGTGAATGTTTAATATATATATATATATATAATTCTCTTGATCTATGATTTCTTAGTTATATAACACCTATGAGAATCATGTTCTTTTTTTTTTAATTTTCTTGGTTGATTAAAAAGTTTTTTTTAAGGGCAAAATCTCCTATCATATTTGAAAGAAGCTTTTAAAGTTCCATATCCTTAAGAATCATTTGAACTTGTCATAAGACCTTGAAAGTATTTTTACCTCCTAACTGTCTTGAAAATTTAGAAATCATTGGACATGTGTTATAAATGTAGTATTCTCTTCTTTTGCTTTAAAAAGTTTTATCAAATCTTAAGAGAATATTTAAGAAAGTTTCCAAATAAATCTTTTGAAATGTTCTATGAGAGACCATCTTAATACTTCAAAAGATAAGTCCTATTCTTAAAAAAAGTATTTTATCTTTTCAAGACTCTTGTTTAATGAGAAAGAGAGGAAATGTACTTTCAAATGTTCCTTTGACTTGAATTTAATCACTCTCAAGGAATATGTGGTTTCAATATAAAACTCTTCTACCCTTCTAAAATGTTTTTGGAAATGTAATGTGTTATTATAAAATTCATTTTGAAAGGGGGAGAAGTTTTAAAATGGTTTTTAATTGATTAAAAATATGACCTCTTTATGGTAATGTGCTTACATGGTCTTGGCATACATATTTCTCTTTATCTATCTTGTGCTTCAATAAGAGGGAGCTTATCGTATTTTCTTATAACTTCTTACAATTATTTGTTGATTTGTAATAGTTATTTATCCTTTTCATCTTACATATCTTTCTTTCATGCCCTTGTTGACTAAAAATATATGCATGACTATGTTAAACTATTATGTTTTATATTTTGACAATATCCATATTTTGAGGGGGAGCCTAGCTCTTAAATTGTTGCTTATATCTCTTGGCTTACATCCTTATTTGACATGAAGTATTTTATTGTTAATACCATCAACATGTAAACAAAGATCATCTCTTATTGTCTTTCCCTCTATCAATGAAAGAAGGTAAACATTCTTAAACTTTATATCTTATGATTCTTTCATTAAAAAATGCTTGATATGTGGCAAGTTGTATGATCTTCCATTTGAAAACCTTAATTCCATGATCTTACACGAATTTTTTGTAACTCCTTACAAGTGATATCAAGTGGTACTTATTTATCATGTGGTATACAAGATATTATATACTAGACATAATTTCTTAAGCTCATTGCTATCATGTGCTAAATGTTGATGTACCAAAATATGACAAACTTTGCATGAATAATCTTTTATATCTTGAAAGCATGCTTGTTTCATCTCTCTATTCTTGAATCATGTGTAGAATCAAATAAAGGGAGACAATTATGTTTTGAATAACTTGAAGAAGTTTTTGAAGTTTGACGATCCTACTCTTTTTGACAATAAGAGTTTTATCTATAGGGGGAGAGAAAAATATCACATTTCCTTCCTAAGCCTTTTTGTTGATGTCAAATAGGGGGAGAGAGAATTGGAAAGAAAAATATTGTTCCTTGATATGCTTACATAAATATCTATTCTTCTATATTGCTAAACATATTTTTTCTTTGGTGATTTGTCATCATAAAAAAGGGGAGATTGTAGAAATAAGTTTCCCCCAATGGTTTAATATGTTAAGTTTTGATGATGACAAATACAAGATAAAAAGAATAATGCTTATGCTTGATAAATGTGCTTTATAGATGACAAATGCATCACAAAAGAATATTAATCATGTTACATAAATGTGCTTAATGAGATATATTGTATCATGCATGATTATGTACTTTATCTAGTTATATTTCACTTAATAATCATGCAATGAGATATGTGTAACATTTTTCATATAATATATCCAATAATGCTTTATATGAGTTGTATTAAATTAATATTGGATTTAGCTCTATCTAAATGAAAATGTGCAAAGTATTCTTTGTTGCATCCTATATAGGCATATCTATTTGTAATTGATAAATATCTTATTTTGATGTGTCTATGAAAGTCTTATATGCATGTTAGACTAACTAGAGTTATATATTTATGAATTATGCATATGAATATATTGAGTTTTGAATTTGGACTAACTATGCTTGTTTTAAATGATTAATACTTTGTAGGATAGTCCAAGTACCAAAAGTGAACATTACAACAAGAAAGTAAAAGATCACAATTATGCTCAACTCAAGAAGAATGAGAATGATAAAGATGTTTCAAGCAATTTTCAAGATTTGAATAGAAGAAATTTGTGGAAGCTTAGATTACATCAAGAAGCCTAAGGACTAGAATTGGTATATTTTTCTTTTAGGTTTTCTCCTATATAAAGATAGAGGTTTTACAAGAAAAGAGCTCAAATATGTTTTTAAGTCTTTAAAAATGGCTCTTACATGTTTAAATGCCAAACAAATTGTTTTTGAAAAGTTAATCTTGGTGGTAGTTCAAACCTTTGAAAAATAGCCAAGTTTGTGTTTTGTAAAATTGACATTTGGTTACTATTTTGATTATAACTTTTAAAATACTTTGAGTTTTATTATGAAACTTATTACATATGAAAATAGACTCAAATATATTTCTAATGAATGTCATTTGCTTTAAATGGATAAAAAATGAAGAAGTAATGACCATTTTAAGTCAGTTTTCAAAAATAGTCAAGTTTGAGTTTTGAAAAGCTGACCTTTGATTACTCTTTTGATCATATCATTCAAAATACTTTGAGTTTTGTCCTGAAATATTTTATTTGAAAATAGACTCAAATATCTTTCCAATGAGTGGTCATTTGCTTTAATCGAATAAGAAATGAAGAAGTTATGACCTTTTAAAGTCAGCTTTCAAAACTAGAAATGACGTAATCGATTACACAAGTCCTGTAATCGAGTACAACATTGACAGAAGCCATGTAATCGATTATCAAGTGCCCAAAAATGTTTCTAATAGCTATAAACGGCTAGTTTTCATAAAAAAAAAATCATTTTTAAATACTACTAACGATTATTTTATCACTTGGGCTCTATATATAAGTGTTGTATGAAGCATATACAACTCTTGAACACTTGATTTGATCCTTGAATCACTAAAATCATATTTTGATCTCTTCATTTCAAAATCCTTCTATTTCTTTGCTCTTCAATTTGTATTATTCACTCTTGAGAGAGTTTCTATTATCCATATTTTGTTCTTCAATTTGTATTATCTACTCTTTAAGAGAGTTTCTATCATCTATATCTTTGTATAATCTCTGCTTTGAGAGGGTGAGGTATCCCTCTAGAGTAAAGGGTAAGGTATCCCTTAGAGAGTGATGTATCTCTCAAAGATTGTAAAGGGTGAGGTATCCCTTGAGGGTGAGGCATCCCTCAAAAGTTATAAAGGGTGAGGTATCCTTGTTTGAGACTCAAGCACAAAAGGTGAGGCATCCCAAGGTGTGTTGAGTGCTCCACTTTGTAAAGGTTTTCAAGCACTCATTCAAGCTTGAAGGTTTAGTAGAAAAATCTTGGGTGGTTCACTTGAGGACTGGACATAGGCCACAAGTGGTTAGTGGTTGAATTAGGATAAATCCTTGTGTTTGTTTTTCTCAACTCTATCTTTTTAAATTTGTACTTTAATTATATATGCTTGAGTTGAACTTGATATTTAGCTTATTTGCTTGATTTATCTTATATCTCAAGTTGTAGTTGAGTAATCTATAATAGTTGTACTTTGTTGTGCATATTCCACTGCATTTATTAATTGAATGATTCAAAATGTTTAATTTCTCAAAGTTGCATTAAAATTTGTAATCACCCAATTCACCCCTTTTGGGTGATGGTTGTCATGGCTAACATAACTCAAGCTATTTCCTAGGCTTCTTCGATTGCATCTAATTTTGCTAGTTGTTGTTTTGAGTTATGTTCTTCATTGAAACTTATCCTCCTCTAGCTTGGCCCACCTACTTCAATGGGAATCATGGCTTCGACTCTATACATCAACCTGAAAGAGGTTTCTCTTGTTGATCTTTGGGGGGTGGTATGGTATGTTCATAAGACGCTTTAGAGTTCTTCTGCCTATTTGCCCTTTGCTTATTCCAACCTTTTTCTAATTCTTGATAATATGACCTTGTTTGCAGAATCTGCTTGCCCGTTTCCTTGAGGATGCTCTACCGAGGTAAAACATTGTCTGATTCCCAGTCTTTCGTAAAAATTTCTAAACTGATGGTTGGTGAACTTTATTTCATTGTCAGTTACGAGTTAATGCGGTAATCTATATCTTCAAATGATACTCCTCTAGACGAAGTCTTCTACTTTGAAAGTGGACACGGACACACCATTTTAGTGGTGTGTCCGTGTGTCGGACACACAATGACACACGTATGACACGTGTGTCGTATGTGTCTGTAAGTTTTTGATTAAAAAAATATTTTTTTTAGTTCAGACATGTCGAGGACACCGCAAGACACGATCAATTTAAAATAAAAAAAAAACTTAATTACTATTTAAAATAAAAAGTATAAAAAAATAATGATATATCCAATTACCAATTATTCATTACCTAAGCTCAATTACTCAGTTACTAGTACCACTTATCCTAACTAGACCATAATGTTTCACTGTGAGACCACCTTTTCCATCTAGCTATCTACCTTCATATGCGACTAAGCCATTATGCCATTGGTAAAAAGAAAAATGGAGTTAATCCTTAGATACTCTCTTTATTTATTTATTTATTGTTATACATGTACTTATATATGGCTAGTTCTATCAAGATAAGTTGGTTTCAAAGAATTTTTTAAAAATATCAAGAGAAATGATGCTCCATGTTTTTTGTGAGGGGATTATCAATTAGTAAATACTAACACATATGATATATATCAAGGCATTATAAATCATGAAGCTTATATATATCATATTATAAATTATGAATATTTTCCTAGAATTTTTAATTATATATATATGACGTGTCCATGTCCAGTAATTTTTTTTATTTTGGTGTGTCCTTATGTCCGTGTCAGTGTCTATACTTCATAGGAAGTGGTTACCTAGGCTAAGAGCTTTGCTTCTATCCATTTTGTAAAATAAACCATTGTCACAGTGAGGTACATCCACTATCTGGTACTAAGGGAAAAAGTCTAAGTAGGTCAATTCCCTACCGTGAAAACGGCCATGCGATGCTGGAGTTGTGAAGTTCTTCTGGTAGGGCTTGATGTAGGTTATTGAATCATTAGCACTTGTCATATTTCTTGACATACTTGACGCAATCCGCCTTTAAGGTTAGCCAAAAATATACTGACCTAAGGATTTTTACTGCCATTGACCCTCCACATGAATGATTGCCACATATTCCTTCATGTGCTTCTACCATAACATATTTTGCTCACTCCTAGTCTAAGCACTTCAGCAGTGGTGATGAGAATCCTCTTATATATAGCTCGTCATTGATAAGTATATAGAAGCTTGCTGTTCTTATAAGTTTCTGAGCTTTCTTTGGTTCTTCAGGCAAGACATCTTTTTACAAGTAGTTTATTATTGAGTATTGCCATGACTTTTCATCCTCTTGGATTTTCATGACCTCCTTTCTGGGGATGCTCGGTTCTGCGAGAGTTTCCTAAATGATAGTTTTGTTGTTCTCTAGTCCCTTGGTATTGGCTAACTTGAAGAGAAGATCGACCCTTGAGTTTTCCCTTCTATGGATGTGGTCTACCAAAAATCTTTGAAAGGTGGAAACCAGTTGTTGCACTTTTTCTAGATACTGAGCTAACTGGGGTTCCTTCATTTGGTACTCCCCCTTGAATTGGCATGTTAGCAATTGTGAATCACTTTTTACCTGAAGCTCCTTCTCTCTGATCTACCAGGTAAGCTCTATTCCCATAATCAGGGCTTCATACTCTGCTTGGTTGTTGCTTGCTTTGAACTTGAATCATAAAGACTACTCTATGACTATTCCTTCAGGTCCCTTGTGTATGATGCCTGCTCCGCTGCCCTTTAGATTTGATGCGCCATTGACATATAGCACCCATGTTACTTGTTCTGGGCTTATGATCATGGTGTCAGTTAACTCCAACAAAAAATCAAACAAGAATTATGACTTGATAAGTTCCCAGGCTTGATAAGTGATATCATGTTTGAAGAGTTCTATGGACCATGCTATCATATGCCCTACCAGCTCGGGTTTCCTTAGTACTTACTTGATCGGTTGATCATGATTCTATGACTCTATAAATACAGTTGCAAATGCCTTACTGTGGTGACAAGTGCTAAGGCCGATTTTTCAATCTTTTGGTACCTTATTTCTAGACCTTGAAATACTCTGCTAACAAAGTAAATAAGTCGTTGTTCCCTGCCTTCTTCTTTTACAAGCATGGAGCTTAATGGTTTTTTAGAGACTGATAGGTAGAGAAATAAAGTTTCTAGCCTTATTAGGATTGGTGGGGAGGCTAGGAATTGTTTTAACTTTTGGAAGGCTGACTCATATTCCTCGATCCATTTGAACTTTTCCAGCTTTTTAAGACATTTGAAGAAGGGGAAAAACTTATCTGCTGACCTTAAAAGGAACCAGGAAAGGGCTATGATTCTTCCAGCCAACTGTTGTACGTCTTTCACCGAGGTTGGGCTTTCATGTTGATTATAGCTTGGCATTTATCCAGGTTTGCCTCAATTCCTCTACTTATAAGCATAAAACTGAGGAATTTTCTAGTTTCTACACCAAAAGCACATTTCTCCAAATTGAGACATATTTTGAACTTCCAGAATTGAGCAAAGATTTCCTCTAGGTCCCTATAGTGATTTCCCCCATGGGATGTTTTTACCACCATATTGTCCACATACACTTTAATGTTCTGGCCTATCTGATCTTGAAAGACCTTGTCCATTAGATGTTGGTATGTTGCTCCAGTATTTTTCAAACTGAAAGGCATAACTCTGTAGTAGTATTAGTTTGCACTTTCTGTGATAAATGTGATTTTGTCTTCATCTTCTGGAGCCATGTAGATCTTATTATACCCAAAATAAGCATCTATGACGCTGAGCATCTTGTAGTCGAATGCTCCATTGACTAATTTGTCTATAATTGGCAGGGGATATGAATCTTTAAGGCAGCCTTTATTTAGATCAGTGAAGTCGACACACATTTGCCACTTCCCATTTGCTTTTTTCACCATTATCACGTTAGTTAACTAGGTGGTATACTCGATCTCTGTGATGAATTGGGCTTCTAGGAGGCGTTTTGTCTCTTCCGTCGCGACTTTTATTTTTTCATCTACGAACTTTTGCTTCTTCTAGGCTACCAAATTTTTCATTGAGATTCAGGGCAATTTGATGGCATATAAATTTCAGGTTTATCCCTGCCATATATGAAGAAGTCTAGGAAAAAAGATCAGCATTTTTCTGGAGGAAAGTTACTAGTTACTGCTCTTCTTCACTATTGAGTTATGCTCCGATGTGTGTGAATTTTGAGGGATCCTTGCCTAAGATAATCTTTTCTAATTCTCCTTTTGGTTTTAGCCTTTTGTCTTGGAATTTATCTTATGGGTCTAAATAGGCTAAATTAATAAGATGCACAGGGGTTCGCACTTCCTCAATCCTCTGCTCTAGGTTTTTTAATTATTAAGCAATCTATGTAGCAGTGTCGGGCTTCAAATTGATTTGTATGTATAGCTGTTACCTCCCCCTATTTTGTTGGGAACTTCATGGTAAGGTGTAGAGTTGATACAATGGCTCTTAGCTTGTTCAGGATGATCTTTCGAGGATCATGTTGTATGGAGTGTTTTTGTCTATAATCAAGAACCGGATGTCAATGCTCTTCTCATTGCCTTTCTACATGTCTTCTCTCTCTTCTTCGAAGGTGGTCCATAGATCAACGTGGAACACCCCTCGATTTAATAACCACAGCACAATCGTCATTATACCACGGATACTAAGTTTTTTTGCGTGCTACAACTTTCAAATAATATTTACCCAATTTAAACCATTGCGCATATACAGAAAATATGAGCCACGGATGAAATAATACATAAGCCGTCATTAGCACAGAAAATTCAACAAGCCAAAATTAAAATACAGTTCATAGGACTAGATAATTAGTTTAAAGTATACATAGCGCGGCACATTTCACATACTGCTCAAATAAAATACACCAAGTTGGACTTCAAAATGCAGGTATATTCAAATTACACCTTAATATAAGTAATGCAGAAGGAAACATAAGCTACCCATGAAGACATCCACGTCTAAGGAGTTGGGCACTCCATCAGATCCACCTCGGGATCCTCCCCCGGCTCACGTGAAGACACAAAAATAGGATAGAGTGCAGTCTCGCGAGTAGGTGCCCTAGCAATTGATGCCATCAAATCCTCGTCGTCTCTAAGGGTGTGAAGCGGATCACCCCATAGCTCCCGAATAGGTAGAGCAAACTCCAGATGCACCGATGTAGTAAGATTCAGGATAGGGTCTCCATCACGAGTCCTCATCACAGTCAAGATCAGGTCTCCAACGTACCATATACGCTCTCCAGCCCAGTCGACTCGCCACGTACTGGAGCCACCAGTGAACACAATCCTAACGAACCCAATAAAACCCTTTCTTGACGACATCACCGAATATAAGAGATCGAACCAAGTAAAATTCAGAAGGACTTAATCGCGTCCTCTCAACAGTCTTTAACCAAGAATTACATAGGACAAGAATAATACATACAAGAGGTGAGATATCCAACTTCATTACCAATTATGATAGTAAGAAATAGAAACAGCGTAGGACGCCCACATAGCATTACAAGACATATAAACAGTATCAAGAAGCAGATATAAAACAACTTAACAATTCCAGGCAGTTATAGCGTCAATAAGATAACAGTTCCAATCGTCTATAAATTAAATGCCAAGTAATATATTGACTCACTATGCACATGTACATGATATCAAAATCTTACTCCATGGAGCTAGACACAAACATCGGAGAGAATGATCAGGGAGACATGCCAGTATCTCGTCAGCCTATAATCAAGTTCTTTCCAGAATATAATAGTTTTGCACAACAGGGCTTTATACAGCGGCATTCCCACAAGATCGCAATATAGGACAGTGTCTCGGTCAAGATCGTCAATGCGTTTGCATCGGTTTGTCTCACGGCCCAAAGGGGCTACCAACTGTCCCCTGTGAGACGCCCGCGCCTCGATGCCCCCAAGGTCAACAGCAGGACCTACACTAGTCTATTTGCGCCCGTACTAAGGTATGATTCAACTCCTAGGCAACATAGCCT
Source organism: Ormosia semicastrata (assembly GCA_029884595.1). Taxonomy (NCBI): domain Eukaryota; kingdom Viridiplantae; phylum Streptophyta; class Magnoliopsida; order Fabales; family Fabaceae; genus Ormosia; species Ormosia semicastrata. Next base: position 2,726,479 of record JAQQTO010000061.1, on the reverse strand, counting down.
TGACAAATAGTCCATCGGACTTCCACAATGCATGACGACTCAATGTATATACCAGGTATATTTATCAACAATATACTTTCCATAACATGTCACAATTTTGGCTAAGGTAAGCATCAACATATTCTTGATTCACTCATGGACCCACAATAAATATCATTAAGTCCTTAAATAATGCATTACACTTTTAGGATACATTATGGAATTATGCCTAAATTTTTACATTCTTCTTAATAAGTTTCTCTTTTTGAGAAATACTATCACATTATTCATTTAATCATTATTATTTTAATTACATAAGTCCATCATTAAATTTTAAACCTAATTCCCTTATAATGATTTAAATTGAATTATTTATCATTCTTATTTATACTCATGGTCTTGTTTTAATTAAAATTTATTTTAAGTTATTGAATGAAACTTCATTCTTGGTTCTTTCCATTGTATGAATCCCTAATTAATTTTTAATTATTAATTAAGTTTCACGTCAATTTAATATTTCTTATGGAATTCTTCTCTAGTAAGATCTCTCTTGCTTATTAAGCTCCTTACTTTAGATTTAGCCATATTTACTTAGAGAATTATTTCTAAGATTTTTCCTATGTCTCACACACCCTCATTTACTTCTTAGGTCCAAAGATTCCTTTTAGATTATCAAATTGATTTCCTTCCATTACATTATTAACTATTTAATCACTTAATTAATTAAATGTTATAGTTGCATAAAGTTGCATGGATTGAGCCATAATTAACCCTAGAGGCCGAGAGCCTCTCTAAGATTTGAATTCCCAAATTTTCGTTTCAATTAATTACATGTTATCCTTTTAATTAATCATATCTTCAACTTGTTACAAATTTTTACCAAGAACACCCAATTTTTGGGTTCATGGCCGTGAGCTTCTTAGAAAAGGGCAAGGGCCACTTTGCTTTCATTCAAGCTCAATCCATCCAAGCACACCAATATACATATTCAATCAACCAATTAACTCAAATAAATTAAAAATAACACATAGTCATAAAAGTCATATAACAAAGAGAGTGACCCTAAATAGGATTTTTCACAACCAACACAAAATCAAGTTCCTTATTACCAAGAGAGGTTGAAGAGGATTATCTTCCTCTTACCTAGAGAAGAAAACAAGCAATGGAACTCCTTTGGAGCTCCAAGTGAAATTCAGATTCCACCCTTCAAGGAAACCCTAAGAACATCAAACTCACAAGAATCACAATCAAAGCTTGAAAAAGGCATCCATGATCACCATAGTGACCATGGATCACGAAAATGGGATGGAAAGATGATAAAGTTATGAACTTTTACCTCAAAGTCTCCAACTTTAAAGTTTGATGGAGAAAAATGAAAATGGTGAAAATGGATGAACCAAGTGATGCTTTCCAAAAAGAAAAGATTAATAGTGATCAGGAGGTTTAATAAATGTGATTAGTTGGAACAAACGAAAGAAATAATGGAGGATGATAGTGGTGTGTGGCCGATGATTTTGGAGAGAAAAGTTGATTCCTTTGTTGGTGATTTTAACAAGAAGAGAAAAGTTTCAATGGAGGGATGGATTCAAGCAAAGTGGTTGCTTGAAATAAATCAATAATGGTGGAAGAAGGAGATAGTTCAGCCGTGGAGTGTAGAGAGAAGGAGGAGAAAAATGAGCGGAAGAAGAAGGTAGAGAGAGAAGTTGATAGTGAAAATAAAGATTATGACTTTTTGTGATTTTGAAATTAGAATAGATTTGTTTAATTAAGTAGAGCACAATTCCTTGGCTCCAAATGAGGTGTTGTTGCCGTATGGGAGAATGGGAGAAGAGAGGGAAGTGTGAAGCTTCTTTGAGAAGCTTGGGAGCTTTTTCAATAAAGAGGATTTGATTAGACATAAAGGAGATTATCTTTGGATAAGATAATGTAATTTAATAGTTAAAATAATATGGTAATTAAAATTTTACTACAAGCTATTACCTAATGGATAATTATTACAGTGCACAAAGTCAGTATTAATTATTCAATGGATAATATAGCGTACTGCAAAATTTTTGTTTAACAATGCGCACAGAGATTTTATTTATCAGATAAAATCTCAAAAAATGTAAATTTCGTAAACTGTGTCCGACCTCAGGTTTATTAAGATCCTCTATCGACGTTTCCACAGTTCAAGGCTTACCAGCCTCAGGAAAAACATTTCGTTTTCCCGGCTCCGCTCAGTGTGTACGTAAAACGAGAAAATACTAAAATATTTGACATTTTCAGAAAAATCTATAAAAATTCTCAAAAATCACAAATATTAGAAAATGACTATTCGTCATGAAACAAATAATTTTTGGAGTGTTACACTGACTCTGCTCAATATACATGTAAAACGAGGAATATATTAAAATATTCGACATTTCCAGAAAATTCTAGAAAAATTTTCAAAAATCACAAATATTGAAAAATGACTATTCATCATGAAACAAACAATTTCTGAAGTGTTACACCGACTTTGCTCAGTGTGCACAGACTTTGCTCGGTATGCACACAAAATGAGAAATATATTAAAATATTCGACGTTTCAGGAAAAATCCTGAAAAAATTCTCAAAAACCACAAATATTATAAATTGATTATTTGTGATGAAACAAATAATTTTCGGGATGTTACAACTCTCCCCTTTTAAAAAGAAATTTCGTCCTCGAAACTTTCATACCTTAGAATCTAGCTCTCACGTTGTGCCCCCCAATTACATCATTCTAAATTACTTTTACTAACATAGTATCTTTTCCCCTAGAATTATTTGCATCCCTTCCTGAGTCATCTTTTCTTTATCTGTTGCTTGCTGTACAAGCTCAGGTCCAACCATAATCTTTTCACTATCTCGGTGCCAATATAAAAGTGTCTTACGGTCCACGTAATGCCTTATAACTAACTCATTTTAATCAACTAGATATTTCTGACTCTTTATGATTACTGTAGACATTAAATGTTGCTTCATGTGGAAATGTCTTCATATCTTCAATGCAAGCACACAACGGCTAGCTCCAAGCTTGTGAAGGGTTGTTCTCTTCATGTACTCCTCATTGCCTTGGAGTATACGCTACCATCTTCCCATTCTGCACAAGTACCCATCCCGAACCAGGATGTGAAATATCACAAATTTGTTGGAATCTCGAAGTAGCCAGTCGTCTCTTTAACTCTTGGAAACTTTCTTCACATGCCTTGGTCCATAGAAAAACTTGATTCTTTCTCGCAGGTTGAGTGAGAGGTTCTGCTATCTTGGAAAATCATGCGGTGGATCTCTGATACTAGCCAGCTAATCCCACACAGTGACGAATCTCCAATACAGTCTTTGATTTTTCCTATTGAAGAACTGTTCTAGCCTTTAACGGATCTCCAATAATTCCTTCTTTTAAAGATCACATGACTCAAAAGTTAAGCTGCCTCAAACCGAAATTTGCACTTGGTCAGCTTCTTGCGTAACTCCTCATTCTTCTTTAGGATTTGAAGAATCACAAGGAAAGGTTCGGTACGCTACTCCGAACGTTAAGAATAGATCAAAATGTTGCCGACAAAGACAACGACAAATTTGTTTTCAATGGGGAAAAAGATCCTATTCACGAAATCGATGAATGTTACTATCATGTTCGTTGCATGGAACGACGCTACCAAACACTTGTAGTTCCCATAACGTGTCCAAAAAGCTGTCTTAAAAATATTATTCTACCTTCAAACAAACTTGATCATAGTCCAGAACACAAGCTGATCTTGGAGAAAACAACGGCTTCCTTCGGTTGATCTATCAAACCATCTATCCTCGATCTTAACAGGAAATGTCTGAATTCGAGAACATGTTTCCTCAATCGAAGTACACTAGAAACATTATAAAGGTTAAAAGGAAAAGATAGTGAAGTCACTTGGTATACTACCGAGCTCATCCGACGAAGAGTTTGACATAGTTTAATAAAATTTAGGACTGAGCTTCATGGATCCAAATCTAGGAATCTCTGTCTTAAGAAACACTAAAGTTTGATTAGAACAATTTAACAGGATATGGTTGAAAAATAACTAATCCCTCTTCAATATCACAACAAATTTACGAAGAAGGTAAACAAATCCAATTAACAGAAAAGATTCAGTCTTTAACAGGTCATAGGATAATCTGAACGACTTGGCTACCATCAACAAGTTCTTAGTAGCAGAAGTAGAAATAACTTAGTCAAAAGATGACAAAGATACAAACGATCCTAATGGACTCATACAATCATATGTCACAAGGGAATGGGTTATCCTCAGAATTATACAATGAAGTCACAGGGTTATTTACTGTAGCACAGTCCCCCTCTTCATTTCGGTCTTCAGTCTGGGTGGAGGAATTAACTCTCCCTTGTTCGTGAGATTTTGAGGTACATACATCTCTGACGTAAGGCTTCATCCTTTGTGAAGTACAGTTTCTTGCCACATGTCCTAGCTTTCCGCACTTGAAATAGATTTTTCCCTCGATCGCACAGCCCCTTGTGAAGTGGTCCTTTCCGCACTTGAAACATATTACCCTCTTGATCTTATATTCCTTCGTTGAATGGTTCTTTCTACACTTCTTACATGTCTGTAAAAGTGTCACGGGATGACTAGGTCTACCACCACTAGCATTACCCCTAGTTGGTTGCTATCGTCGTTGATTCCCTAGTGGTCGCGAGCATGATTTCCACTTGAACTGATTCATCATTCTATTATTCCTCTTTTGCAACTTAGGTAGTTTAGAGTTACTCCAAAACTAAATTTCTCCCAACAAATTCTGAACCTCGACTTCTAACTCCTGTTGCTGTGTGGTCCTCTGACTCGGTTGTACTATTACACCAGCCATTCTCCGCATTGCTTCCACAGTCGCATCCACCCCTTCGTTGTTGCGTTCCACATTCATATGCGTACATCTATTGCTAGCCATTGCCTTTCCTTAGAAAACAAACAGTCAAGCACAATGGAAATAAGAAGTAACCATTTCAAACAACATTATTTCCTTTTGGAAACCAAATACAAAAGACACACAACACAGCAAGACAAACCAAATCACCAAACCCAAAAGATTCTAACTTGAGCTCCTTCATCCAGCCTTCTATGGCGCAGTCTTTCGCAAGTCTTTAACTTCCAAGCAGCTCCTCGAACCATACTTATGCTAGATACTCTTCTCCCAAGAGAATTCAATTCTCCAAAACGTCTTGGGTGCCTCAGTCCACAAACCTTACAAGTCCTATTTAACTACCCATTTCTAACCTATTGGCTCAAACAATTCTAGAGGTAACACAATAAGGGTATAAATGCAAGTAAACCCTAGACAAGTTCAGCCATACCAGCTGAGCTTCTTATTAAAAGAACTTCTATTCGCTTAATACGCCTAGGTGAAGTCATAATTTTTCGTCCACACAGAACATTACACATTAAGTGGGCCAATACTCAATAGCATGTATCTATGCAACAGTAGCTACCAACATTCAACCTATGGCAAGCCATGCCTTTCTTTCCCAAACATCTCTATCAAGAGACAAGGAAATGCACAACACACAAAGAAACTTCTAACATGTCTAAGCATAGTCAGTCCATACCCCAGCTCAACAGGATGAGTTAAGCTCTGATACAACCTAATAGAACACCCCTCGATTTAATAACCACGGCACAATCGTCATTATACCACGGATACTAAATTTTTTTGCGTGCTACAACTTTCAAATAATATTTACCCAATTTAAACCATTGTGCATATATAGAAAATATGAGCCACAGATGAAATAATACATAAGCTGTCATTAGCACATATAATTCAACAAGCCAAAATCAAAATACAGTTCATAGGACTAGATAATTAGTTTAAAATATACATAGTGCGGCACATTTCACATACTACTCAAATAAAATACACCAAGTTGGACTTCAAAATGCAGGTATAATCAAATTACACCTTAATATAAGTAATGCAGAAGGGAACATAAGCTACCCATGAAGACATCCACGTCCAAGGAGTTGGGCACTCCATCGAATCCACCTCGGGATCCTCCCCCGAGTCACCTGAAGACACAAAAATAGGATAGAGTGCAGTCCCGCGAGCAGGTGCCCTAGCAACTGATGCCATCGAATCCTCGTCGTCTCTAGGGGTGTGAAGCGGATCACCCCATAGCTCCCGAATAGGCAGAGCAAACTCCAGATGCACCGATGTAGTAAGAGTCGGGATAAGGTCTCCATCACGAGTCCTCATCACAGTCAAGATTAGGTCTCCAACGTACCGTATATGCTCTCCAGCCCAGTCGACTCACCACGCACTGGCGCCACCAGTGAACACAATCCTAACGAACCCAATAGAACCCCTTCTTGATGACATCACCGAATATAAGAGATCGAACCAAGTAAAATTCGGAAGGACTTAATCGCGTCCCCTCAACAGTCTTTAACCAAGAATTACATAGGACAAGAATAATACATACAAGAAGTGAGATATCCAACTTCATTACCAATTATGGCAGTAAGAAACAGAAATGGCGTAGGACGCCCACATAACATTACAAGACATATAAACAGTATCAAGAAGCGGATATAAAATAACTTAACGATTTCAGGCAGTTATAACGTCAATAAGATAACAGTTCTAATCGTCATATAAATTAAATGCCAAGTAATATATTGACTTACTATGCACATGTACATGATATCAAAATCCTACTCCATGGAGCTAGACACAAACATCGAAGAGAATGACCAGGGAGACATGCCAGTATCTCGTCAGCCTATAATCAAGTGCTTTCCAGAATATAATAGTTTTGTGCAACAGGGCTTTATACAGTGGCATTCCCACAAGATTGCGATATAGGACAACGTCTCGATCAGGATCGTCAGTGCGTTTGCATTGGTTTGTCTCACGGCCCAAAGGGGCTACCAACTGTCCCCTGTGAGATGCCCGTGCCCCGACGCCCTCAAGGTCAACAGCAGGACCTACACTAGCCTATTCGCACCCGCACTAAGGTGTGATTCAACTCCTAGGCAACATAGCCTTGACAAATAGTCCATTGGACTTCCACAATGCATAACGACTCAATGCATATACCAGTTATATTTAACAACAATATACTTTCCATAACATGCCACAATTTTGGTTAAGGTAAGCATCAACATATCCTTGATTCACTCATGGACCCACAATAAATATTATTAAGTCCTTAAATAATGCATTACACTTTTAGGATACATTATAGAATTATGCCTAAATTTCAACATTCTTCTTAATAAGTTTCTCTTTTTGAGAAATACTATCACATTATTCATTTAATCATTATTATTTTAATTACATAAGTCCATCATTAAATTTTAAACCTAATTCCCTTATAATGATTTAAATTGAATTATTTATCATTCTTACTTGCACTCATGGTCTTACATTAATTAAAATTTATTCTAAGTTATTGAATGAAACTCCATTTTTGATTCTTTCTATTTTATGAATCCTTAATTAATTCTTAATTATCCAATTAATTAAGTTTCACTTCAATTTAATATTTCTTATGGAATTCTTCTCTAGTAAGATCTCTCTTGCTTATTAAGCTCCTTACTTTAGATTTTGCCATATTTACTTAGAGAATTATTTCTAAGATTTTTCCTAAGTCTCACACACCCTCCTTTACTTCTTAGGTCCAAAGATTTCTTTTAGCTTATCAAATTGATTTCCTTCCATTACATTATTAACTATTTAATCACTTAATTAATTAAATGTTATAGTTGCATAAAGTTGCATGGATTGAGCCATAATTAACCCTAGAGGCCGTGAGCCTCTCTAAGATTTGGATTCCCAAATTTTCATTTCAATTAATTACATGTTATCCTTTTAATTAATCATATCTTCAACTTATTACAAATTTTCACCAAGAACACCCAATTTTTGGGTTCAAGGTCGTGAGCCTCTTAGAAAAGGGCAAGGGTCACTTTGCTTCCATTCAAGCTTCCAATCCATCCAAGCACACCAATATACATATTCAATCAACCAAACAACTCAAATAAATTAAAAACAACACATAGTCATAAAAGTCATACAACAAAAGAGAGTGACCCTAAATAGGATTTCTCACAACCAACACAAAATCAAGTTCCTTACTACCAAGAGAGGTTGAAGAGGATTATCTCCCTCTTACCTAGAGAAGAAAACAAGCAATGGAACTCCCTTGGAGCTCCAAGTGAAATTCGGATTCCACCCTTCAAGGAAACCCTAAGAACATCAAACTCACAAGAATCACAATCAAAGTTTGAAAATGACATCCATGATCACCATAGTGACCATGGATCACGAAAATAGGATGGAAAGATGATAAAGTTATGAACTTTTATCTCAAAGTCTCCAACTTTAAAGCTTGATGGAGAAAAACGAAAATGATGAAAATGGATGAACCAAGTGATGCTTTCCAAAGAGAAAAGATTAATGGTGATGAGAAAGTTTAATAAATGTGATTAATTGGAACAAACAAAAGAAATAATGGAGGATGATAGTGGATTGTAGCCGGCGATTTTGGAGAGAAAAGGGGAAGAGAAAAGTTGATTCTTTTGTTGATGATTTTAACAAGAAGAGAAAAGCTTCAATGGAGGGATGGATTTAAGCAAAGTGGTTGCTTGAAATAAATCAATAATGGTGGAAGAAGGAGATGGTGCAGCCATGGAGTGTAGAGAGAAGGAGGAGAAAAATGAGAGGAAGAAGAAGGTAGAGAGAGAAGTTGATAGTGAAAATAAAGATGATGACTTTTTGTGATTTTAAAATTAGAATAGATTTGTTTAATTAAGTGGAACACAATTCCTTGGCTCCAAATGAGGTGCTGCTACCGTATAGGAGAGAGGGAGGAGAGAGGGAGGAGAGAGGGAACTTTGAAGCTTCTTTGAGAAGCTTGGGAGCTTTTCCAATAAAGAGGATTTGATTAGACATAAAGGAGATTACCTTTGGATAAGATAATGTGATTTAATAGTTAAAATAATATGATAATTAGGATTTTACTACAAGTTTTTACCCAATGGATAATTATTACAATACACAAAGTCAGTATTAATTATTCAACGGATAATAGAGCATACTGCAAAATTTTATTTAACAATGCGTACAGAGATTTTATTTATTAAATAAAACCTCAAAAAATGTAAATTTCGTAAACTGTGTCCGACCTCGGGTTTAGTAAGATCCCTCGTCATCATTTCCATAGTTCAAGGTTTACCAGCCTCAGGAAAAATATTTCGTTTTCACGGCTCCGCTCAACACACACGTAAAACGAGAAATATACTAAAATATTTGACATTTTCAGAAAAATCCACAAAAATTCTCAAAAATTATAAATATTAGAAAATGACTATTCGTCATGAAACAAACAATTTCTGGAGTGTCACACTGACTCTGCTCAGTGTACACGTAAAATGAGAAATATATTAAAATATTCAACGTTTCTAGAAAATTTCAGAAAAATTTTCAAAAATCACAAATATTGCAAAATGACTATTCATCATGAAACGAACAATTTCTGGAGTGTTACACTAACTCTACTCAATGTGTACGTAAAATGAAAAATATATTAAAATATTTAATATTTCAGGAAAAATCCTAAAAAATTCTCAAAAATCACAAATATTATAAAATGATTATTTGTGATGAAACAAATAATTTTCGGGATGTTACACAACGTATCCTATAGCACGAACTTATTTTCTCGAGAAGCTAACCAAGTTTCCATGATATGGTTTGATTTTCGTTTCTAAGATACCAACTTGCCTGAAAGCGCTAATATAGATGATGTTGGCAGAACTTCCTTAATCTACCAATGGCTCCTAGCTTGTTAAGGTATTGTTTTCTCGAGAAGCCAACCAAGTTTCCATGATATGGTTTGATTTTCGTTTCTAGGATACCAGCTTGCCTGAAAACGCTAATATAGATGATGTTGGGAGAACTTCCTTAATCTACCAAGACTCTTCTGATGACAAAATTTACTACTATAATTGAGATTGCCATTGGATCGTCTTAGTTCCTGTCTATCCCTTAAAAATATTTGTCTGAAATAGTGATCGAGATTTGTTGCCTCAAGGTTCTGGTCTTAGGGGAATACTCTGCCCAATGCTCATTATCATCTTGATTGTTTAAAGATGTCGCCTCCTTGTTGACTCAAATTCCCCTCCTCTTGCAAAGCCTCCAGCTATGGTGTTTATTGCTCATCATATTGCTCCTTGCTTTTTGATTTTCCCTTCCTTTTGTTCTTTGGTATGATCCGAGCTTCTCCCTTCATCTTTTCTTATATTCGAACACTCTCTTTCTCTTTGCACAAAGTGCTTCATGTGTCCTTGGTGAATAAGGTGCTCTATGAGGTTTTTTAGTCCCACACAATCTTCTATATTGTGTCCAAAGGCCCTATGATAATGATATCTTTTGTTTTTGTTAATGTAGTTTGGCTGGGTGTTTGGTGCAGGTGGTAGGGTGGCAAGCTCGGTTGCATAGATTTCCTGCAGGATCTCTTCTCATCTACTATTGAGCAGGGTGTACTATTCATAACTGGGTGGGATCTTGGGCAAGAGATCGCGATTATTACCTTAACCACGACCACCTCTTCCTCTCAATCCTTCTCTCCTACTAGGGGGTTGTTTCCCTTTTCTTGATTTTTGCTACCACTACTCGTATGTCGTTGTTGTTGAGCTTGAACTTCATCAGTAATAGCCTTTGTCACTGCGTTCCTTGCCTCATTTGTTTCCTCAATATTAATGTACCCAGCTAATCTACGAAGCAGGTCTTCTAAGTCTACGAGAGGTCATTTAGCTAATGAGTTTACAAATTTTCCTGGTTTAAGTCCTGACATGATTACGTGCAGCGAGACCATTGGATTGAGATCCCTGATTTGGATGGCCTTTAAATTAAATCTTCTCATGAATGCCTTGAGGGATTCATCCTTTCCTTGTTGTAGGTTGATAAAGGATGTTGAGGTTTTCTTATGCGCTTGATTGGTGGAGAAATGATTGAGGAAACAGGTAGACAAGTCATTAAAATTGAACACCGAATAAACTGTTAGTGCGGAGAACCATTGCAATGTAGATTGCTTCAGAGTGATCGAGAATAGCCGACACTTGATTCCATATGAATCACCAGACAATAACATGGTTTAATTGAAGGCTTCTAACTGTTCCTAAGAATCCATGGATCCGTCGTATAACTCAATGGTGGTGGGGAGCTTGAAGTAAACTGATAATAGGGTGAGCATGATGTTCTCTATGAACAGGTGGTCGGGATGAAGTGGGACATGGGGTGGCAAAGGTTGGACATAAGGTTGGCTATGTTGATTAGATGGTTGTTTTGATAGTTGGTGGTGGGTGGATTGCTAGTGGGATGGCTCAGTATGGATGGACTGTTCATTGTCAGGGTGTGGTTCATTGTGTCGATTCTAGTTTTGGTGGGTTAAGTCATTGATTTTTTGCTACATGGTTTTCATGGTTTGGGTAAGTTGTGGAGAAGATTGGTATCCTGTTTTGGTGATGGTGGCAGTGGTGGTGGTGGTTGAGGGGAGGATAGTGGCGGGCTTTAACGACCATTCACAAGGTTGCTTGTAGTGCTGCTATTTGTGCCTTTGCTCCTGGTACGAGCCATTAAATCTTGGGTACTTGTTTTGGCAGGGTAACAAAGATTAAGAATAAAATGGTAGGAAAGTAGAAACGGGAAACTAGTAAAAAGAGACGATGGCAGGGAGAGTTTTACTAGTTTTCCACAAACAGTACCAACATGTTCACGTCAACTGACGGGAGGGTTTTTTGAGTCCTTTAAGAGGGAAAGGGCCTAAAATGACGTGACCAAAAAGAGAGCTCTCTGGATGAGGTTAAGTGTTTAGGCTTCAGGTGAACTCTTTCACTATGTTGACTTCATTTACTATTTATAGGAATCAAGGGATGCATCATGTCCCTCCTTATGTTTATCTTGCATGGGGGTGGTCAAGATGTGCACCCCTTCATGTTTCTTATGCATGGTGGTAGGTATGTTACACACCCCCTCCTATCATGCTATTTGTGCCAAGGGACTTTTGGAGGGAAAACTTCATTAGGGTTTTCCTACCAGGTCTTGCCATGTGTCCTTTCTATTAGTAAGAGCACGTTCTAGGCTTTTCTTCAAGGATCCTTTATCTCTTTTTAGTCGGTGTTGCTCTCATTCCCCTGAAGTGTGATTGAAGGGTGGGTGGGAGCCTTTTCGAGAGTCACCACGCATTTGGTCTCGTTAAGCCTGATTTCGTGGGGTCTTGTGAGCTTAAAGGCTTAGGGGTTCTCGGGTTGAATGCCAAGGCTCAGATCTGGGCCTTTAAGTCCGGATTCTGAAGGAATGTTTGATTTTAAGGTCTTATTGAATTTATCTAGGGATCCTAGCATGGTTCAATAGGTAATGATGTTAGTTGCATGAATTGATTAGTGCTATTGAATTTTATCAAAACCAATTTTAATAAAACTAATTAATTATAAAAAATACTTCCCAAAACTGGGTAGAGCTATTAACATTCCCTTCTGTCTATACACACACCCTTATAATAACTTTTAACTTCTATTTCCTTTACTACCCTAAAGTAATTTCATTCTAAGAGTTAAACTTTTTATTCACACTTTTTATATTATTATCTATCTATATTCTCAATTATTTTTAGCTATTTTAAACTTCATAGTTTTCATTTTTTGGGTGTTATAGTTTTTCTTTTAGATTACGACTAACATTTTTTAATAAAAAAATTGGTACAGTTACAAATGATTTCTTACTAATTATTATTTTTATAGATAATAACTAATATTTATAATTACTTTATAAAATTTTAATTTTAATTTTTATGAAATAATTAAAAGTATTATTCAAACTATCATTAAAAAATATGTATTCGTGATAAATTACATATTTGTAGTTATAAATGGGCATTATTATAGTTATAAAGATCTGACAACTATTTTTCTGATAAATGCAATTGCAATAAAATACAATTTAAAGAATTTCTTATACTATCAAATTAAAAATTCTCTACAAATGCTTTAAGAAAAGGTATTTTAAAATAGAGAAAACTTAAGTAAAGTACTGTATGTACTTCTGGTGCTGTTTCCAATTATAACATGAAATGTAGGTTCATTTTTCCATGTCATTAACATTTAATTACCTTTTATAGTTTACACTGTTAACACTGTTAACTTAACAGCACCATCCCTCCCACTACAGTGGTGAAGTTATGTGAAGGGTGGAGGAAGATGACGAGGAGGCTGTGGAAAGCGCCGCCACCACACCCCTCAACCATTCTTTTCCTCCCTGTGACCTCCAATCGCCGTTCTCATTTCCGTCTTTGTCTCCTGCCATCAAACCGCTGATACTCTGCCATCTTCGGAGCTCAACGGCTACAATAGTGGGCAATGAAACTCGAACGCCGCCATGGATCTCGAATGTTAAAGATCTAAAGCTCGAAGATCACTGTTAGAGCTTCCTTTAGAACGTTGTGGATCTCAAATGTTGCAGATCTAAAGCTTGAAGATCACTGTTAGAGCTTCCTTTAGAATGCTTTGGATCTTGAAGCTTCTATGATCGCCACTAAGGTTGAGGATTTGGAATTCATCACCAGATATGAAGGTGGTTTTCTGATCTACAAATGTTTAGTTTTCTGAGATCTTGAGTCTTTGTTTTTCTATTTTAGGTTTGATTATCTGAACAAAAAATCAGTTAGCAATTTTGTAGAATAGAGGGTAGGCATCTTTCTGCCTTCTTCTGTGTAGTATTGGATCTGTAAAAAAAATTAATCTTTTGGTTTGATCTGTTTCTAATTAGAGTGATTTTGTATTTTTTAATTTTTTTGTTTTAATTTGATTAGTTATTACTTTTTCTTTGTTTGATTTTAGATTTCCAGAACAGAGTTGAAGGAGTTGAATGCAATATTGGGTGGTTGGGACAGATTCTTTAAGTTGTGTTATTGAGATGGATGGGTGCTAACTTTATGCAGACTTTATGTAGACATTATGGTTGGAGCATTCATGAATCACCGTGATTAGTTTTTGATGCTATTTTGTTTACTAATGAAATTGACACCGACTCGCAATGAAAGTAGTGGTATAAGGGATGATGCTGTTAAGATAACAGTGTTAACGGTGTAAACTAAAAGGGTAATTAAATGTTAATGAGATGGAAAAATTAATATACATGTCATATTATAAATTGGAAAACAGTATTGCAAGTGGTTATGGTATTTTATCTAAGTTTTCTCCTTTTAAAATTATCAAATTTTAATATTATTAATATTTAGTGTTTATAGCGTTTCTTTAGTAAAAAAGAAAAAAATTGTATCTAATTAAGTATATTTTTTAAATATTACAAAACAAAATTTTTATACTATTATGCTAATTTATGGATAAAGTTGAGGCCCCCAATGTTAACATGTCTATTTAAAATTGAATAGTATTAATTTTTTTTAACTAGTACTTAAATTATTAAATTAATTATTAATATATTTTTGTATAATAAGTATTAGGTAGCTCAAATATTAAATTTAATTTATAAACTTTTTCTAACAAGTGTAGTGGGAGCATAGTGGATTAACCAAAACTCACGTTGGCTCCATTGCACAATGGTGTGAGTTTTAAACTTGTCCTACCGCGCAATGGACCGAGTTTTTGGGATGGGTTGGGTACTTATAAAGTGGGTGTAATTGCTAAGCCTTTAATGTTATAATTATTTTAAAATAAAAATAAGATTTAACTGTTAATAAGAGAAGTTAAATATATAAATTGTTGAATATAAATAACTTTTTTGTAAAGTAATATATTTTTTTGTGTAATGAGTAATATTATATTTTATTAATTAACCATTATATTCTTACATCAAACAATACATATATTATTTTTCATATTTCATCTAATACTATTTATTATACATATTTTTTTTATTATTTTTTTCACTTAATTACATTCCTTAAAAAGGATGTAAATAGTACTTACACCTCTTTTGAGGGATGTAAGATGATTATTTTTTTTTATCAATATGTTATAGTTAAAATATATTGAAGTAATTGTTGTACCAAAAAAATATATTAAAGTGATTAGAAAAAAGCTCAGAGCTAATAGTTAGGGTGAAAACAAATAGAGTATGATTATAAACTTGATGAATACAAAAAAAAAGTTTGATAATTAAAAAATAAGACTATTTAGTTTAGGGTAATTCAAGAAATTAAATTTAAAAATAATTAAAGAAAAATATAGATAAAAAAAAGGGGAATGTCAATACTCTCACCCTCCCAAACTATTTAGCAAAGTTTTGCTCGTTCTTCCTTATTGCTACGGCTACGCTATTGAAAATACAATAGTATTAACTTGTATCGGAAAAATACATTAAATAACTTAGTACTGTGGGAGTTTCAAGAGTTTCATGACATTTAATACTCCTTATTAATTCTTGACATTTTTATCTTTAATTTAAAATTTGAAAAGAACATTTTTGTTTTATGAGATTTCTCACAGTTTTTTTTTATGTGAGATTAATCCTCCCTTAACATATTCATGCTATGGCTCTACACAAGTGTTTTAGCGTGAGCCGGATCCCATCAGGTAGCTGTTTAAGTGGAATTTTGGTTTAGAGAGTTAGTAACAATTCCAACAAATAAATAAATGTATCAAAACGAATATAGGTTCAGAGTTATGCAGTAATCTCGTTGTAAAAATAGTTTTGACAGTAAACAAAAGGGATTTACGAGATTTGAAATAAATGAATAGAAAATGCAGAAAAGGAACTTTGAAAAGATTAAAGAAATTTAAAGAAACTGAACAGAAATTTAAGAATGCAGAAAATTAGTTGAAAGCGTGTAAATAGTGCAAAATTAAAGTGTAAAATTTAAATAGAAAATAGTAAAGAAAAACAAGTAAAAGTGCAGAGAAATGTAAAAGAATTTTAAAGAACAAGACTGAAAAGTAAATGAATTTAAAAGAACATTGCATTAATTTAAATGACTTGAAATGAAAAAGGAAGACGTACTTAGATTAAAATCCCTGAATCTGCTCGGGTTGAGATGTTAGGATTATGTATCAGCAAATAACCTTCCTTTTTTACATCGTGACTACTGATATTTATAGACAAAATTACAAAAATAACTGACACCCTAAAATTTTAACACGTCTTGGCTGTTATGTCACTAGCATATACCCACTTTCTGACAGAACCAGCACTTAACTGCTTTGACCATTCTTCGTCGACTCAATGCAATCTTTTTGTCAAATTATTATTCTGTCCGACATCAATACCTAATTGCTACATTAGAATCCTCCTCCTATTCAATACTTCTGTCAATTTCACCATTTAGCATTTCTGTCAGCTCAATACTTAGAAAATTTCTTCAATACCATCATCCAACCGACGAATTGTCAAATCTTTGTTTTCACCTCCAACAGATGCCCCCCAAAATTTTTCTTTCGACATCGATAAGAGAAAGATAAATTTTAGTCAAAAATCCTTTCAATATATATATATTTATTTAAATCTATATATATATATATATTTAAATCTAACAGAACCTTCCACAAGTATCCGGACAAACCACAATCAAGCTTATCATTGCAAACAATAAATAGCCGTTCCTAATAAATAGGGCTCATAATTACCCTTATTTTCTAACGGAAAAATAACTTTTCAAATTCACGCGACTTTTCACTCCTTTATCACTGTTTATCATCTTTAACTTTACCTTCGCCCGTTTTCTCTGCAAACTCTTGCCTTCTCCCATGGCTTCCAACTCTCAAACTCCTAACGTGCCAACAGCAAAATTGGGTAACCATGCTGTCGTTCAAGACCTAGTTCTACAAAAGTCTGAACTCTGGCATCTCTCAAAGGTAATTCTCCCCATTAACGACTCTCCACTTTCCTTGGATCCTCCGGTTGCTTTCTTGGGCCCAGTTCTGCCCAAGGAATCTATTACTGATGAAATAAATTCTTTCTTCCCTTGTAAAAGTTCCCAAGAAGCTATCTTGGCTTCCCTTCCTTCCATTCCTATCAGCTACTTGAGAAAATCTGAAAGGCTGTTTAGAACCCCCTACCCATATTAATGGGTATCTTGAGTGGCTTGACAGAGTTCAGGCTTCTAAAGAAAGCTTATGGAGGGAAATAGGTATTTTTGATTGCATCTAGCTTTCTCGTTATTCCATAAAAATGGATTCTTGCATGTTGGGTGCCTCTTTCTTTTTCTGGAACAAAACCACCAACTCCTTCCAATTTCCCTATGGCATGATGGGTCCAACATTTTTTGACGTAGCTGCCATAACTGTTCTTTAACCAGATGGGAAAATCATTATACCTGTTCTTCAACCTTCAAACACCATCGATGTATATTCAAAAGCCCCAACTTCCTTTTCCAACTTCATTAGCTTTTATTCCCCTGAATCAAGTCCTGTGACCGACGAAGAACACATAGCTTTCCTTCTTCTCTGGCTTTCAGCCTATGCTATAGGTTCTAAGTCGGTTCAAGTATTCAGATCCTTTCTTCAACTTGCTAACCTTCTTCATGAAGGTCGACCACTAGCTCTTGGTCAGTTTCTCCTTGCCAATCTTTATTTGAGTATAGGTGAAATTGTCCAAAGCATCAGAGCTCAGGTAAAGAAAACTAATTCTGGTGGTCCAATGTAGCTACTCCAACTTTGGTTGAATGCCATACTAGGAGATTTCTTGGTCGACTCTTTTCCTCTGACAGTCTCTCTTGCTACATATGGCATTAAACTTTGCCATGTAAAACATGAAAAAGTCTATAAATAGAATTTGGAAAATTTCATGCATTTCTTCAGTATTTTTTGTTCCATCTCCTTTAATATTGAAGACATATACTTCGCTCCATCTGCTAATCGCTTTCGTGGTCCTGAATGGTTCACTCGACCAATTCTTTCCAACGATCCTTCTACTCAGGCCGATAATATTTCTGTCTGATCGAACTTTCTCTGCCGACAAGTCCTAATGGTTGGTCTCCCTGGTTCGATAGATAAATCTTTAGAGTTGTGTCTGCCAAACATGGTAGCTCGACAATTGGGATTTTGTCAAGCTATTCCAGCACCTTTCTCTCATAGGACCAAAGAATACCTCATTAATGGCCACCTACAAAGCATGTCGGGTCTAGTTCGAGTAGCTTCAAAAAATGAAAAGCACAAGCATCATTTCGAGATCTCTACATTTACCCCCTACAGAGGAGTTTCAATGGATTTTGTCGATTGGTGGACTAGATATTATAGTGCTTATCATATCGACATTGAGACTTGCCGAAACCGCATTACTGAAACTCTGATTCCTATGCAGGGTCAAGATCCTTCATCAAAGACCAAAGGTAAACATATTCAAGATATCAAGGCTTTTGAAAAATATTACAAAATCAAGTGGGACTTCAGGTTTCCTAGCTTAATTGTTCGACATTATGAAGAAGTCGTGGCCAAGCTAAAACAAGCATACAAGGAAAAATGTTCTACCAATTTTCTTTCAGTTTCTATAAAAAAAACCCTTTAACATGGCTTGAACCTTTTCAAATCCATTTTCCAAAGCCAGTGCTTCTTCTTGACGCTCGTTTTGGACTGGCCGACGAATTCCCAGGTAAACCTACAAGGGCTGGTAACTTCCCTATTTCAGATAGGATATATTCTGTGAGTAATATCTTTCTTACAAGAACTCCAGAAGTCAAGTTTACTCATCAGTTTGCCTTGTCGTATGAACAATTTGTAGGAATACCCGAGTCATCACTAAAATACTTGAAGGTATTTTTTTTCTTTGCATTCTGTTATCTTTAATTCTATACCCTGTTTACTAAATATACTTTCCTTCTTGCAGCATTTCCATTAAAAAGACCTTTATAATACAAGTAGCCTTAAGGAAGTGATGATGAAGAAGAAGATGAAACCACTTCTTCAAAAAAGAAGAAAAGCAAGAAGACCCAAAAACCTCCCGTTCCCAAGGCTTCAAAGGTCAAATCAGCTGCATCAATGTCGACAAAAAGTTCTTCGAAACATAACGTTGCTGCTACAAAGCTTCCAAAATCAAAAATCTTTAAGGTATACATACTTTTTTGACCACATATTAAGACTTAGTTTTTAATTTTGTTCAAGTCTAAATTAATATTGAATTCAGATTAGCGAATCTGCTCCTGCCACTTCTGTTTCTCCTGTTGAATCTTCAATCCCATCTCCAGAACATCATCCAAAGGTATGCCTTGTATTATTGTACATTCTCTAATACCAAGCAACAATCTCACCCTTTTTCCTTTTACAGAAAAAGAAGAAGAAGACTCAAACCACCATTTCTACTTCGAAGCCTCCTGTCGAAGAAACAGAAACCATCTTTCTTTCATCCGAGGTAAATTTCAATCAACACACTTCTTTTTCCTTAGATTCTTGACTCTTACCACTTATTTAACACCTGATTCTGTCATTTCATGGTCTGGAGGCTGGACAAACCGTAGATCATCCTCCTGAACCAGTTGTCAAACCAAGAATTGAGGAATCAATTCGACAATCACCTGAGGTAATATATCTTACTAAAATATTTTCCTAAGTATTACTTGTTCTTAAACTTCTTGTCTTTGAAATCTTTTCTACCCATCTATAGGATTCAGCAAATTTGGCTATAGCTAATAGCCCACAAAGATTGGAAACAGTAAATCCTCCAGAATCCCAAACTTCTCCTAATTCTACAATTCCTACTGTTTCCACACTACCCCCAACAGGAACCTAAACTGTCGTAACCTCTAAGCATACTTTAGTCCCCTTATACAATGAAAGAACTTCTCAAACAGACAAGGCTAATTAGGGGTGCACACGGGTCGGGTTGGGTCGGGTTTGGGGGTAAAAAATGTCCAAACCAATCAAATAAGGTCGGGTCGGGTCGGGTCGGGTTGTGTTAAATTTTTTCGTGTAACCCGACCCGAACCAACCCGATGATAATCGGGTTGGTTCGGGTCGGATGATCGGGTGGTCGGGTTGATCGGGTTGGTGGTCGGGTTAGTGATCGGGTTGGTCGGGTTGGTGGTCGGGTTGGTCGGGTTGGACCGACCCATGAATATTTTTCAATAGAAATTACTCAAAACGACGTCGTTTTTGGGGTAATCGGGTCATCGGGTCGGGTCATCGGGTTGGTTCACCAAACCCGTCACCCGAACCGATGACTGGACGGGTTTATTAGATCTGACCCGAACCGACCCATCTACCCGAACCAACCCGGATATATACGATCGGGTTGGGTCGGGTCGGTCTGGTTCGCGGGTCCGCAGGTCGGGTTGTGCAGCCCTAAGGCTAATCCAGTCCAAATTCACTCAGAAGAATTTGATATGGATGTCCTCATGGCAGTGTTTACTCCAATCGACCCACCTCCATCCCCTCCGGCTGACTTGATTACTTCGGAGCCAAAAGATACTAAAGAGATGGAAGCAAACTTAAATGATCTGATCACAATGTTGTTAGCCGGTCACAGGAGTTGTCCTCAATTAGCTCGCTCTTCCATGCAACTAGGGCAAGATTCTAGTGACTCTCAAGTCACTAAACTCTTAGCTGAATTGAAAAACGGCTTCACCTATTCTTTTGAACACCTGAGTTCTAATCAACCCCTTCAAGAAAGGATGATGACCATTGCAACAGAACTTGAGCTCCTTGCCCAACAACTTCCAATAACTTGTCGAGCTCTTCCTACAATTGTTAAAAACTTTCTTCAGAGCTTAACAGAAAAGATGACTGCTATTTGTTGAGTCATTCCTGCTTACGACAAAGAAGTCCAAGAAAAATTCAAAATCTTGAAGCAGCTGACCGACACAAAGAATGAAAATGAACTCTTGAAAGAGAATTTTGTAAAAGGCAAAAAAAAAAAGAGGCAGAGTTCGGCAAAGAAATAGAGGATTTAAAGAAAAAACTTGAAGTGGCTGAACGACGAGAATAAAAACTTCGAACAACATTGCAACAAGGGGCCGCCAAGCAACAAATTATTGCTAAGAAGACCAAACATTGGGCAGTCGAAACGAAAGCTGTATTGGCAAAAATAAATTCCCTTGATGCAGAATATCAAACTGCCTGTACCAACAAGCAAACTTTGGAAGATTCCTGGGGAGTACTGCAAAAGTTTTAAATGTAATTTTTATTTTTTGTAAAATTTTGGCAATATCAAGTTATATCATACGTTTAGCATTCTTATTATGACATTGTAACTTGTAATTGCCAAATACATGAATGACCAATTTTCTTCATTCCTTGTCAATTTTTACTTCACACATTGTCGGTTTATATGACTTCAAATATTTATCATTAATTGACTTAATTCTTAAACTAGAATTAATTTCAATAAGTGCATAAGCATTTCCTGAAAATACTCTAGTCACTTTAAATGGTCCTTTCCATTTCGAAGACCATTTCCCATATTCTCGACACTTCTTATCCATGGGCAAAATCACCTTTCAAACCAAATCATCAATTTTAAAAGATTTATACTTAATTCGACTATCATAAAACTTTGCAATTCTTTCTTTCTGTCGAATCAAATGTTCCAAAGCAATTAATCTTTCATCGCTTAATTCGTTTAATTCATCAAACATTAAGTCCCAGTAATGCTCAACCGGTAACTCATCTTGTTTTTGAATACGAATTGATTGAAGATTAATCTCGATGGGTAAAATTGCATCATGACCATATACCAACTTGTATGGTGATGTGCCCGTTGCTTCTCTCGGTGAATTTCTA
This sequence comes from Ormosia semicastrata, assembly GCA_029884595.1. Classification (NCBI taxonomy): domain Eukaryota; kingdom Viridiplantae; phylum Streptophyta; class Magnoliopsida; order Fabales; family Fabaceae; genus Ormosia; species Ormosia semicastrata. The sequence goes on along the minus strand of JAQQTO010000061.1, from coordinate 2,704,790 downwards.
TATGCCCATAATACTTGATTAAGAGTATTATGCCAATTTCTAGGCTGTCGACAAATATGCTTTTTAACCAAACCTGTTATTATCTTATTCATGGCCTCTACATGGCCATTTTCCTGAGCATAATAAGGTGTCAATGTGAGCATTTTAATTTTCTTTGATCTGGCATACTCGATAACTTTCTTTCCTATGAATACTGATCCTTGATCAGTTGTCAAAGTTTGTGGTATCCTAAACTGACAAACTATATTATCTTCAATAAAGTCAATTACATCCTGCTGGGTTACATATTTTAAGGCTACAGCCTCAACCCATTTGGTAAAGTAATCAACTCCTACTAAAATATATTTATGTCCTTTTGACGACGCAGGATGAATTTGACCAATTAAATCCAAAGCCCATCCCCTAAAAGGTCATGGTTTAACTATAGAATGCAATTCACTAGCAGGAACATTTTGTATATGGCCATGTCTTTGACATTCTTCACAAGACTTGGCAAACATTATACAATTTCTAACCAGTGTAGGCCAATAATACCTTTGCCATTGAAGAACCTATTTCATCTTATCTCCTACCTGATGAGCTCCACAAATCCCTTCGTGGACTTCTGCCAGAGTAATATATGCCTCCGCTTCACTCAGGCAAACCTCTAAATTTCCATCGACAGACTTTCTATACAAGGCTCCTCCTAATACCACAAATTTTGATGCCCTGTACTTGAGTTTTCTATCCACATCTTGACTAGGATTTTCCAAATAACTAAGTATTGGTTGCCTCTAGTCATTACTCATCGAAATATCATTTTGCAGTATATCTCTTTCCTCTAATGGATATAAAAGTTCCCTTATTTCCATTAAATTTGTAAGAACCTTGGATGAAATTCTATACCCAGAGGCTACTTGTGCTAATTCATTAGCCTCTTCATTTAAACCTCTGGAAATGTGTTCGACAGTTACTTTGTCGAATTGCTTCATTAACTTACTCGTCACAATATAATATTTTATTAGATTTTCACTAACACATTTATATTATTGAGCAAGCTGTTTAACGACTAACTACGAATCACCAAAAACATGCACACTACGTGCTTTCATTTCTATTAATATTTCCAATCCGACAATTAAGGCTTCATATTCAGCCTTATTGTTGGAACAGGTATACTTAAGTTCAAACATGAACTTAGTTGGAGTACCTTGAGGAGAAATAACTAAAATCCTCACTCCAATTCCATTCTGATGCCTTAAACCATCAAAATATAAACACCAAGGTTTCAAATCGACAACATTTATGTTATCCATATCCAAAAAAGGGTGGTCGGCCAAGAAGTCAGCAATTGCTTAGCCTTTCACCGCTCTCATTGCAACATATTGTAAAGAAAATTCTGACAAAGCAATAGTCTATTTTCCAATACGTCCATTTAACACTAGTTTTGATAACATATATTTTATTACATTGATTTTCGACATAACTAGTACATTATAAGGCATCATATAATATTTAAGTTTAGTACATGAGAAGTACAATGCTAAACAAAGTTTTTCTATTACACTATATCTTCTCTCAGCATTATTTAAAACTCGACTAAGATAATACACAGCTCTTTCGACGTTATTTTCATCTTCTTAAGCCAGCATACTTCCTATGGTTTCTTCTGATGCTGATATATACAACTTCAACGGTCATCGAGGCACTGAAGGCATCATGACCGGTGGATTTGTCAAATACTGCTTTATCTGGTTGAAGGCTTCTTAGTGGCAAGGTTCTCACACAAAATCTTGTTTAGCCTTCAACTTGATCAATGGAGCAAAAACTCTGGTTCTTCCCGACAAATTGGATATGAATCTTCTCAGGAAATTAACTTTTCCTAAAAAAGACTACAATTCCTTTTTGTTTGTCGGTGGTGCGGCCTCCAAAACTGCCTTGGCTTTATTCTTGTCCACTTCAATCCTTTTTTTATGGACTAAGAAACCCAGGAATTTAGCAGCCGACACTCCAAAACCACATTTTTCTGGATTCATCTTAAGGCTGTGCTTCCTCATCTTGTCGAATGTCTGCCTCAAGTTTTTCAAATGGCTTTCCTTTGTTTCTGACTTGACAATGACATCATCAATGTAAACTTCCATAAATTTCCTGATAACATCATGGAAAATTGTGTTCATTGCCTTCTGATAAGTGGCCCTTGCATTCTTTAAACCAAAAGGCATGACTATCCATTCATATGTCCCAATGGCTCCAGGACATCTGAGGGCAGTTTTCGACACGTCCTCCTCGGCTATAAAAATTTGATTATAACCTGCATGGCCATCCATAAAACTTAATAATTCATGTCCAGATGTGGCATCAACTAACATGTCCGCAATTGGCATAGGATACTCATCTTTAGGTGTGGCAATGTTCAAATTTCTAAAATCTACACATATTCTTAACTTGCCATTTTTCTTGACTATAGGAACAATATTAGAAAGCCATTCGACATACCTGGTTGTCCTGATGAATTTGGCTTTGAGCAATCTTTCGACTTCTTCTTTTATCTTTAAGATTACCTCAGGTGCAAATCTTCTGTTGGCTTGCTTGATAGGTCTGCATCCTTCTTTTAGAGGTAATCTGTGCTCGACAAGATTTCTACTCAATCCAGGCATTTCATCATAATCCCAGGCAAAACAATCTTTATATTCCATAATTAACTCGACAAGCTTTTCTTTGAACTCCTCTGGCAGAAATGAACTTACAAAAATAGGCCTCCTATCTGTTTCAGTGCCTAAGTTTATTTCTTCCAAAGGATCTTCCACTTCTACACCTTGCTTTCCAACAAGTCCTTTTTCAAAACCTAAAGGACCATCATTGATTACACAATCTGACAACATACTTTCAGCAGAGTATATTGTCTTGTCGGCTAAATAAGCCGACAATCTTTCTGAGTGATCTTTAACACTCATAACTAGTGCTTGGCTGATCATCTTTGACCTTCTTCACCAGTCGTATACCAAACTAATCCCTTAAGCAAACTTCGTGTGCATCTTTGTTAATGACTCCATCACTTGCTGTTACTGGTTTAACACTTGGGGCATATATTTTGAAATCGACATGAAGCTACTGGAGATAGCAAGGACTGTCATCTGCTTCTATTATTTCAACTTGGTCATCTTTATTCCAAAGAATGAGCTTCTAATGAACCGTTGATGGTATTGCTCCAACGACATGAATCCAATCCCTTCCTAGTAAAAGATTGTAATTTGACTTCGTCGGAATTACCACAAATAGCATCGGCCTTGCAACAGATCCGACTTGTACTTTCAACATCACCACTCTGTCTGATGGGGAAGTTTTACCAATAAAATCAGTGACTATCATGTTTGTCGACATCAAATCTTACTCATCTTTTCCAAGTTTTTTTTGCATTGCCCTTGAGATTAAATTGATAGCTTCCCCCCCGGTCGATCAAAACTCTATTAGTGGGCTTTTCTTCTAATAGAGCCTTGATGTGTAACGGTCATAAATGAGCCTTCTGGTCTTCTGTCAATTTTTCGAGCTGAGCCATATTGTCGAAGACTATTATCATATTGTCTTGGAAAAGAAGCCAATGATCATCCAGGTCATCTAAATCCTCTTTATTCTCCCTAGTGTACTCAATTTCGTGATACCCTTCAAAATCTGCAAGTAATACCGAAACTAAATTCACACTCATTGACTTCAAGAGTTCCTCCTCATTGGACAGCTCTTCATCACTTACATGCCTTCCAATCCTGAAATAATCTTCCGATGGTAAGTTACTATCCATAGCCGTCAAGATATCATCCAAGTCCCCCTCCAAGTTGATGTCCATATCAAACTCATTGTCACCAAGGCCTAATAGATCTTCTGGATCATTTAAGGCCTGAATAACTTCATCGGCTACCAAGTCCATATTTTGGCAATCAGGCTTTGCCAATCTTTCTTTCTCTTTACTTATGTCGAGTACTTTTTTCCTCCACTCAACATCTTGATCAGGATCCTCTAAGATTCTCCTGATTTCTTCTTTCGACCAGTCTTTAATATTCTTACTATTTTCAATTCCAGAGTCCTTAGTCTGCTCCTTTCCCATTGTCAGTTTTACAATTTTTGAGCTAACTAACTCCTTATTCTTCTCGACTGGTAAACTATTCTTTCTTGCCTCTTTTTCTGCTGCTATCAATCCAATTGGCCATTTCCTCTTTGTTTTATTTGGAATTGGCCTTTGAACCTGCTTACCCTTTCTTATTTCTGCCAACCTTTCTCGTCGGGATATCATCCATGTCAAGCCGTCTAACTGCATTTGTTGTCGGATTTCCTAGAAACGATCCCCTGGTAATAACACTTTTTAGCTTTCTACCATCTTTATCCTGATTAAGCACTGGCTTCTTTTCGACCATCAAACAACCTGTTTCTACAGGCTATTCCTTGATCACTAATCCTTCAGCCACATCTCTTCTCTTTTTGCTTGTCTTAATCTCTACAATTTTCTTTTCTTACTCTTCGACATTGGAAGAACCTTTGATGGTCCTGCTACATCTTGGCCAATCGAGGTTTTTCCTAGATTGATCCTACCATTCTTGTAGTCTTCATTCCAAAAAGGTTGATCCCTTTGAAAGTTACTCCTCCTAGCAGTCACGTTTCATCGAAAATACGTATGTCTAGCCATTACAGAATTCTTTATCCACCTATCCACAACAATATTGGCAGGTGGCATTCTAGTCTTAACTGGTCTGACGTGAGCTTTGTTTCCCACAGACCCATAGGGTTCGACTAACCAATCATTCATGTTAGGCCTAGGCATGTAGACTGGCTTTGGCCTTGGAGCATGAAAATGCTTCTGTGGTTTCCAGGTTTTCCTGTCGAGAACCTTCTTCTTACCCTGCTGGACACTTGGTTGTTCTTCAGCAACTTTCTTCGCAGTAATTTCATCATAAACTACATTACACCTTGGGCATAATCTTACCTTGCGCCTTTCTTTCTTCCTCTCAAGAAATGCTTCGAGTGACTCACCTGGCTTTGAATAAATGTCAGTTGCATCCTTTGTATCTACGTCGAACTCTTGCAACTTCCTTATGTTGAGCATCCCAATATTTAAAGGAACTTGCTGATCAACACAAGATACTTCAGCCTAAAACGAATCTGTGTCAACTTTCATATCCGCTTTAAGCTTATCAGCAAACTTCAAACGTCCATCCATTATAGCTTTTTGAATTATGTCTCTGAAACGAACACATTCATTAGTAACATGACTGAAATTATTATGAAACTTACAATATTTTCGGTCTTTTATTTCATCAAACTTTAGTAACCTATGACCTTCTGATAGTTTAATCTGTTTGTCTTTTAATAGCAAATCAAAGATTTTGTCGGCTTTGGTTACGTCGAATGTATATGTTTTTCTATTGATATAACTCATTTTCTCCTTATTTCTTGTAGGCTGTAAGGCTTGGCAAACATAAGGAGGACCATTCTAATGTTCAGCAATGTTAACTTCGAACTCATCATCGCTACCTTCAAACTCATTGTCGGATTCACTTAATCCGACAAATGCCACCTTTTCTCTTTTAAGAAATTTTTTCTATTTTTGAATCTTTTTAACTTTTAGTTGTTCTATTTGCCTAACTTTTTTTATCTAGTTGGGCAAGATCAACCAAATGTTGATTCATTAATTTTTTCCTTATATAATAATCTAAATCACCTACAGTTATCTTTACTATTTCGACCTCAGGTATAGGGGTAAAACATCTACTCCTCATTTGTCGAAACCTAGCAAGATAGTCATCCACAGTTTCATTGTACATCCTTTTGATATTAAAGAGATCTGTAAGTCCCACTTTCAAATCTCCTCTAAAGAATTAATCATGAAAGCTTCTTTCCAATTGAGCCCAAGAGTGGACTGAGTTTGGTCTCAATGTCGAGAACCAGGAAAAAGCGTTCTTTGTAAGGGAACTTGGGAAGAATATCATTTTAAGGCCTTCAACAGTGGCCAACTCCCCCATCTCGATTTTAAACCGTGCAATATGTTTAACGGTCGATTCCCCACTTTCTCCTGTAAACTTAGAGAGTTTAAGAATCTTAATTCCTCTAGACAACTCTGCTTGTTGTACCCATTCAGGAAATACTGAAACAAAATAGGGTTGATTGACATATCCGACATTAAACCCAAATCTATTCAGCACTTGTTTTGCTACTTGATTTACATTTTGTTCAACCACTTGGTGCCCCCCAAGATTTTGTTGAAGCAATCTCATGGCTACATCATTTCTAACCATTTGATCTTTATCTCCTCGACGAAGCACATGGACATTTCCATATTCCAAGCGTGGCTGGTCATTTTACCCAGGTTGATCTAAGTTTTATTGATTTTACCCCACATTTGCCTGAGATGCAACCATTTCTCTATTTACCCTAGGCCGGGCTCCTTGAGTATTGTTATTGGCCAAATCACCTACTCTCAAGGCTTGATTTAACCTTGCCATTTGTTGGGTCAATGCACTGCAAGCATTATTCGTACTTTCCATGATTGGCGTAATCACAACACCCATTTACTGGGTAAACATATGCACCATGTCATGGTTGCTTTCATCCATTTGTTATCGAAAGCTGGCCAAAGAATTCACAGTTGGCCCTGTTATACTTTGGGGATTATCTCTCGACATATTTGGGAAGACTAGTCCCAAATTCAATCTCTTCTGTCGAAAGAAAGTTATATTGCTTGTGCCTACAACCCCTACTCCTTGGCTACTAAAACTTGCTAAAGCCGAACTTATCTGTGGTTGGCCTTGTAAAACCACTGGTTGGCCGATAGTGTTGGCTAAAATGGAGCCAAGTCCCATTTGTGCTATCACAGGAGGCACATAATTTGGTGGCAACCCATATTGGGGCACAAACCTTGAATTTGAATTTATTATGCTTTGGTTATTTGGCTAACTTGGTGATGGCTGAGTTATTCTAGGCAACACCTGTTCTACTACTGGATTACTCCTAAGAGCACCTGTTGTTATAGCATCATCCACCAGACCAGTACTAGCAATGGTTGAGGGAGGCACAATAACGGCTGTCGAAGGTATATCCGACGCCTGGCTACTTACATTACTCATGGTTTACGTATTTTGAGAAGAGTAGATAAATCTTTTACTTCTTAAACGCATAAAACCATTTCCTATGACACTACGAGTTACTCTGAACTAGTCCCACCGGACGTGCCAATTTGTTTAAGTGGAATTTTGGTTTGGAGAGTTAGTAAAAATTCCAACAAACAAATAAATGTATCAAAACGAATGTGCGTTTAGAGTTATGTGGTAATCTCGTTGTAAAAATAGTTTTGACAGTAAACAAAAGGGATTTACGACATTTGAAATAAATGAATAGAAAATGCAGAAAAGAAACTTTGAAAATATTAAAGAAATTTAAAGAAACTGAACAGAAATTTAAGAATGCAAAAAATCAGTTGAAAGCGTGTAAATAATGCAAAATTAAAGTGCATAATTTAAATAGAAAACAGTAAAGAAAAATAAGTAAAAGTGCAGAGAAATGTAAAGGAATTTTAAAGAACAAGACTGACAAGTAAATGAATTTAAAAGAACATTGCATTAATTTAAATGACTTGAAATGAAAAAGAGAAGGCGTACTTGGATCAAAATTTCTTAATTTGCTTGAGTTGAGATGTTAGGATTATGTATCAGCAAATAACCTTTCTTTTTTACATCGTGACTACTGATATTTATAGACAAAATTACAAAAATAACTGACACCCTAAAATTTTAACACGTCTTGGCCGTTATGCCACCAGTATATACCCACTTTCCGACAGAATCAACATTTAACTGTTTTGACCATTTTTCGTCGACTCAATGCAATCTTTTTGTCAAATTATTATTCTGTTCGACATCAATACCTAATTGCCACATTTGAGTCCTCCTCCTATTCAATACTTCTGTCGATTTCACCATTTAGCATTTTTGTCAACTCAATACTTAAAAAATTTCTTCAATACCATCATCTAACCGACGAATTGCCGAATCTTTGTTTTCACCTCCAACAATAGCTCAACCATGTGAAATCTAATACTTTTATGAAAAGACTTTATTCCTACCTTTATGAAATTTTTATGAAAACTAAATCAATAAATAGTTAATCAGTCAAATTATACATAATTGACATATAATTATTTTAAATATAAAATAATTATGTAATATAAATATTTAGATAATTATTTAATGTAAAGTGATGCATTATTAATTATTTATGGGTTTAGTCTACAATGATTATATAATTTGTTCTCCATCACTAGTAATTTTTCGACAGGTTGAACCAATCAGTGAATTCGCAGGATTTAACTTAATTGAACCCACAAAATACATGTTAAATTGAATTGAAAAACACTCTAACTCGCAATATATGAATCAGGTAATAGATTTAAAAAGTGTCAATTTGTACAAACTCAACCCATCTAAGTATATATATATATATATAAAGTCATTTAGTGATGACATTTAAGGTTGCTTTCTCATGACTTTTTTTGTAATGTCAATTAAGTAAGCATTGTAGTCATATTAATAATGTGATAATAAAAAATAAAAAATTTATGTGACCATAAAAAATAAATATGAGAAACTTATGAAGTATTTAAATGATCATTGTGATGAGAATTCAATATATTGCTTACAAAGAGTATCTAATGAAGTAAATGATTATTTCAATTCACATGTTATATGTGATGATATTAACTTTAATTAGTTAGTGTGATTATATAATTTTTGTCTTTTTAAGACTTTTTAGCTTATTTTAATTTATTTCAAATTTATGTTAACTTAATAAATTAATTTAACTTGTTTCAGACTTATTATAATTATGTAACATTAATTACATGACATTTTAATTATTTAAAACATATGTTTTATTTAATTAAGAGATGTTATGTGTAATAGATTTTTAATTTTCATATTTTAACATTTATTTTGATAAACTTTTTATTTTAATATATGTTGAACCTATAAATTTAACCAAACTGAACATAACTTATTTATTTGATGAACTGGTCAGATCCGAAAAGTGCAAAACGTACCCAACGAATTCTATTATCCACCACCATTGTTAACAGCTCTCATATTATTCTCATTAAAAGTAAATATATATATATATATATATATATATATATATATATATTTTATATATTTTTTAATATTATTTATCATATTTATTTTTTTATTAAATTTAACATACTTAAGAAAGATATTAATAGTATATACACCCTTATAAAACATATATAATGATCTTTTTCCCGTTGTTAATTGGGTAATGCGGATGCCCCACCGTTTTGGTCTCCAATATTAAAAAAATTGAAAAGCAGAGGAGCATTAAAAAACAAACAAGCCAATTAGGCAACCCAACCTCAAACATTTTTGTTTTCGTTTTCTTATTTTTTTTTATAAATTTTTGGTTTTCCGTTTTTGTTTGTGTTGCTTTTCGGTAAACAACGTGTGAAACTGAAAGACATCATCCAGTGAGCTTATCTCGGCACTTTCATCTCTCTCCAAAACATGAGTCATTGCGTGACTCATTCACTCGCACTATATCAACCAAAACCAAAGCTTCATGCTTTGTTTTCTCGTACCAACATAACTCTGCTTCTCTCTTTCTCTCTGTCGTTGCAAAAAGAAAAACAAAAGGAAGAAGAAGACAAAAAAAAAGGGAAATTTTGCTGCTTTGGTGTTGCAGATATCCAAAAAGATAAGAAAAAGGGAAGGGAAAGAGATAGAAAAAGATGGTTAGTGCAATAAAGTTAGCCATTGGAGATGCACTGCTGACTTTTATGTGGGTCTTCTTCTCATCCATGCTGGGATTGGTCACCAGCTCCATAACCAAAGCGCTTGATCTTCATCGCGTGTCCTACAATGGTCTTGATTACCCTTCTGTTATGATCACCACTTTAGTCATCTTCATCCTCGTCTTCATCTTCACCATCATTGGCAATGCCTTGGGTGGTGCCAGCTTCAACCCCACCGGCAATGCTTCCTTTTATGCTGCTGGTTTTGGCTCAGACACCCTTTTCTCCATGGCTCTCCGTTTCCCTGCTCAGGTTTTTATGGTTGCTTTTATGCCAAAAAGGGTCTTCTTTTCTTTTCTGGGTGTTGCTTTCTGACGCTGTTAAAATAATCTTTATGCTCTCTTTCTTCTCATTGTTACTTTCGGGGTCAACCCATTTTTCTTTATCTGCATATTTATGATTTGTGTTGGTTTTGTTTCCCTGGAATTTGAACATTTTTTTGGAGAATTTAGATAGATTGATGTGAATTAAAGAGTATTGCTTGTGTTGCTCAGGCGCTAGGTGCGGTAGGTGGTGCTTTGGCAATTATGGAATTGATGCCACCAAAATACAGGCACATGATTGAAGGGCCTTCTTTGAAGGTTGACTTGCAAACTGGAGCTGTTGCAGAAGGGGTGCTGACATTTGTAATCAGTTTTGCTGTTCTCTTCATCATGCTCAGAGGTCCTCGTAGTGAGTTGGTGAAGACTTGGTTGATGGCGATGTCAACTGTGGCTTTGCTTATTGCTGGTTCTGCTTACACAGGTCCATCCATGAATCCTGCCATTGTAAGTGATTACTTGGTTTTGTTGCATTAGCCATTTGTTATTGTTGTTTTTCTTGTCTGAATTATATGTGTTACTTGCACCGGTCTTGGTATACTATATATCATTTTATCATGAGGATGGCCTGAATTCTCTTCTTTTCTTTTATTCCCTTTTTGTTATTGTAGTTTTTGATATGCACCACAAGTTTAAAACTTTATATGGTCAATAAATTTTAGCAACTTTGTGAATTCTGGAATTTAACTCTTACTTCTTGCCTTTTAATCTGAGTATTATATCCAATCCTGATTTTATTCAACTGTAGAATTTGTATCTTTCACGTAAATACTACAGGTATTCCCCCCTCTCCCAACCTTATTGTGCTATACTGCTATTATATTGTGTGGTGTGCATTCCTGTTGGAATATTGTGTGCATACTTCCTAATCTTTTGGTGTTCTATAAATACAAATTACTGCCTGCAAAAAAGATTATGCCGCTGAGATTATATATCCATCAGATATGAATTTTCATCTGGCTCTCTTATGTGGCAATTTTTTTTTTCTTAACATTTTTTTACAGTTTTTTTCATGTTAATTGTTGTTTGGCATCTTACCACCTCTCATCCATGTGTTAAAGTTGGCTTTTAATCTTGAACCATGGAACACCATCCCTTTATCTTTTTGTAAGGCTTGTTACACAAATAAGTGAAATACTTATAAGTTATTGGAAACTGATAGAAACCAAGGGCAGGGGGAGTAACGTTTCTACTTCTAAGATGAAGATAATGATATAGCTATTGGCATTGTCTTTATGGTGCTTTATTCATCACAAAATCAGTCCATGGTAACCTGAGGTGTCGTCTCTTGTATTCCTCCTCTGCTGTAATTTTGTTTACTCTAAATGACAAGTATATCAAGCTGTGTCTTGTTTCTGCTAATAAAAGTATCAATATATAGTCTTGTAACAAACTCAAAATTATAATATATTTCTGAATATTATGTGCCAGAAAATTGTAATGATTTCGTGGTCAGTTTCACATTATAAGTTATTTTGACAAGTAAGAATTGTAGATAGGGTGTCATTGGGCATTCATGTTAAATAAGTGTCTGAAACCGTCACGAACTCTTTGTGAAAGCTGCTTCAGAGCATTTTTACATAAAACCTACTAAATTACAGTTATGGCAACATGAAATATCTTCCTTTGCTAGTTTGCCTCAATCATCCTTCGCCTATCAGTTTAAAAGATGAGAATTCGGCCGTAACTGAATTAAATGTAGATAAATCTTAAGATGAAGGATCTATTAGGGATGACAAACTGAGGGCAAGGATGCAAATTTACTGTTGAGGAAAGTTCAAATCATCTACTTTTTGTGGATTCAGGTGTTCTTCCTTCCTTCCTTGGAATTGTTGACAAGGATGATAAAAGTTTCTTCTGTGTTTGCAATGTGAGAGAGAAGGAGGGATCTAGATCTTAAATAAGAGATGGAGAATTAAAGTAAAGCAAAAAAGAGTGGGCAAAACAGGAAAAACCTTAAACAAGATGGAGTTAATAGCAACTCTAGCAAACAATATTAAATATTCTGTATAATTAATCAAGAAATTCGTGTTACCTGTTATGTTTTCCATTGAGATGCTATTAGCTACTTAGATGAAGTAGTGAAATTTGAAGAAATACACTTTATCACTTTATATCCCTTTATCAATTTCCTACTTGCTACATAATATATTGCCACGGAAAGTGGAGTTCAATACTTTTCTGCAATGAAAACACCGAATGCTATCGTGAGGTTAGGATAGGTGATTACCTATGTTTGATAACTGTTTAGTTTAAGTTAGAACACTATCTCTCACTACATAAACCAGATCTTCTAAAGAGAGAAAAAGGACAACTTTAACTTATTTGAAGTTAATACATGATATTTTAGTGACTGTTGTGTCCTTTTTCATTTTATTTTCTTATATGATTGAGATATTTGTCTGAGGTTAATGCACCAGCACCTTTGGCGCTAATGGCAATTCCTCCTCCATTATAGTTTGGTTATAATGGTACTTTCTAATCTATTATAGTTTGGTTCTAATGGCAAGTTCTCAGCCACTAGATTTTGGTTCCTAATAGTACTTCCTCCTCTTTTATGGTCAAATATGGATGAGATTGTGGGTTTGAAATCCACTAGCCATTTCACGCTTAAAAAGTTCCAAATTGATATACTTACTGTTGATGATAGCATTGTCAAGTATAAAGCATCAACCTTCTTTTCATTTTCTTTTCTTTCCCTGCCCGGGTACACTAGGATATCAAGAACTCTTCTCACCTTCATTTTGAATTTTAATAGAGGCTCCTAGCTGAGTTACTCTAATCTTTGTTGATTTAGTTATGATTGGTTACTCAGCATCAACAGCTTGCTTACGCCTTCAAAAATTCATATAATTTAATTTTGAATATAATCAGTTTGGTTGATCACTTTCCTAAAAATGGATTACGGGCCTCCTCTTCTCAACATAAGAATTAAAAACTTGGAATAGCTAAACTGCTAAAGTTTACTATGATGCCTTTTTGGCCTTTCTTTTATAGAAGGGGTCAATCCCCTTATTGATGTTCTAAACTGTTTATCTGTAACCATGTGGGGGCTAGGATTACATTTCTTGGTAGGCTTCTTTATTAACTTTGTACAACGTTGAGATAAACATTACTGCCGTATCTTTTGCCTAGACGAGGTGCTGCTGGTCGTATATGTGTTGAATGCATACTAGTGATCACTGCGAAATAAGAGTTCTACAAAACTTGAAGCAAATGGAAATGGTTCAGTTATTTTTACAGTTCACAATTTTGAAATGAAAAGAAAATGGCTAATGTCAGATGCATGTACTCTCAATTCTTCCCTCCTTTCATGTTATTTCTGGTACACATATAGACAATGTAGAAGCAAATTTATTGGCTTGAAGGTGAGCACCTAAGATTGATACTGAATAGTAAATATAGCATATGCTATTAAGTGTTCCCCATTGCATTGTAGCATGTTTCTTTGAAGTTCCTGTATTTTATATCTTTCTTATGTGCAGAATCCTTAATCTTTCTGACCATTTTGTCTTTGGGTCAGTAAGATCTGATGTTAATATCAGCTCCTTCAGGGTCTGAGAGATTAATGCCTGAGGAATAACTCGATGATTGGTTTTCTTTTCAGGCCTTTGGTTGGGCATACTTAGACAACTGGCACAACTCATGGGACCAATTCTATGTTTACTGGATTTGCCCCTTCATTGGAGCAATATTGGCTGCTTGGCTGTTCCGGATTGTCTTTCCCCCTCCAGTAGCAAAACAGAAGAAAGCCTGAAGCAATATTTGGTTCTTACGCAGCTGTTAAGGACCATGCTAGTGCATTAAGAACCCTTTTTTTTGGGGGTACAAAACCTTTTTTCCTATTTCATCATCTCTTGTTCATTCTCGTCTTTTCTGCTGTTGTTTGGGACTCTAGCTTTCAGCTTATAATAGGACAATTGTTTATGAATAATTAAAATTCTAAAAAGAGTTCGATATTATGTTCAATATTTTATACCCAAACACAATGATTAATATGTACATAATCATATCAATATTTTTCTCTACAAATTTATTTATATAAAACATAAAAGCTCAACATAAATGTGTTTTTTCCTTATAAATTAGTATTCACTTAGTATTACCATTACCTAATTTTCAAATTATGGCAACTTTACTATAAATAACAAAATTTCCAGAATCAAAATTTGCCTTTTGTATACACAAGTTTTGTTTGCAAGAGTGTTCTCACTTTGGTAAATAAATAAATAAATAAATAAATAAATAAATAAAGTCTATTTTAATTTTTATTTGAGTGATATTATTTAAACATCAAAATGTTACATTTTTTTTACATTTTTTTTTTTTTGATAAAAAAGGTAAAGAAAATATATGTTGAGATGTGTATTTTTTATTATTATTAAAAAATGATATAAAGATGATATAATAAAATTAATGTACAAATATTATTTTTATTTTTATTTTTCGAGCCACTTTATAGTGTAAACACAAGTCTATTAATAACTTCATATGCGCACACTATTTTTAATATATTATATTTTAATAATAAACTGATGAATATAAATTTAATTTTAATATATTATTGACATAAATAATTTTATCCTTATATCTAATAATTTCTTGTCATACTACTTAACGAGTTAAAAAAAGGATATAAGCAAGTTTTCTTAGTGTAAAGTTCAAAATTCATTCTTTGTAAGGGACCTTTCCTCCAATTTCCAACTTCAACCGAGTCGGACTGAGAAGGCCCACTTAGTGTTTGTTTAGATTCACGCTTGTGCAGCCAAAAATACTTCCCAAATTTTCAAACGGAAGTTTAATCTTAGTTGGATATTTTCAGTTTCTATTAACTTCAATTAAAAATGCCCTCGAAACTTAATTATAGTAGAGACACAAATTTTGTACTTTTTTTTTTTACAAAAGTCTATTAGAAAGTATTTTAGTCTTTAATCATACTTCAAGAGTAATTTTAATTTTTTATTCAAATATTTATTTTATCAAACTAAATTTTAAGATAAAAATTTTTAAATATAAATTATATTATTATAAATTTAATTTTAATCAAATTAAAATTTACAAACACACTTCCAACTTAATTTAAATTTACAAACACACTTCCAACTTAATTTAAAGTTATTAACTATAAACCAAACACAAGCTAAATGATCCTCCACCTTCCGTTACCCAATTTACAGTTACAACAAATAACCATTTTCGCGCATGCTCCAAATCCAGACACACACACTGCCACACTCTCTCTCACTCCACGCACAAAATAGAGAAAGGAAAGAGAGAAACAATAAAAAACTAAACGAAACGAACCACAGAAACTCCTTCACTGCCAAGTGCCAGTGCCATCCATCACCACCTCCATCTTCTTCACCTCATCCTCAGTAACACTCAGAGCCAACCCAACCCACGCGCATTTCTCTTCATCAACACGTCGTCGTTTTCGGAACCACATTCTTCAATTCAATTCGCATTCGCATCCATTCGCATTCGCATTCAATTCGCATTCGCATTCAATATTTATTATAAATTCAAAATTTAATGAATGTTTAGCAACATACTAAAATTATCGCGCTATCACAGATATTCCCATATTTTTATGAACCAAAATGTTAGTTTACTCAATTTTTTTTTTATTATAAATTTGTTTTATGGTTCTCTTTCTGGTGTTAACATCATTTTTTTTTTGGTGTTGCAGATTAAGCCGGGTTTGAGTGCGTACGCACAGAATCCACGAGAGGCAGCGGAATCTCTGAGTTCTCTTTTGGATAAAGCGGAAAGTGTTGTTCCCCGGGAGTTTCGCCCCAAGACACCCGTTCGAGTTGGGGTGTGTGTCTCTGTGTGTGTATTTCTTTTTTTTTTTTTTTAAATTTGGATATCTGAGTTATTTATATGCTAATGCAGGCAACAGCGGGTTTGAGGACTTTGGAAGGGGATGCTTCTGATAGGATCTTGCAAGCGGTAAATATTGCTTGCTTTTTTTTTTTCCCCACGTGTTGAATGCTTTTAGCAAAGAGCAGCTATACTTAGTTAACTTTAGTTGCTTTCACATTTTTTTAATTTAAGGTCAGGGATTTGCTTAAGCAAAGAGGCACTCTAAGATCTGAGCCTGATGCGGTTACTGTGCTGGATGGAAACCAAGAAGGTGCTTTTCAATGGGTATGGTTTTAACTTAATAGTGATTGATTTTAACTTTTGAATGCATTTTTAGTCTAGAGAAGGATGACAAGCTTTTAGTGGCATTGATCAGATAGTAACTGTCTCTTACTAGCTTACTTGATGGTTTATGACTTTATGTTGATTATAGTGTACAAATGGTTTCATGGGGGTGTGAAAGAATTGGCAAAATGTACTCTCTTCTGTTATATCAATGAAGGAATGATAATATCTTTGAGACAGGTTAGCTAGAAATAGTATTATTCTTGCCCTTCCCCCGTTTATGGCTTTCTCTATTTTCTTTGTATGTTATTTTAGTTGGTTGTATACTTATTTCACTGTTGAAATAACTTTTTTTTTTTTTGAAAAAAAAATGTTTCAACAGTATTATAATATGTTTAGTATAATTAACTTCGAGTGTTTTTGGGATAACTCTGAAAATTTGATTATTTCAATAATTGATTATTGTATAAAATTTTTTTGTATTTACAAAATTTTTTTTGTTATAATCAATTTTATGTTTGGATATGTTAGTTGAAAAATTATTTTAAGCTAATCTGTTTCGTTTGGATGGTATAAAAAAATCAGTTTTATGCATTAAATTACTAAAATAAGTATAGAATAATTAAAAAAATATTTAATTGATTAAAAAAATTATTTGATTGAAGATAAAATAATATTTACATATCAAAGTATTGAATAATCTCAATAACTTTTTTTATAAAATGTTCAAATAATAGCTTAAACACAAAAGCTGCTGCCGTACCAATTTTGATCATCAACAGTTTTATTTAGATAAAAGCCAAACATGTTGCATTTCATTGGCAACAGCTTTTTTGGGGGTCCAATAAATGTTGGGGCGAGAATAATCCGTTCCAAACATGTGATAAGATTGAAACTTATGGTTCTAGATTATAAATTATTTCTTACACTTTAAAATATAAATACCGTTTTGTTAACTTTTTTAATTATTTTATATTTATTTTGATAATTTAATATATAAAAATAATTCTTTTTTATACCATTTAAATGAAACAGATTAACTTAAAATCACTTTTCAATGAACATATCCAAACATAAAATTGATTTTATTATAATCGATTATAATAAAAAATTTTATATAATAATCGATTATTGAAATAATCAAATTTTCACAATTATTCCAAACACACATCTAAGAGCATGTTTGTTTCAACTTATTTCACTGTAAAAAAAAGTTGTTTCAACAGTGTTATAATATGTTTGACAAAATTAGTTTTAGTTTTTTACACGAAATTCAATGCATTATAAAATATTTTTTCATAATGTTGAAAATTAAAACTTATAATTTTAGATTATAGATTATTCCTTATATTTAGAGATATAAATATCATTTTGTCTTCAATTAAATAATTTTTTTAATTATTTTATACTTATTTTAATAATTTAATGTATAAAAGTGATTCTTTTTTATATCATCAAAACGAAATAAATTAGCTTAAAATCATTTTTAGTTAACATATTCAAACATAAAACTAATTTTATTATAATCGATTATAACAAAAAATTTTTATATAATAATTAATTATTAAAATAATCAAAATTTCATCGCTTTCCCATACACACACTAAGTTGAAACAAACATGCTCTAGGTCCTTAATTGAGTCCTATCACACAAAGGGAACAGTCTTAGTCTGCGGATATACTGCACTTTACTCAAGATAAATATGACTCTATTGGATTATTGACAATTGTGCATTGACACTTGTTGCTGTGTCAAGCTTCTTTTCTTTTCTGCATGCTCTTTACAACCTAATCCAGTGCTTTCTTAGCTACAGTAATTACCTTAATAGCTTTCAAGATTTTCGTAGTCATTAATTAGTCCTTGAAACTTCAAAACTTGAACCAAACGCCCTGAAAGGTACACATTATATAAAAACAACTGCCAGGATTTCAAAGCTTTTCTATTCCTTTTTCTCTACTTTTCATGCTGTCATTGGGGGATATTTGCTTTCTGCTTTCACTATTTTATATTAAAAAAGAATCGGAAATCAACTTCCTTACTGAGATTTATTCATTTCTACGTGCATATAAATTTTTATAAGCAAGTTGAACCCTTTTTTTTTTTTGCACTTTTTAGCCATGTAATTTGTTTAGGTTTCAATTTGATTCCTGGACTTTCAATTGTGTCTAGTTCTTGTGTTTTCTCAGAAGTTTCAATGCGGTCCCTCTATGGGCTGCATTCTACACAGCTAGAGGTTTACTGATGCGACAAGTTTATTGACCTTGTTGACAGTAGAATATGATGAAATCAGGTCTTCCCCAAATACATCCGTTTTTTAATTTAATAATTTTTTTTAAGAGATAGTATATAAGTACTAGAAGTATAAGGAATCATCCTAGAACCCAAAAAAAAAATGGTAAAAGAAAATGCATTAGGTCAAAAGAGCACTCCAACCTCTTTGAAAATATGTAAGAGAAACCTCACTAAACAAACCATGTGCAGTCACTCACATTTATATTAAAAGAGAACTCTATTTCACAAAAGATAAGGGATAAAACTCCAAATACATTCACCTACAATTTTATTCTTGAAGGTTCAGTTTTCAGAAAGAATGAATTTATCCATCTAGTGGGATATGGCTTTGATGTAGGGGAAGGAGTCTAGATAGGATTCTACCAAGGAGTAGAGAAGGACTAAGAGAAGAAAGAGTGAAACACAGCCAATGGGCTGGTTCTTCTGGTATAACAAACCAGGAAAGAAGAAAAAACTCCTGATAATTCTTGATTTAATATTCAAAATGAAAGAATCTGCCATACAAAAGTTGAGGTCTTTCTTTATCGTACAAGCCAAGACCTAGACTTCATGACCTTCTAGGTTAGGAACTCCAAACTACAATTATTGAACTACAACTTCCTAGGCACAACTTACTAGAGTGCAACTTACTAGAAAAAAACTCCCAAGAGCAATCCATGACACTTACTACTAACCCAAGCCCATTAGGAGCCCTTGGGCCTTACAGTGAAGACACTTAAACACTTAATTAACATAAATATGACCCAAAATACTACCCATAAACAAATGCCATGAAAATTAACCAAAATATCTTGAAATTAAAAGATAACCCCACTTTTATTTATTTTCTTTTCTACTTCTCCTGTCAGGCTTGTTTGTTGTTGTAATAAGACATTGCTTTTTAACTTGATGGGGAGTTGGATTTAATTGCTGATTTGGCCCATAGTGATATAGTAGTAAGATGTATAGTGAGTACTATTAGTTACAATGATTGGTAGTGCTATTTTATTGTGAAAAAACCTGTTAATAAACATGCCTCATCAGCTAATTTCAAATAGGTGTGAAGTCACAATCACTGGAGGGACTAACATTTCACTTTGTGAGAAAATTCAAGGACCAACTCAAAATATAAAACAAACTATGTGACTAATATAATAGTTCAACCATTATTGTATTTTTAATCTATAAAGCCTAGAGCTCGTCCACAATTTCTTTCCACATATCTTCAAAGTTCATAAACAGAGCTGGCAAGTTTTCTAATGTGTTGTTTATCAGAATCTAATAACCTATGAATTCTGTTATTAGCTTTTACTGACAGATCAGATATTTAAAAAACTGTCCCTTATTAGCATACTTAATGGATTGTGGTGATTGTGGGGGCTTGGATAGTGTACAAATGGATTCATGGGGGTGTTAACTGTGAAAGCATTGGGCCGATTGTACTCTCTTCTATTGGCTTTTTTACTAAACTGCCATTGTTGGTAAAACTATTTATCAAAATGCTTTTTTTTTTAAATTATTTACCAAATTACCATTTTTTTAAACTATTGACCAAAATGTCACTGTTTTGAAACTATATACCAAACTGCCACCCTTTTGTCCTACGTGGCATTTTTTAATATTTTGACTCTCACAGGGTCCTGTGAGCGATTGAGGAGTTAGACAGGGCAGTATCTAACTCCCAAAACGCTTATGTCTGAAATTTTTTGGGAGACACGGCCATGTCTAATAAAAATAAAGTTTATGCTTGTTAGTTACGCCGAAAAGCTTGGCGTATTTACAAAGGATGCGCCATTTTCAATGGCAAAACCACCTGGGATGCGCCAAGTAGGATTATCTTTTACATGGAAAATGGTAGGTTTTTGCAATTTGCCACTTTTAATGTGATAAATCTCATTAAATATACAAAAAATGAAGACGATGATAGGGATGTATGTTTAAAAAAAATGCCATTTTTGATGTTTTTTTTTTCTTTTTTTGTGTATGTTACTGCATTGTTTCAAACGTTTATTTGGTAAGTAGGATCCCAATCATGTCCCTCCCAATTTTGAAGAGTGACATTTTTTTAATATATTTTTAGTTAATGCAGAAGGACATAATGTTTAATATAATTAAACCACAGTTTAAAATATTCGAATTGGAGTGAAAATCTTGACAGAGTTTTCCCTAAATATTGGATCTCCCCAAAAGCATATGAACCTGTTTAATTCAACCAGTTACCAAGATCATTAATATAAACTAAAACTAAGCGAAAAACATATTTAATCCAACAAGGGAATCAAAATCACAATAGAAAGTTATCAATAGTATTTTACACAAAACTACTAAATATAACATTACATTATCAGATACACTAATGACATATATAGTATACACGTCAATGAGATGGGCCCGCATCAGAATGTGGTGGCCTGTGAGAGGTATCAGAAGAAGGACTTGGCTGTGATGAGTATGGTGAGTAACCTAGTGGCGGGTAAGGATATGGTGGGTAACCATGTGGTAGGTGAGGATATGAGGGGTAACTCGGTGGCGGGTAAGGATACGGTGGGTAAGGGTATGATGGGTATGGGGGTGATATGTAGGTGGTAGCTGAGTGGGTGGGTATGTAGCAGTGGTAGGAGGCTGAGTCGTGTGCTGGCTGGTAGAGCCGAAGTCTTCGGGATGTCGAAACCGTGTCCGAGTGCTCAGTGATTCTGTCCTCCGTCTACGTCGCGTTCCCTGTTGTTTGGACTCCTCGGGCGGCCCTGAAATGTCATCTACTGCTGGAGTTGGATGCAGATGTTCCATTGTAATGCAGTCATGCTCCCACAATAAGTGTAGGATCTGTTTTGCAACTTTTCGAGCGGCAGTGTCAGTAGTTGAATTGAACAAATACTCTGCAATGTCCGCCTAAGAAATAGACATAAATTATTTCATTAGACTGAATACAAAATACATATAGTCACTAGCAAATTGGTGAAGAGTTTATCGCATTCCCAATACATGCACTAGTGGGAGACATCCAACGTCTGGTAATTCTTTTATACCAACGCAAGTACTCAGAATGCGAACCGAGGGGTGCGAGCAATGGGATTCTCCTAACAAGCTTCTCTCGTCGACTATCTCATGTGGCTATGTAAACAGCATGTGTAGCTGGCCAATCATCATCATGCCTACCTGCCAATGTAACTGAGTGCAAACTGTCAAGCTGGAGCGATCTCCGTGGTATGGGCTGATCAAGTCCAAACTAGCATATCACTCAGTTTGGCTGGTGCCACTCAACAATGTGGAAACATATGAGAGGGACCACTGCTAGTGCTATGTCCCTAGCAGCCATACAAAAAGGTGAGAGTGATGCCACCTTCTCATCTGTGTATGGTTGCCATATAATCTGCAAAAAATGAGATGCACACAAAATTAAGACGACATATACATAAGTAAATAATTCAAACGAATGTAAAATAAGACATACCTTATCATTCTTCAACTGATTAAAGAACTGACGATAATATCTAAGGACGCCGATCACAGTATCACTCAAAACTTTATGCTTGCGCCACCTATTTGTAAATGAAAGTATTATAAACGTTAGTTATAAATATTAACAAAGCAATAGAACAAAGTAAAGTAAAGAAATGATATGAAATAGAAACTTACTCCCATCCTAAGGGACGTAATTGACCACGATCAGCACCATAGAACACATCAGGTTCAACATGGTCAGCTAGTGTAGGGGCAAGCCGGAGGAATCTGTACCATGCCCAATACTGCAATAAGATGCACGCCCCTCCGATCTCGCGTGCCTTGTAGTCCGTAGCTTTGCAAAGCTCTCTATACAAGTACGCCAAGACTGCAGACTCCCAACTATATGTCCCGGCAACAGCAAAGTCCTCCAACAATGGAAGGAACATCAAGTGCACAAACTTACCAGAATGATCGGGGCATAAGAAAATCCCAATCAACCGAAGTATGTAATGTCGTGCATGTTGTTGCACGTACTCATCATCATCATCTTTAGAGACTGCAGTAACACTCAACTGCCACAGGTATGTCATATCAATGCGTGCACCAGATATGAGCGAGGGAGTCTCATCAATCCCTAACAACCAAACACATAGACCGAGCCAATCAGTCCTATGGGTAAGGCCAGTAACTGCAGCGCCATCAATAGGAAGACCCGATATGATATCGATATCCTCCAACGTAATGGTGTACTCTCCGGTAGGCATGTGAAATGTATGCATCTCTGAGCGCCATTTCTCAACCAACACAGTGATTAAGGAGTGATCAATGCTGTAATAGCCCATATGGGCAACCCCTAAGAAGCCAGCCTACTGCAGATACGAAAGAATTGGCGCAGGGGGGTCCATATGTTTTGTCTTCTGAGCACGTCTCACACACAGGTGCCAGTCCTTATGTCCCTGCCATACATGCTGAGAAACATGATACAGCTGCAACTCCAATATCGAGCTGTCCTCTGGTCCGAGGTTTACACGAAATGTCATCTGTCAGCTGTATGCCAAATAATAATAATTAGTGTGACAATATGATTATTATAATATGATATGACCATATGATTACTATACTAAAATATAATATGAGAGAAATGAAGTGCACGCTGATAATCAACTAACATATATTAATAGGGGCAAGAATACAATATCATAGATCAGTGATATAAAAACAATACAACTCCAAAATGCACATTGATGGTTGACTAATACAAGATTCTGACAATGAAAATATGTCCTAGATCAACTAGATGGCCCCACTCCATCATCCCTCAAGGAACTCGATTCACCGGCATGACATGTGCGAGAATTATGTCCTGGTTGATGGCATCTTGTACACATTTGTCCTATCCCTGATTCACGCTAATCCATCTCATTCTTGATTCGGGTTGATTTTGGTCGACCTTTAGATTTAAGCAATGCACGATCTGGAACCAAAGTTATGTCAGGACCTGCAGGCCACCATGGTTCAGCCCGAACCGGTTCAAAATCAAACTCGTAAGCTCTGTAAATGCTCTCCATCCTGTATACCCTATGCACATATCGGAATGGGTCAATTGCCACAGAAGCACACGCAGCAATCGCATGGGAGCATGGAAAATGCAATGCTTGAAACACCCCACAATCACACCGGCGTTCTTCCAAGTTTAAAGTATAAGAAATTCCACCCTGTTGTGTTACAGGGTTAAAAGCCTCTTCAACCATGAACCTTGTGTTCTCTCTATTGTACTAGCGAACTTAGTGTGAGCTGGCCTTTGCCATGTTGACTTTCCAATGCTTCAATAAGTCATCACTCTATTTCTGCCCAAATGTCATCAATTTCGCATTTGCCTCATCTTTTCGGTTGACAAAGTATTCTACTAATCTTCGTATATGTCAACTGAACCAATGCAGTTATAGGTAGATTTCTGCTACCCTTCAATACTTCGTTGATGCACTCTGACAAGTTGGTTGTCATATGACCGAATCTGCGGCCACCATCATATGCCAAACTCCATTTTTCTTTTGGAATTGCATTAATCCAATTTGTCATCTTCGTAGTAGCTGTCAACTTCTCTAGCCTAGCATCAAACTTTATTGCAATTGGTTCATACCCTGATATAACAAATGAATTGAGTTGGTATTAGGAACTCACTATTCTTATCATAAATTAGATTACAAGTTGAAAATTTTAAGTACCTGTGTTAATCAAAAATCTTTTCAACTCTTTATTTTGGAATTTGGAGTTAAAATTAGAATCAATATGCCGTATACAGAAGACATGATACATATTTGAAGGCTGCCATCCAAGATTTTCATTTGCCACTGATTGTAAGATGCCTCAATGTCGATCAGAGAACAAACACAAGTCCTCTTGTTATGTGACATGCAACCTTAGGTGGGCTAAGAACCAACTCCAGGCATCCTTGGTCTCCCCCTCCACAATGACAAAGGCAATTGACGGAGGTTTTCTATCTCCATCTTGAGTTATTGCAATCAACAACTTACGACGATATTTGCCATACAAATGGCCAATTGTTTTGCCTTCCAAGCTTTTCGATATGAAACTTGGTAATCGAATTTGCTTCGAATCCGTTCAACAATTAAGTATACAGGTGTATCGGATTTTGTTCTAACTAACTCCAAAATGCAAGAGCAGATTATACGAGAGTCCAACTTGCGGTGATCTAATGACACAGCTGGGTTTACGCAACTGTGAGGTTCGTTATATTTTGTAATCTGTCACGTATTCGACCTCTTGCTTTGTATGTGTTAGTCATGACAACTATTACTCAAGAGGGGGAGTGAATTGGGTGATTACAAATTTTATTACAACTTTGACAAATTATGCATTTTGAATAACTCAATTAATAAATGTAGCGGAATAAGTTTAACAAAGGTGCAATTATTAGATATTGTACAAATATCACTTGGGTTATAAGATAAATCAAGTAAATAAGTTAGATATCAAATTCAACTCAAGCATATATAATTAAAGCACAAATGAAAAAGAGATAGAGTTGAGAATAGCAAACACTAAGATTTATCCTGATTCAGCCACCAACCACTTGTGGCCTACGTTCAGTCTTCAAGTGAATCACCCGAAATTTTTCACTAAACCTTCAAGCTTGAATGGGTACTTGAAAACCTTTACAAACTTGAGCATTCAACACCTTGGGATACCTCACCCTTTGTGCTTGAGCCTCTACTTTTAAGGGATGCCTCACCCTTTACAATTCTTGAGGGATACCTTACCCTCTTTATAGATTAAACAAAGATGTAGGTGATAGAAACTCTCTCAAAGAGTAGATAATACAAATTGAAGCACTATGAGTATCAAGGATTCACACTTTAAAGCTCAAAACAGAGTTTTGGAGAAATAGATAGTGAAAAACGAATTTAATGCTCAAGAGTGATTTTTAGATTGTTCTTCAACTTTTCTTTGATGCCCAAACACTTGTATTTATATCCCATTAATATTTAGAGCCGTTGGGTAAAGTTTGAAAATGAATTATTTATGAAAACTAGTCGTTTGTGACCGTTAGGAGCATTTCTGGTTTGCAAATAACCGGTTAGGACTTTGTCCTAATCGGTTAGGGCCTTTATATTTTGGCCATTGAGAAATGAAATAACCGGTTAGGAACTTTTCCTAATCGGTTAGGACCATCATGTAATTGGTTAAAACATTGCAAAAACGCTCCTAAGTTTTGCACTAACCGATTAGGTGAATTTCCTAATCGGTTAGGAGCTTTTGAAAACAGAAAAAAACTCATTTTTATCATCCTAATCGGTTAGGCCATTTTAAAACGTGAAAATGGCTTTTGACAGGGTGAATAATCGGTTAGGGAAAGTCCCTAATCGGTTAGGAGCCTCTGATTTTGAAAATTGGTTTTAAACGGTCATAACTTCTTCGTTTCTTATCCGTTTTAAGCAAATGACCACTCATTGGAAAGATCTTTGAGTCTATTTTCATATGAAACAAGTTTTAGAACAAAACTCAAAGTATTTTGAAAGATATGATCAAAAGATTAACCAAAGGTTAGTTTTGCAAAACACAAACTTGGCTATTTTTCATAGAAATGAACTACCACCATGACTAGCTTTCCAAAAACAGTTTGTTGGGCATTTTGAGCATTTTAGAAACATTTTTAAAGATGTTTAAAACTTGTTTGAGTTTAGTGTGATTTCCATTTACCTTTACATAAGATCTAAGTCCTATAAGTTATTCTTGAAGAACCTTGGGACTTGATCTTTTGCCATCATCAATTCTTGATGTAATCCAAACTTCCAAAAATTTTTCTCTTCAAAACTTGTAAATGCTTGGAACACCTTTATCATTTTCATTCTTCTTGAGTTGAGCATAGTTGTAATCTTTTGCTTTCTTGTTACAATGCTCACTCTTGGTACTTAGACTATCCTATAAAGTATTGTTCACTTAAACAAAAATAGTTAGTTCAAATTCATAGCTCAATATATTCATATGCATGATTCATAAATGTATAACTCTAGTTAGTCTAACATGCATATGAAACTTTCATAGACACATCCAAATAAGATATTTATCAATTACTAATAGATATGCTCTATGTAGAATGCAATAAAGAGCATTTTGCACATTTTCATTTAAGTAGAATCAAATCCAATATTAATTCATTAAGACTCATATAAAGCATTATTGGATATATTATATGAAGAATGTTACATATATCTTATTGCATGATTAAGTGAAATATAATTAGATAAAGTACATAATCATGCATGATGCAATATATCTCATTAAGCACATTTATGTAACATGATCAATATTCTTTTATGATGCATTTGTCATCTATAAAGCACATCTATTAAGTATAAACATCATTCTTTTTATCTTGTATTTGTCATCATCAAAACTTAACATATTAAACCATTTGAGGCAAGTTTATTTCCACAGTATGGCCCTAAGTCTCCAATTACATCATTCGTCAAAACTAGGGCACTTAGCAGTAGCTCTTCGTGAATCAGAATCTTCAATCTTGTACTCTTGATGCTTGTGAATCGAATAATGTTTGAGGGCCAACTTCATGACATCTTTTGATAGAAATTGCAAGCCAACATAGAATTCATCATTGATGCTCCAAGTCTCACGACTATCTAATTCAGGCAAGTTATCAGGATTACTCAATGTATCTCAGTTGATTTGAGAAAACTGAGGGCATGGTGACACAAACACAGATTCAGGTCCTCGAGGCATAAATATGGATTGAGGAGCAACTGACAATGGAACTTGTAAATTTTCTTCGACATCAAAGTTTTCTGCCTCTATGTCAGTGTCTGAATCATCACTGTCAGCTACCTGTTCTTCATCTTCACTTGTCTCCCATGCTGCATCTCTGACAAGTGGGTTATTAGTTTCAACCATTGCATCACCAATAACAATCATATTGCCTATCTCAACTTGATTAGAAGGACCAACTTGAGCTTCGGTTTCACCATGAGCTTCAACATGCTCTTCCTGCCTACTTGTTTCTACCTCAACATACAACTCCATCGAGGCCATGTTCAGAGTTTGACAGAAGGAATCTATCATATACTTTACATCATCATCGTCTTCTAATGGAAGACCTACCCATCTCCATGGATTGTAGCATTGTGGACATCGATAGACAACCTTTGACACATGTTGGTTTGCTTGGAGTCTCAACTTTGAATGGATCTTATTTTTCAACCCATCTAAAGTCATATTGGCTGTGATCACAATAGGTCTAGGAGAAGGACCTTGATACATGAGACCTTCACCATTATACATTGTCTCATTGAAGTAAATATGCACATTCAGGGGTTTTGCCATATTAATTCCAATACAATAACAATTCAACACATATGTATTCAATATACACGTGTCAATTAAAATAAAATTACACACATAACAATTAATTTATATTATTATTATTTTATGTACAAATAACTTCTTAAGCTCTACTATTTTGAATTAAACTACACTTACTTATTTAAACAATGTCAAGTACTCAAGAAAACAAATTTATCCTATTATTTTACGTAAAGAATACTTCATACAAATCAGACTACATATCTTATTAATCACATTATTAATTAGTCAAGGAAAATTAATTTTGGACCTCTAAATACGTATACAATAACATAAATGTATAATAAAATAATTGAGTACAAATTATTAACAAAAAATTCAAACATTGAAAAAGATACTTATATATAAGGAATACGATCTGAATTTGATTACCGACAGAGATCCAAACACCACTTCTAGTGAGAATTGAGTACGTTTAGAGAGTTGAGAGCGTTTAGAGAGAAGAAATTTGTAGAGAGATAACGAGAAATGAGAAAATGGAATGAATGTCACAGAGGAGGTGGGGGGTAGTCAATATATACACATGTTGCGCCAACATGGTTGGCACATTTGGTTAGGTTATGCCACCCTTATAGGCGTTTTCAAAGGGGATGCGCCAAGTAGGATGGCGCATCCTAGGTGGCCATAAAATATTAAAAAATGTCACGTAAGATAAAAGGGTGGCAGTTTTGTATATAGTTTCAAAATAGTGGTATTTTGGTAAATAGTTTGCAATTTGGTAAATAGTTTTAAAAAAATGATATTTTGATAAATAGTTTTGTCAACATCAATGATGGAATGATATGGTAATTGAGACAGGTTAGCAAGAAACAGTAATGCTTCCCTTTTCTTGTCCTTTTCCCTTTATCTATTTTCTTCGTATTTTATTGGTTCGTTATACTAGTAGTTGAGTCCAATCATGCAAAAGGAACAGTCTGAGTCTGACGATATACCTGCACTTTACTCAAGATAAATGACTCTACGGGATTATTGACTATCAAAAGCATTGATACTTGTTGCTGAGTGGCTCTTTTCTTTTCTGCATGCGCTTTACAACTAATCCAATGCTTTTCTTGCTACAATAATTACCTTACTGGCTTTCAGTTTTTTGCCTAGTCATTAATTAGTCTTTGAAACTGAGCTAAATATTTTATTAAAACAATTGTTGCCAGGATTTTGATATTTACTTTTTGAATTTATGGATATTCAGAGATATTGGGACACTTTTTCTTTAGATGTTCTTTTTGGAGGGTTACATGCTTTACATTTTTTGGGCAATTCAGAGGAGTTTGAATCATTACTTTCTTCCTTCTTCAAGATGCAGCTTGTTGGTTTACATATATTGCAAGCTCTTGTCTTGAATACCTATTTGAAAAAGCAATTATAGAATTTAAAATTTCAAATTCCAATATGTTGCAGAAAGCAGGTTAAATCTAGTTTCTTGCAGTCATGGAAGAAAGTTTCCACCTACTTGGATCTCTTGTTGGGTCTTTATCTTTTAACTTCTGTATTTGCCTATCCTGTTTTGCTGGGTGGAAATCTGCGCGAGTTGACATGACATCCCCATTCAAAATCCTGCTTTATGATAATCTTAGTTGTTAGTACCATTTTACCTTGGATTATTGCTATATTATAGTCACATGCCCTTTCACCCGTTATACACACACACACACACACACACACAAAACATTTTGAAGGCAATATATATCTATCCAGTGTGTTGGATTTATTGCTAAAGAATGATGTCTCTATGTGAATAATAAACAGCCATGCAAAATACATGATATAGACTATTTAAATAATTTTCATATGTTTGTTTTCTGTATATATCTGAAAACACCATAATATAAAGGTAAATGCCAAACTATAGGTATGGGCATCAATTTTGATATGTTTTTCATTAATTTATAATTTAATAGAATAAACGAAAATGAACATTTTACTGCATGAAAAAAATATAGTCTTAATCAACATAGTATTCATATTTTCTTTTTGTTTTTTCTACTTACTATTCTACTAACATGCTGAAATCCAAATCAAACAAAGTTCTAAAATAGGGATGGTCTGAACTCTGGAGAACTACACAAGACATGCGCGCTTGGTTCTTGACTTCTTGTTCTCTCATTTGTAGCCAAAGATGGGATTGACTTATAATTCTACCATAATAGGGAAAAGGCCAATATATTTTCAAATTATGGTTTGATCGTCCCAGAACTCTTAGCACCTTGGAATCTGCCATGGCTTTCTTCTGTTTGAACAGTTATTATCTAAATAATACTCAAGTCTGACCAATGTAAATTTCACCGATTGTTCTTCCAGATAAGTTTGCTGGACCCGACCTAACACTGCAAAGCTCAAGGCTCCCCAGCATAAACAAAATTCCTTCATCTACATCTTTTATTAACATATTTAATTTTGTTTCCTTTATTTGAAGAGGTACAAGCAATGCTTAGATGTATCAGACACATATGATTGAAAATCTAAAAATTTTAAAGAATGCCTGTCTTCAGAAACCTAGAAAGCTTGAGATCTGACATGTTCTTTGAAGTTATTGATATACATAATATATGTTCAGATACCCTTTCCTACCAACAAAAGTCATACACTGCAAGAAAACATTTGCATGGTTCAAGAGTGTACTGAAAGTGTTAATCCAAACTATAAGCTGAATGTGAAATTAAGATCTTGTGTACTCTCTCCTCTAAAGAACCGATGCACTATTTTGTTTATCTTACCTTGCCTTTTGTTTTATTTTAGGTGATTATTAACTATCTACTAGGAAATTTGGGAAAAGATTATTCAAAGACAGTTGGGGTAGTTGATCTTGGAGGTGGATCTGTTCAAATGGCATATGCCATCTCAGAGACAGATGCTGCCAAGGCTCCAAAAGTACCAGATGGAGAGGATCCATATGTCAAGGAGATGTTCCTAAGGGGAAGGAAATATTACCTCTATGTTCACAGGTTTTTCTTCTTGCTCTTGATATGCCAGTCTGAGATGTTATGTTTTACAGGTTCCGGGAGCATCCACTTTTGTTTTCTTTACCATGATTTTCAGATAGATATATATCCTGTAATATCATTCCATCTTCCATTGCTAATAATAGGTTTTAACATGTTGCTTTCAGTTACCTGCACTACGGTTTGCTAGCAGCTCGTGCAGAGATTTTAAAGGTCTCTGATGATTCTGGAAATCCTTGTATCTTAGCTGGCTTTGATGGTAAATATAGCTTCTGCTTTCTGCATGCCTGGTTCTATTTTGATGCCTAGTTGCATTTTCGCCCTCTTCTATTTAACCATTAGTCTACAGCGAAATAGAACTCTGGATTTCTTGTGTAGATTTTTTATATTCTTTTTCTTCCTAGCATATAATTCCAATAACAAGTGGATTTTTTTTAATTCTTCTTAGGTTCTTACAAATATGGAGGAAATTCATTTAAGGCCTCATCCTCCCCCTCTGGCTCAAGCTTGAATGAATGCAAAAGCATAGCTCTTGAGGCTCTCAAAGTTAATGAGTCAACATGTATACATATGAAGTGCACTTTTGGTGGGATATGGAATGGTGGTGGGGGGGATGAACAGAAAAATCTTTTTGTTGCCTCATTTTTCTTTGACCGGGCTGCTGAGGTATTTATTATTTTATTCAAACTTGGACCAAATACTGATGTTCATTGCTTCCTATGGTGCAACAGCATTGCCACGCTAATCACGTTATTTATTTTCATAGGCTGGTTTTGCTGATCCAAACTCACCCGTTGTGATAGTTCGTCCTATGGATTTTGAGGATGCAGCTAAGCAAGCTTGTCAAACAAAACTTGAGGATGTTAAATCCACTTATCAACGTGTTGAGGAGGGGAACCGTCCATATATATGCATGGATCTTGTATACCAGTATACATTGCTTGTTGTTGGATTTGGTAGGTTTTGCTCTGGTGTTGAAATAGTTGTGCATGATAATGATGCTTTCCTTAAAATCTGAGTAATGGTGTTATCTTCCCGCACTTATTGCTTCCATTTGTTGGCAGGCCTAGATCCATGGCAAGAGATTACATTGGTGAAGAAAGTTAAATATCATGATGCTCTTGTTGAAGCAGCGTGGCCCCTAGGCAGCGCCATAGAAGCTGTATCATCTACATAATGACACCAGTATAATAATCAATTGCTATTAGATTATTCATCCGAAATCTTGCGGCACGTGTTCTATCACAATTTTTTTGAGGTGAAATATGCCATTCATGATGAACAGAAATTGCTATCGGGTCAAATTGAGATTGGATATGGGTCAACGGTTCAAGAATAATGATAGAAGATACCTTCATTATTTTTCATTTGTAATCATTTTACAAAAAATTCTGATTTACAACTTTGGAAGACTGACTCGATTCATTCGGTTCATTTATATATATATTTTTTGTCTTTAGAGATGAACATAATGGCAATACTGTTGCCATTCCTTTTTTGTTTCATTCCTGATAATAGTTAATTCCTCCTTCCTTTCTTCTCATTTCGTTGTTGAACCAGGCTTAGCAGTTAGCATGCACTTGGAAATGCGAATAGGATCTTACTGAAAGGTAGGTTGGCATAAAATCTGTACTATAAGAAAATGGGAGGGGCTTAGGAAGCATGGCACTTGCAGGTGCTGCAGTGTGGGTCAAAACTCAAAACACTCAAGTTTGGAGTAACTCTATTGTTACCACATATTGAACGTATAATTAATTTGTTGTGGACGATATACAGGGACCAGACGTGTTATTTGGCATGACTTTCCTTTTTTATTTGATACGCTCAAGTTTGTTGTGAACGTATAATTAACTCTTTTTTGTTTATTAGCAAGTGTAAATGATTGTAATAACTTATCGTGGAAATTTTTTTTATTATAAGCTTTTAAAAAATTAATTTTAAGATAGCAAAAAAAATATTTTTTCTCTCTATTCTATTTTTCTTATTTTTTTTCAAAAACAACCCATCCTAGCTTCTCATAGAAAGCAGAAAGTTTGATTATTTTTAATTTTTTATTATTTTAATAATATTATCTAAATAATTAAAAATATTTGACAATTTTTTTTTTCATTAAAAAAAATTTTCTTGCCAAAAACCACAACCAAACGCACCTTATATTGGGTTTTAATATCAAATTATGTATCATTTAGATATTATAATTGAGTTATATTTTATTTAAAATTTGAAATATTTTATATAGCATATATATTTTTTATCTAGATTTTTTGCTTCAATCGATTGAGTCACAATGAAACTATTGACCTAATGACCTAGCACTCTATCCAAGTTAATCTCTGGTCCGGTACATAAAATTATGATTTGGATAGAAAATCATTACATTAATTATTTTATTTAACTAGTATTTTTAATTTTAAACTTTTCTAAAATAATACCATAACTTCATTTCATTTTCTTAAAATCTTTATTATGTCTTATTTATGCCTGCAAGCTAACTTGTACTCCTTCTTGCCTGTTCATTAAACTACCTACTTACCTGCACACTTTTTCAAACACAAATTTCATTTAGGACATGAAACACCTATGTTGGGTTTTTTTGTTGTGTATGATATGATATGAGTATGAGTCATGTCATGTTATGGTATGATTTGAGCTTAGAGGAAGGAGTTGGGCTTTTATGGATGATGCCTATAACACATGAATTAGTACCTTTAGACCCAAAAGAAACATATGTGAATGTGTGTGATAGTGAAGTGAGAAGTCCCACATTGGATAAATGAGAGGAAGATGAATGTCTTATAAGCATGCTGGACCAAAACTAGCTTTTTGGTCTAAAGGTACTAATTCATGTGTTGTAGACATCATCCATCAAAGCCCAACTCCTTCCTCTAAGATCAAATCATACCATAAGATGCCATGACTCATACGCATATGCCATGCACCACAAAAATTCAACATGGTATCAGATCTTCAATGATCTTAGATGAGCCAGTGAACACAAAAATTCAACATGGTATTAGAGTTTCAATGATCTTAGATGGGCTTTTGAACACAAAATGAAGACAAGAGACTGCGCATCAAGGCTCACACAAGCGCACAAAAACATGTGATTGAGTTGATTGTCAGCAAGGCTCACACAAGACATTAAAAAAAAATTAACATGGTAAGTCCATCTAAGATTGTGGGTTGACACACTCATATGTGAGGAAGAATGTTGAAAACAACATATTTGAGTATGTGTGATAGTGAAGTGGGAAGTCCCACATTGGAAAAATTAGAAGAAGAAAAGTGATTTATAAGCTTGGATGTTGCCAAAGACCCATAAGCTAGCTTTTGGGTCAAATTGGTTTCCATCCAAGTATGTCATTTCTCCTCCATGCCCAATTCATTCCTCCAAGTCTTTGCCATGCACCACAAAAATTCAACATGGTATTAAAGTTTTAATGATATTAGACGGGTCAGTAAATAGAAAAAAAAAAAGACAAGAGATTGCGCAGCAAGGCCCACACAACCACATAAGACAAAGATATGTGGCCCACACAAGACAAAGACACATGAGACTGCGCAATAAGACCCATACAACCACACAAGACAAAGACATGTGGCCCACACAAGACAAAGACACATGAGACTGCGCAACAAGGCCCATACAACCATACAAGACAAAGACATGTGGCCCACACAAGACAAAGACACGTGATTGAGTTGACTGTTAGTAAAGCCCACACAAGACAAGACATATGATTGGGTTGACTGCGCTAGCAAATCTCACACAAAAAAAAAAATGATGTGGGTTGACACACTCATATGTGAGGGAGAGTATTAGAAACACACGTGAATGTGTGTGATAGTGAAGTGGGAAGTCCCATATTGGATAAATGAGAGGAAGATGAATGCTTTATAAGCATGATGGACCAAAGACCCAACATTTAGCTTGAGTCTAAAGATACCAATTCATGTGTTGTAGGCATCATCCATCAAAACTCAACTCCTTCCTCTAAGCTCAAATCATACCATAACATGCCATGACTCATACACATATCATACCATACACACAAAAACAATCCAACAACCTCATACGCTGACATGAGCAAGCAAGCTCATTCTAAATATGAATCATCTCATAATCTTACTATATCTACACAGTTTAGGCACAAAGGAAGATGTTACATCTTTCATATTGGTCAATTACATTATTTCCTTTCTCTTCTCTTCTCTTCTCTTCTCTATCTCGAGTTTGTTTATGCTTATTTTCATAACAATGCTTGATGACTAAATTATAGTAACCCCTCTCCAAGTTTCTCTAGAAGACAGTACACTCCAAACGTAACTAAAACTAACACTCCATACCAATTGACCTGTTGACCGTTAACTTAGTTAACGGAACTAGTGCTCTCACCACTTTATTCATAATTGTCAGTTCTTCCTTGACCAAGCTGCTGGCTAGCCCACCATTTATCTGTTCATCCTTGGTTGACGCACACTCAAGTATATATCCGTTGTTGCTGGTCCTTCAACCAACAGGCAATGGCCCTTCAGTGCCGCAAGGTCTGTTCTTCGCTTACCTAACTAAGATGGTGGTTGTTTCGTACCAAAAAAGAAATGATTGTTGTTCCTCTTTTGAGGTTGCTCCTCTCTTGTTCAAACACTTAAGCCACCCCCCGATCTTATCAACCATAAGCCTCCTCTGAATCTTCCACTCAAACCCTTTGATGACCTGATCTGAACCCAAACCAGTTGTTGTCTATTAAAATCGAGTTTTGGCGTTTTACTAACACTCTATTGCTCAATTCGAAACTTTGAAAGAGTCCACAGCCCAGAAGAGATAGGGGAAACATAGTTAGAGGGTCATTGGGAGACGACGTCGTTTCGACAAGCAGACAAGTGTGTGGGGTTTTGACACTTCTTGGTTCGCTCTTGCTTTGTCAATTTTCCCATCCAAATTTAAAAGTGGGAGGCCTTGGTCATTGTTTTCTGGGAACTAGGATGATCCATGGGTGTGCTTCTAGTTGGCCACTACTGAAGTTTGTGGAGATCTAACTCTTGGAGTTGCAGGGTCCTGACTTTTGAGGGTTACAGTGTCATGACTCTTGATTGCAGTGATGAGGAGTTCTGGAGCTGTGCGTGTGGAGTAGAATTTCGGAAAAAGGGCTAGAGAGTGTAAAATTGGTAGTAGCAAATGGAGATGGGTTGTTTGCTGGCAGGTTTGGCTCAAAACGACGCCAGAGATGAACCAACAATAAAGTACTAGTGTGGTGGAGGATATGCAACTTTGGCTTGAGTTATTCATTACATTAGAATTTCGCTGATAAGTTAACGGTTAAATGGGTCAACTTTGGTGGAGTGTATAAGTTTGGGGTGCATTGTTATGTATAGAAACCTTAGGCAGAGTTACTATAATTTACTCATGCTTAATGAATTCATATTTCTTTACCTTTATCCAAGTCTTAAAATATGTGTTGTTGTAACCATAAAAAAGTCGCAAGGGTATAGGCAAGTCGACAATTGATAAGAATATTTGATGTTAACGTAACAAGAGACAAGTGTGAATAAATTTTACAACTAAAATGCTTAAGTAATTATTGAGGTACCTGGACAATTTATCACCATTGGAGACAAGATATGAAAAACATATGTAGAACATTGCCAGCTCAACCCAATAAAACGGATTTTCTAATCAGGTAACATTTAAAGATTTATGACCAATTTACATATCATTACAAGAACATGCATAAATTATAACACATCATTTTGAAGGAGGCTATTAAATATCTTAGCCAATCTGAGGTAGCAGGTTTGACCTTTCTAGTATCCCTTTGTTCAAAGAAAAATTCCTAATATCTTATAAAGGATTATCTTCCAACACAGTATGCATCGAAATGAAGTAAGAGGCCAATATAAGTGTTATTATGAAATATGAGATGAAGGAACGTGTCCCAATATTTTGAGGAATTATATTAAACACTATGCAGCCAACCCAATGGAAATTCCAAATTTCAAGTACCAAGGGAATGGCAACTCATAAATCAAGCAATTCACCCTGTCAAGATGTCAATGACTACTAGCAGAAAATGACACATTAATAGACAAATGATGTTATGAGACCAAGTAGAGCTATAGGAAATTTAAATACATGAGAATCTTAATAAAGTCACTAAGTGTTGGGCCGAATTAGTAGCAATAAATTGAATAAAGCCATAGGAATTATGCCAGAAAACTGTTGTCAACCACGCATGAGCACACATATGGATATGCACCAATTATTTGCCTGGCTAGGTGGTAAGAATAAAGTAAATGAAGCTGTATATTGATCTACTCACAGGTTATGTAAATGTCTACTTCTAAGTATTCAATGAAGTAGGATGTTATATAAATCAAGCTGCTGCTTGATTTGTAATTTCTCATGATGCAACAGATTCTAACAACCCTTAGGTTATGATATGATTCATGAATGAAACACATGATTTTCGGATCTTCTTTGAGTTGGTTCTCTTGTAACCAAATTTCAACAATAAACAAAAAGAAAAAAATTAAACAAATATTGATGTAGAAGAATAAAAAGTGGTGTGAAGAACAAATAAGATAGAAAATTAAAAGATTGTATTAGACAAGAAAATAAAGAATAGCGCCACAATCTCAATCCTGTTAAAGAGAAAAGAGAATGATAAGCCTTGTGTAGAATTGCCACAAAGGTATGAGAAACTTTTGATAACATTCAAGTTAGGTTCTCTCTAAGAGCCTAAGAGGCACGAAATGACTCTTTCAAATATGGTGAATTCCTCCACTTTTATTAATCTTTCCAAAATATGAGTTCCTTATTTATAGGCTAAGCTTGAAGCTGTTTGCAGCTTTTAAAGTCCTAAAATGACTCTTGAAATACAAGGGATAAATTTCCACTATCATCATAATGACTGAATAAATTCTCATTATCATCATAATGACTTAGGAAGTCTTTAAAGCCCAAAAACTAACTTATGGAAAACCAAAGGACATCTGAACTTATTCCAACAAAATAAAATACAAAAATTACAAAATAATAAGAAAAAATGACTTTAATATGAGGCCCCAATTAATTGGCACAAATCTCGCCAAACACAAGTCCTAATTGGAGTCCTCTTCAATTTGGATTAATTGGACCAATTTGGGTTCTTCTTCTTTCTTATCTTGGTTGAGATTGAATATGTTGGCCACCTCTTGTTGTAAAGCTTCCTTAGCCCTCTTGGACCTTGACCTAGTCATAGGCCCTCCTAGCCCAATTAAAACATCCTCCTTCTTAGCTCTTCCTTTCCCACTTGATGGTCCTCCTTAGTCTTCATCATCCCCTCCTTCTTTAAGTGAATTCATCCACGAATTTGGTGCTTCATCACCTACATCAAAAGGACTTAAGTCAGCCACATTGAATGTTGCACTAATTCCATACTCACCGGGTAGATCAATTTTATAAGCATTATCATTGATTCTCTCTACAACTGGGAATAACCCATCTCCTCTAGGTTGGAGCTTTGATATCCTTTGAATGGGAAACCATTCCTTCCTCATGTGTACCCACACCTAATCTCCTGGTTCAAATACAACCTTTTTTCTACCTTTGTTGGCTTGTTTGGCATATTGCTCCATTTTCTTCTCAATTTGGGCCTTCATTTGTTCATGGAGTTTCTTCACATATTCGGTCTTTGCCCTGCCATCCTTATGAACTAATGTAGAGGGGTTAGGTAGAGGAATCAAATCAAGAGAAGTTAGAGGATTAAATCCATAAACAATTTCAAAAGGAGAAAATTGGGTAGTAGAATGGACTGCCCTATTGTAAGCAAATTCAACATGAGGCAAACATTCCTCTCAAGATTTAATATTCCTCTTAATGATGGATCTAAGGAGAGTAGAGAGAGTTCTATTTACCACGGTTTGTCCACTCGTTTGTGGGTGACAAGTGGTAGAGAATAGGAGTTTTGTCCCTAGCTAGTTCCACAAAGTTCTCCAAAAGTGACTAAGGAACTTAGTGTCATGGTCTAAAACAATACTCATTGGCATTCCATGTAGTCTTACCACTTCTTTAAAGAACAAATCAGCCACATGACTTGCATCATCAACCTTGTGGCAAGGAATGAAATGAGTCATCTTTGAAAATCTATCAACGACCACAAA
The DNA here is from genome assembly GCA_029884595.1 of Ormosia semicastrata. Lineage (NCBI taxonomy): Eukaryota > Viridiplantae > Streptophyta > Magnoliopsida > Fabales > Fabaceae > Ormosia > Ormosia semicastrata. The sequence goes on along the minus strand of JAQQTO010000061.1, from coordinate 2,665,814 downwards.
GATAGAATCCTTTCCCTTCTTGGTGCGTGGCAGCCCTAAAACAAAATCTATAGGCAAGTTAATCCAAGGGAAATTAGGAATGGACAAAGGAGTATAAAGTCCATGAGGCATCACCTTTGATTTGGCTTTCTTACAAACAATGCATCTTTCACAAATTTTCTGCACATCATGCTTCATATAAGGCCAATAAAAGTGTTCATGCAACATATCTAAAGTCTTTTGAACCCCAAAATGCCCCATCAAATCCCCTTTATGAGCTTCTTTAATAAGCAAGTCACGCATGGAACTCCTAGGTACACAAAGTCTTTTATCTTTGAACAAATAATTATCATACCTAAAGAACCCATTTTGCGCTATTTTCTCACATGCAACATATATATTAGAGAAATCCTCATAATACACATACAACTCCTTAATATGTTTAAAGCCAAGCAATTTAGTTTCAAGAGTAGTAAGCAAGTTATACCTTTTTGAGAGTGCATCTGCCACCACATTTACCTTTCCTTGCTTGTGCTTTATAACATAGGGAAATTCTTCAAGGAACTCCACCCATTTAACATGCCTTTTATTGAGTTTACCTTGCCCTTTCAAATGCTTCAAAGACTCATGATCACTATGAATTACAAATTCCTTGGGCAAAAGATAATGCTGCCATGTTTGCAAAGCTCTTACAAGTACATAGAATTCTTTGTCATAAGTGGAATAATTAAGTACAGCCCCACTAAGCTTCTCACTAAAGTAAGCAATTGGATGACCCTCTTAAAGTAAAATACCCCTAATCCCCACATTACATGCATCACATTCAATTTCAAATGATTTTGCAAAATTAGGTAAAGCAAGAATGGGTGCAATAGTGAGCCTATCCTTAATTGCATTGAAAGCATTATCTTATTCCTTTTCCCATTTGAATCCCTTATTTTCTTTACAATTTCATTAAGGAGTGCAACCAAGGTACTAAAATCTCTTACAAATCTTCTATAGATACTAGCCAACCCATAGAAACTCCTAACCTTACTCACATTTTGGGAGTTGGCCACTTTCTAATTGCTTTCACTTTCTCCTCATCTACTTGCATTCCTTTAGAACTTACAACAAACCCAAGGAAGACAACATGATTTGTGCAAAAAGAACATTTATCCAAGTTGGCATACATCCTTTCTTTCCTAAGGACATGCATCACAAAGTTGAGATGTTCAAGATGCTCTTCAAAACTCTTACTATATATCAAGATATCATCAAAATATACAACCACAAACTTTCCAAGAAATTCACGCAAGACATGGTTCATTGTTACCAAGTGGTCTCAAACCCAAGAGGGGGGGGGGGTAAATTGAGTTTATGAAATATTTTTGCAAATTTTTCATAAAACGTTTGTTTATTAATTTTCATTGAAACTATTAGATAATTGAAGTGAATAGATAAATGAGATTGAATACTTCACTCACAAATTAAACAAGCCAAGATGGATAACGTTCAAACAGGCATATAAAATAAATGTACAAATGTAAAGAGATGAGTTTAGAAGACCAAACACAAGGTTTATCCTGGTTCAGCCACCAATCCACTTGTGACCTACGTCCAGTCCTCAAGCAACCACTAGAGATTTTTCACTATATCTTTAAGTTTCAACAAGTGCTTGACAACCTTTACAATTAAGAGCACTCAACACACCTTGGGATACCTCACCCTTGTTCTTGAGCCTCAACAGGGATACCTCACCCTTTACAACTTTGAGAGATACCTCACTCTCTAAGGGATACCTCACCCTTTACTTTAGAGGGATGTCTCACCCTCTCTTTTCAAATAACACAAAGTATGGAAGATAGAAACTCTCTTAAAGAGTAGATAATACAACTTGAAGCTTATGGGTATCAAGGATTTATACACTTAGCTCAAAACAGAGATTTGGAGAAAAATTGATAAAATTCATTTTCAATGCTTAAGGATACTTTTCAGAATGTTCTCAAACCTTTCATGAATGCCCAAACTATTTCATTTATAACCCAAAGCAGATTATAGCTGTTGGTGGTGATTTAATGCCAAAATATATCCGTTTATAACCGTTGGGAAATGTTTCTGCATTTTAAGATAACCGGTTAGGAATTTGTCCTAATCAGTTAGTGTAACACCCCTTGATGTAGCAACCGGAGCATAATCGTCATTATACCTCAGTTTCTAAATCCAAGTGTGTCACAGTCATAATAACAGTAATTTAAATTCTCAAGAGTCTATATATATATATGTATATATATATATATTTTGTTTTGCATAAGTAGAAAATATGAGCCTCAAATGAAATATAAATATATTTAACCCATAATACAACCATTGAAACAAGATCATATTACTCACATATACATATTTTATGGTCATTTTACACCAATTACTAATGACATAGAATATAACAATTACGAGTCCAATCAAATACAGCGGAGATAAAATACTAAAGGGAAAAGTAGTAACCCAGGGATGGGCACTACCGGCGAGACAAAACCGCAACCCCATATGTACATAACGCATAGTGTCCCGGTTGACACGACAGCATCAATGCCTCCACGCGGCTACACTCTTACGTAGTCGAAGAAATCTTGTCCAGATGCTCAAGCCAATCAACCAAGGTGTGGTATCTCTTTATCTTCCTCACGATCTCTTATCAAATATAAATATAAAACAGAAATGCACAAATATAGGAAAGAGGTGAGACACCCATCCTTCATTACCATTATTGGCAATAAGAAAACAGCACGGCGCAAAGCGCCCACCAAGCAATACGATTCATATATTCATTAACGGTAATAGTAAAATTTATAATAAAATCAATTCAATTCTAAGCAAATATCGAGTCAATAATAATAGTGATATTTATAGTAAAGGTAGAACAACGATGAAGCAATAGCAAGCAGATCACAATAGTATTTCCAAGAATCAACACAACAATAAGATAATCATTTACAGAAATACAACAGTTATCTTCACATTCACAAATCATGCTCAACGGTTTATGAGACCGACCATGAACGATGCACAATGCATGATGACACCACAATTCCTACTCCATGGAGCTAGACATAAACAATCGGAGAGAAAGATCAGGGAGACATGTATCAGTATCTCATTTGCCAGGCCTTGTGCTATATAAACATATATATATTTTTTCCACGTGCACATCATGGCATTGTACAGGACGATCTGGCTCGATCGCGATATAGGACAGTGTCTCTATCCGGATCGTCGGTGCGTTTATCGGTCTACCCCACAGCGAAAGAGCTACCAACCGCCTATTGCGAGGAACCCGCACCCAGACGCCCCAAGGTCATTAAAGACCTACACTAGTCTATTCGCACCCGCACAAAAGGTGTGTTCAATCTCCTAGGCAACTTGGCCTTACAACAAATCCATAGGACATTTCAATGCATAAAATATTATGCGTCATGATGATAATTCAAAATATGATAATCATCACATAATATGCCATAATTGGCCAATATAAGCATCAATATACAAATGGTCACTCACATGGACCCATAACATCAGAATACGAGGATCAAGTCAATTGATGCGTCATTAGGTTCATTATGAATCCTAACTTAGTATTTGTTTCCATTTTCAAGGTTCATGTTCAAAATCAATTCTTAAAATCAATTTAACATTCCAAGGCTATTCAATTTCCCAAAACTTGCAATTCATGTAAGCTCTTAGGCCTCACACTCTCATGTTCTTCACTCACTTAGAATTACCTTAAATTTTATGATGCTTTCATTCTTAGTCCTTTAAGATCTATGAAGTCTTGATTTTTTTAAATCCTTCCAACTCATTAATTATCCATTTCATTACATAGGTTCCTAATTTCTTAATTCCTTATGATTCCAATTTATCAAAATCACATACTTACACTCAAAAATACCTTAGAGGCTGTGGCCTCACAATGGCTCAAATCTCAAATCCATTCAAGTCATTATCTACATGTCATCCCTCTAATTTATTTAAGTTATTCACTTGTTAAATTAACTCACCAAGAACCCTAAATTTCTTGACCTAACTTTAAATTGAAACTAGGAACATACTATATGTGGGAAAATTCTGAAATTTTTATCACATGAAGCCTCATGTCTTAGATTTCAAATGGCACTGGTTTCATGTCCATACGACATCGGAGCAAGAAATTATGCAATCTGGTTTACTGACTGCCAGAATACCTTTTTCTGCAGAATCTGCCGTAGGTTCAAACAGAAACTGGTATTGATTGGCTTGCTCTAAAATTCTGAAATTTTTAATACATGAAGCCTTATGTATTAGCTTTCAAATGGCTCTAGAATCAGGTCATTCCGATATCGGTAGCTCGAGTTATGCAGCAAACATCGCTGACTGCTCACTGGATTCTGCAGAATCCGAAAATGGTCCTTTTGAAACAATTCTCAATTTCAATCATTCAAGATAATTTTCTATGTGATTTTAATTTCCTAACTAGTTCATTAACACTTAGGAAACACTAATTACTAACTTAAACCTCTTGATTTGAATCAAACCCAAAAATTACTCTCTTAGCATTCATGACCTAGGTTCAAACTCAAGAACCAACTAGCTCCAATCTATGGATAAATCCATATATTTTATTCTCAATAAGCTAAATTCCACCCCAAAACTATGGCACTTCAAGAGAGATTCCCAAATATTTTTCTTCCATTTCTAATCACGTAATCCAATTCCAATCACGTAATCAAATCCAACATACCATTATATACAACAAACCAATATTCACCCCTAATTTCTAATCAAAACCGTGGCACCATGTTAAGGTAGGAAACTCCAAATTTTCCATTTAGCAACCTCAACATGATCAAGCACAATTAATACATCAAACACATTCAAGAGCATAATCAAGTATCAATCAAATTCAATAGCATAATCAAGTGTCAATCAAATTCAAGAATACCAATTCATTCACAATTTATGATTCAAGCAAGCATACAAATTGTATACAAGGATGGATTTCTCCATCAACACACATACAAGGTCTCCTCACCACCATAAGTGGTTGAAGTGAGTAGTCTCCCTCTTACCTAGAAGAGACAATGCAAGAAAACAACTCCTTGGTTCCTTGATTTTCAATTTTCGGATTCCACCTTCAAGAGAACCATAAAGTGGTCAAATTCTCATATTTATAAACTAAAGCTTGAAAAGAATGATCCTTGGTCACATAGGTAACCAAGGAAAACGAAAATGAGAAGAAAATGGAGAGAAATCAAGAGAAACACCAAGAAATCTCCTTTGCAAATTTTCGGATTTGCACCCCCCAAGAACCCTAGAAATTCCAACTTTGTTAAATCAATTCCAATGCTTAAAAAAAATGAAGCATGGATGACCAACATATAGACCATAACCACGAAAATGAAGAGAAGGGAAGAGTGGTCTTGAAACTTACCCAAAATGTTCAAAGTTGGAGCTTGGAGATAATGGTGAAAATGGAGGATTTTCAAGAAACTTCAAGAAGAAAAGGTGTTTAGAATGGGGAGGGGATTAAGAAAATGTAATTAGAAGAAAATTTTGTGAAGATTAGGGAAGAAGAAGGAGGGCTGGCCGTAGCAATGGTGGAGAGAAGGGAGAGAAAATGTTGAAGAAGAACAAGAAGAAAGAATGAGAGAGAAAGTGTTTTTTTTTGGTTAATTATGAATTTGTGAGATGAATGGAATTAATGAAGTGAATTAATTTCCCTTGCCCAAGGGCTTCTTGCTTCAATGTAGAGAGAAAAGAGAGGGGGGAGAAATTGGCTTCCAAGGAAGCTAAGGGCATTTGGGTCATTATTTGGTCAAAGCTTCTCAAAGAAGCTTTAATTATTTAATATTAAATTTGAATTAAAGTGAATGGATTAGACATAAAGTAGATTGCATTAGGATAATGTAATAGGATTTCTAATGCATGCTATTATCCAATGGATAATAGTTACAGTCGACAGAAGTCAGTATTAATTTATCTAACAGATGAAATTTACAGTATTTTATTATTCCATTGCTAAATTTCTTGAAAAAAGTGAAACCTCATAAATCGTGTCCAGCCTCGGGTTTAGTAAGATCCCCGTCGACAAGTCCATAGTTCAAGGTTCTCGGAGAAAACATCTTGTTTCTCATCACTTCGATCTTAAGATAAAAAACAAGGAATATATTAAAATATTCGACATTTTCAAAAAAAATCCCGAGAAAATTCTCAAAATCACAAATATTATAAAACGACTATCCGTCTTATTATTTTCAAATTTTTGAAGCATTACAATCGTTTTCCCGATTCTGCTCATAACATAAAAGCGAAGAATATATTAAAATATTCGTCGTTTCCGAAAAATTCTGAAAGAATTCACATAAATCACAAATATTAGAAAATAACTATTCGTAATAAAATTTTCCAACTTTGGGAGCGTTACAGTCGTTTTTCCAACTCTGCCCAGTGTGCACACAAAACGAGGAATAATATTAAAATATTTCACTTTTTCAAAAAAATCCAGAAAATTCCAGAAAATCCCAAATATTGTAAAATGATTATTTGTCCTAAAATTATTAATTTTTTTTGGGATGTTACAACACTCCCCTTCAAATAGAAATTTCGTCCTCGAAATTTTCATCCCTTAGATTAAACGTTAACGTGTTTCTTCATCTTATTTTCTTATCCTCAGATTGTGTCTTTAGTTACGTCTATTTAGATCACCCTTACCAACGTAATCTCTATATCTTTGTGTTGCTTTATTCTTCTATTCTCAATCTTCACGAAAGTTTCTCATAGATCGATTCTCTCCGAATTACACCAGGTTTAGTTTGATGACGTTGGATCGATGACATACTTTTGCGATCGTGACATATGGAAGATATCATGGAGATTTAGAAAGAAAGGATGACAAAATCTCATTGACAAGCTATTGAACCAAACCCGAAACGAAATTTGATATAGTCCAAAGAATTTTGGAATGGGTTTATTAGTGACCCAAACAGACGACACTGAAACTAAACGTCATACTCCTTCAAAAACTCTAATCACCTTTCTGTCTCATGTTCAAATTTTTTTATCGAATGGATACTTCAGGTCCTTGTGATTGCTAAAGGCGTTGATCATAGCAAATGTCTCCATATTCTCAGAAAGCGATTTTTAACTACGGCTAGCACCAAACCGTGAGTTAGGCAATTCCCAATGTGTCCTCAACTACCTTGAGGTGTAAATCACAACTTTCCTAACCTTGCATGAACACATATCCTAGATTTTACTGTAAAGCATAAAATTCTCTAAACAGTTCCAAGGATTAGGTAGAACCAAATCGACAAGTATTCGAATGTCTCCTCGACCTTTAAAATCTTTCTTCACACTCGTTAGTCCATAAAAGTTTTGATTCTCTTCTTGTAAACTGAGCAAAATATTCGGCTATCTTGGAGGATCCATTGACACTCCTTCAATCTATGTGTCTTCTTCGATAAAACTAACTAATTCCACCAGCTATGTGTCTCTTTTTACGGTCTCCGATCTTTCCTTTTGAAGAACTGCTCCAATCTCTTAGGAATTCACATAATCCCTCCGTTTGGAATTTCATAATCCAAAACTGAACCTTCTCATTAAGAATCCGTACTCGATACTTTGGCATTTACTCTCTCTCCTTAAAGTCAGGAAAACTATGCCAAGATGTCCAACGTGCATCTCCATATTTTCGAAAATAAATCAGAATGTCATCGTTAATGACAATGACAATTCTTTTCTAGGTAAGGACAAAAGATACAATTCATGTCACTCATGAATACGACAAGAGGATTTGTTACATCCGAATGGCATCACGAGACACCCATAATGCCTATAGCGCATTCAAAATCATTTCGGGACATTCTCAATCTCCCGCGAACTTAATGATGACCAGGGACGTTCATCTTTCTCCGAGGATACTCACCCTTGATCATAATCTCGTTCGTTTGACGATGGTGCTCATCTCATGAGATGTTCCATTTTTCTCTTTAATCGACAAAGACTTGTAGTTCATCACGAGAAACTTACTAACTACAATGGTGACAGTCATATTCCTTTTCTTTTGTCCTCTACAAAAGGTAACACGTATCCTTGGATTTCTTTTCCCTCACAACGCTTCAACTTTGTTGGTCATTACGAACTCAAAAGCCTTAGTTTTCAAAAATCACTAAGGTTCTTATCGAATGCTCAGCAATAATGACCGAAAAACAAGCGATCAATCTCTCGAAATCATGAAATCTAATAGGTATGATTCTTGGTAAGCAAGATAGATCAACAAAAGGTTCAATCTTTAGCGAAAATAGGATAGATTAAACAAACTTAAGTGTCAATGATAAGTATTAGTAACAGAAATGGAAACAACTACGTCGAAGATAAGAAAGACACGAGATGAATCCAAATGATCCATACGGTCACAAATTGTATAAGGAAAGAGTTACCCCAATTATACAACCTACACGATTATCGGATCGTCATTTGAGGCGTAACTTCCTTGTTTAGATCTCTAAATGTTGAGGTCGATTGGATCTACTACTACTAGCGCCTTCCCTACGGGTTGGGCGTTGTTGTTACTTTCTTGGCACCCGTGAACGTAGTTCCCATTTAAACTTATTGACTTTTCCATTATTTCTCCTCTGGAATCTACCCATGATCATCCCAAGTTTGACTTTCCTTCAATAGATTTTAAACCACAACTTTCAATTCTCATTCCTGTACGCTCCTCTGATCTTGGTGAATTATCACATCAGTTATCCTTCATATTTCTCCTACGATCATAGCCATACTTTGATGGTCTTATCCTACGCTCATATGTGTACGTCTTTGTCTTTCTCCGAAGACGAACCAAACATAACACAATAAAACAAACGTAATTATTTCAAACAATATCGCCTCCTTTTGGAAGTCAAACACAAAGATTCACACAATGCACACCATTCAAGCAAGATAAGCTAATTTACGAATCTTAATAGCTTTCAGTCGAACTTCTTCATTCTACGCCTCCACGGCTTAATCTCTCGTGGTTTGTCAACTTCTAAACCGCTTCACTAACCTAACTTACACCAGGAAAGATCGATTTTCCAAAATCCTTTGATCTCCTCACAAAATAATTCTTATTTTCCCAACACAATACGCCTAGGAGAAGTCATAGTTTCTGTACACACGAGAACATTACATATTGAGTGGATCAATCCTCAATATCATGCAACTGTATAACAGTAGCTATTAACATTCAACCTACGGCAAGTCATGCATTCCTTTCCCATCATCTCAATCAAGAGACAAGGAAGTGCATAACAGCCCAAGTTCTAATATGCCTAAACATAGCAAGTCCATACCCCGGCTCAACAGGATGAACTGCTTTGATACCACCTAATGTAACACCCCTTGATGTAGCAACCGGAGCATAATCGTCATTATACCTCAGTTTCTAAATCCAAGTGTGTCACAGTCATAATAACAGTAATTTAAATTCTCAAGAGTCTATATATATATATGTATATATATATATATATATATTTTTTGCATAAGTAGAAAATGTGAGCCTCAAATGAAATATAAATATATTTAACCCATAATACAACCATTGAAACAAGATCATATTACTCACATATACATATTTTATGGTCATTTTACACCAATTACTAATGACATAGAATATAACAATTACAGAGTCCAATCAAATACAATGGAGATAAAATACTAAAGGGAAAAGTAGTAACCCGGGATGGGCACTACCAATGCAGAATGTACATAACGCATAGTGTCCTAGTTGACACGACGGCATCAATGCCTCACGCGGCTACACTCTTACGTAGTCGAAGAAATCTTGTCCGGATGCTCAAGCCAATCAACCAAGGTGTGGTCTCTCTTTATCTTCCTCATGATCTCTTATCAAATATAAATATAAAACAAAATGCACAAATATAGGAAAGAGGTGAGACACCATCCTTCATTACCATTATTGGCGGTAAGAAAAAAGACGGCACGGCGCAAAAAGCGCCCACCAAGCAATACGAGTTCATATATTCATTAACAAAATAGTAAAATTTATAATAAAATCAATTCAATTCTAAGCAAATATCGAGTCAATAATAATAGTGATATTTATAGTAAAGGTAGAACAACAGTAAGCAATAGCAAGCAGATCACAATAGTATTTCCAAGAATCAACACAACAATAAGATAATCATTTACGATACAACGAGTTATCTTCACATTCACAGTGTTCATGCTCAACGGTTATGAGACCGACCATGAACGATGCACAATGCATGATGACACCACAATTCCTACTCCATGGAGCTAGACATAAACAATCGGAGAGAAAGATCGGGAGACATGTCTTGTATCTCATTTGTAGAGGCCTTGTGCTATATAAACATATATATATTTTTCCACGTGCACATCATGGCATTGTACGAGACAGTCTGCGCTCGATCGCGATATAGGACAAGTGTCTCGGTCCGATCGTCGGTGCGTTGCATCAGGTCTACCCCACGAGCGGAAGAGCTACCAACCGCCTATTGCGAGGAACCCGCACCGACGCCCCAGGTCATTAAAGACCTACACTAGTCTATTCGCACCCGCACAAAAGGTGTGTTCAATCTCTAGGCAACTTGCTTACAAATCCATAGGACATTTCAATGCATAAAATATTATGCGTCATGATGATAATTCAAAATATGATAATCATCACATAATATGCCATAATTGGCCAATATAAGCATCAATATACAAATGGTCACTCACATGGACCCATAACATCAGAATATACGAGGATCAAGTCAATTGATGCGTCATTAGGTTCATTATGAATCCTAACTTAGTATTTGTTTCCATTTTCAAGGTTCATGTTCAAAATCAATTCTTAAAATCAATTTAACATTCCAAGGCTATTCAATTTCCCAAAACTTGCAATTCATGTAAGCTCTTAGGCCTCACACTCTCATGTTCTTCACTCACTTAGAATTACCTTAAATTTTATGATGCTTTCATTCTTAGTCCTTTAAGATCTATGAAGTCTTGATTTTTTTAAATCCTTCCAACTCATTAATTGTCCATTTCATTACATAGGTTCCTAATTTCTTAATTCCTTATGATTCCAATTTATCAAAATCACATACTTACACTCAAAAATACCTTAGAGGCTGTGGCCTCACAATGGCTCAAATCTCAAATCCATTCAAGTCATTATCTACATGTCATCCCTCTAATTTATTTAAGTTATTCACTTGTTAATTCACTTGTTAAATTAACTCACCAAGAACCCTAAATTTCTTGACCTAACTTTAAATTGAAACTGGGAACATACTATATGTGGGAAAATTCTGAAATTTTTATCACATGAAGCCTCATGTCTTAGATTTCAAATGGCACTGGTTTCATGTCCATACGACATCGGAGCAAGAAATTATGCAATCTGGTTTACTGACTGCCAGAATACCTTTTTCTGCAGAATCTGCCGTACGTTCAAACAGAAACTGGTATTGATTGGCTTGCTCTAAAATTCTTAAATTTTTAATACATGAAGCCTTATGTCTTAGCTTTCAAATGGCTCTAGAATCAGGTCATTCCGATATCGGTAGCTCGAGTTATGCAGCAAACATCGCTGACTGCTCACTGGATTCTGCAGAATCCGAAAATGGTCCTTTTGAAACAATTCTCAATTTCAATCATTCAAGATAATTTTCTATGTGATTTTAATTTCCTAACTAGTTCATTAACACTTAGGAAACACTAATTACTAACTTAAACCTCTTGATTTGAATCAAACCCAAAAATTACTCTCTTAGCCGTTCATGACCTAGGTTCAAACTCAAGAACCAACTAGCTTCAATCTATGGATAAATCCATATATTTTATTCTCAATAAGCTAAATTCCACCCGAAAACTATGGCACTTCAAGAGAGATTCCCAAATATTTTTCTTCCATTTCTAATCACGTAATCCAATTCCAATCACGTAATCAAATCCAACATACCATTATATACAACAAACCAATATTCACCCCTAATTTCTAATCAAAACCGTGGCACCATGTTAAGGTAGGAAACTCCAAATTTTCCATTTAGCAACCTCAACATGATTAAGCACAATTAATACATCAAACACATTCAAGAGCATAATCAAGTATCAATCAAATTCAATAGCATAATCAAGTGTCAATCAAATTCAAGAATACCAATTCATTCACAATTTATGATTCAAGCAAGCATACAAATTGTATACAAGGATGGATTTCTCCATCAACACACATACAAGGTCTCCTCACCACCATAAGTGGTTGAAGTGAGTAGTCTCCCTCTTACCTAGAAGAGACAATGCAAGAAAACAACTCCTTGGTTCCTTGATTTTCAATTTTCGGATTCCACCTTCAAGAGAACCATAAAGTGGTCAAATTCTCATATTTATAAACTAAAGCTTGAAAAGAATGATCCTTGGTCACATAGGTAACCAAGAAACGAAAATGAGAAGAAAATGGAGAGAAATCAAGAGAAACACCAAGAAATCTCCTTTGCAAATTTTCGGATTTGCACCCCCAAGAACCCTAGAAATTCCAACTTTGTTAAATCAATTCCAATGCTTAAAAAAAATGAAGCATGGATGACCAACATATAGACCATAACCACGAAAATGAAGAGAAGGGAAGAGTGGTCTTGAAACTTACCCAAAATGTTCAAAGTTGGAGCTTGGAGATAATGGTGAAAATGGAGGATTTTCAAGAAACTTCAAGAAGAAAAGGTGTTTAGAATGGGGAGGGGATTAAGAAAATGTAATTAGAAGAAATTTTTGTGAAGATTAGGGAAGAAGAAGGAGGGCTGGCCGTAGCAATGGTGGAGAGAAGGGAGAGAAAATGTTGAAGAAGGAACAAGAAGAAAGAATGAGAGAGAAAGTGTTTTTTTTTTGTTAATTATGAATTTGTGAGATGAATGGAATTAATGAAGTGAATTAATTTCCCTTGCCCAAGGGCTGCTTGCTTCCAGCCGTGTAGAGAGAAAAGAGAGGGGGAGAAATTGGCTTCAAGGAAGCTAAGGGCATTGGGTCATTATTTGGTCAAAGCTTCTCAAAGAAGCTTTAATTATTTAATATTAAATTTGAATTAAAGTGAATGGATTAGACATAAAGTAGATTGCATTAGGATAATGTAATAGGATTTCTAATGCATGCTATTATCCAATGGATAATAGTTACGATCGACAGTCGGTATTAATTTATCGACGGATGAAATTTACATTTTTATTATTCAAACTAAATTTCTTGAAAAAAAGTGAAACCTCATAAATCTGTGTCCAGCCTCGGATTTAGTAAGATCCCCCGTCGACAAGTCCATAGTTCAAGGTTCTCGGAGAAAACATCTTGTTTCTCACTCATTCGATCTTGCACGTAAAATAAGGAATATATTAAAATATTCGACATTTTCGAAAAAAATCCCAGAAAATTCTCAAAATCACAAATATTATAAAACGACTATCTGTCTTATTATTTTCAAATTTTTGAAGCATTACAGTCGTTTTCCCCGACTCTGCTCAATACAAACGCAAAACGAAGAATATATTAAAATATTCGTCGTTTCCGAAAAATTCTGAAAGAATTCACATAAATCACAAATATTAGAAAATAACTATTCGTAATAAAATTTTCCAACTTTGGGAGCGTTACATTCGTTTTTCCAACTCTGTCCAGTGTGCACACAAAACGAGGAATAATATTAAAATATTTCACTTTTTCAGAAAAATCCAGAAAATTCCAGAAAATCCCAAATATTGTAAAATGATTATTTGTCCTAAAATTATTAATTTTTTTTTGGGATGTTACAGTTAGGGCCTTTGGATTTTGGCCTCTGTGAAACATAATAACCGGTTAGACAATTTGTCTAATCGGTTAGTCCTCTTAAAAAGCCTTTCTACGTGGTTCTTTAAAGCCATACTAACCGGTTAGGGATTTGCCCTAATCGGTTAGGCCATTCAAAATGGCCAAATCCTGTTTCATTAAAATCATGAGCTAACCGGTTAGGCAATAGGCTTAATAGGTTAGGCTTTCCGTAAAGGAGCCTATTTACGTGTTATAAAACACTTGTAATTGGTTAGGGAATGATCCCTAATCGGTTAAAGCCTTTTATGAGCAAAGAGGCAATGCCTCTAACTTGCAAAATAACTGGTTAGGAATGCATCCTAATCGGTTAGGCCCTTAAAAAAATGTTCTAACTATAAAAGCTCATAACTCCTTGGTTCTTTATCCGTTTTAAGCAAATGATTATTCATTGAAAAGATCTTTGAGTCTATTTTCATATGAAATAAGTTTCAAAGCAAAACTCAAAGTATTTTGAAATATATGATCAAAAGAGTAACCAAAGGTCAGTTTTGCAAAACACAAACTTGACTATTTTTCATAGAAATGAACTACCACCATGATTAGCTTTTCAAAACTTGTTTGTTGGGCATTTTGGCATGTGAGAATCCATTTGTAAATATTTGAAAACATATTTGAGCTTAGTGTGATTCCTTTTTACCTTTACATATGATCTAGACCCTATAGGCTAATATTGAATATTCTTGGAGCTTGATCAATGCATTTCCATTTCTTTCTTGTTTGTTATCATCAAAACCATTCCATTAATCAATGCCAATTACATTCTCCCACTTTTTGATGATGACAAACATCCATTGAGAAAATAGTTAGTTCAAATAAATTGGAATTCAGAAAAGGTGTATTAGAGACTTACTCCCCCTCTATTTTTCAAGAGGTGATTAGATCAGAGATGCACAGCTCCCCCTTAATTTTGGAATCCCAAGATCATTGAATTTGTACCTTGCTATTTACCTTTTCTCAATGACTCAAATTTCTCCCCTTTTTGTCATAATGAAAAAGATATGCAATATACAGATTTTGACAAAGAGAGGTTACACAAAACCATTGCCACATAACAAATATGCAATCAATATTGTAGCAACAAGATAAACAAACTAGTATTTTATTTATGTTGATAGAATAGCCATTAAGTACAGATAGATAAAGAGAAATATGTATGTCAAAACCATTACCATAAAGTAAAGTAAGGCAAAGATAATTCATTAATCAAAAAACATTTTAAAACTTCTCCCCCTTTCAAAAAGAATTTTATAAGAAAACATTACATTTTTTTAAAGGCATTTAAGAAGGGTAGACAGATTTTATACTAAAAACACATATTCATTGAGATAGATCAATCCAAGTCAAAAGAACATAAGTACATTTCCTTGATGAAATAGATCCAAAAACTCAAATGTCACATTGTGTAGCAAAACGGATTGTGCAGCAAACATCAATTTGTACAACAAATGAGGTTATGCATTAAAATTGCTCATTATGCAGCAAAAAAAAAAAAAATCACATTATGCAGCAAGAAAATGACATTATGTAGAGAAATATATCTTTATACAGTAAAATGACATTATGCATGATTAATCCAATATGCCAAGTTCACAGATATTTTCATCAAATATGCTATTTCAAATAAGAAGCAAACTAATCTAGCATATTCAAGACATACAAAGATATTTTCAAGAAATTAAGCTAGAGAAGCATGAATCAAGTCTCCATTTTACCAAAGGTTGCAAGTCCAAGCTTCTTGGAGACAAGGAAGAAAGCTTGAAGTATTTTCTGGTTTTGTGCTTAGAGCAGCCACTTTTCAAGATATCAGTGAATTCTTGGCCTTCAAGCACACCTACAACGCACTTCAATTTTTGATTTTTGGTACCTAACTTTTTTTGGGGCCTTGTGTGTTAGTTTTTGACAAAGTGCCTTTAGGAACCTAAACCATTTTAGTTCCTAACTTGTTATTGATATTCTTCCTTACATTATAAGTTGATGCACTATGCCCTTTCCTACCACAATGAAAGCATTGAATAAAGGGATTACCTGATATACTTGATGAAATAAAGAAATTCTTGAGAAACTTTTGTTGTTTATTTGGATTATATCCCAAACTAGCTTTTTGAAAAACACATCTTTGGTTCCCAAGCAATATATTCAAATTATCTATTCCAAAGGTAAATTTTAAAAGAGTGCTTTTCAAATCCTCAATTTCAATTTCAAATGCTTTGCATGATGAGCAAGATAAGGGTGTAGATGCATTATCAAGTGATAAACATGTCATGCATGAAGAATTTGCATCTATCAATCCAAGAGTTTTATTTTCTAATTTCAATTCCTCAATTTCTTTGTTTAAAACAGAAATTTGATTTTCAAATGAGAAAATTGATTTCTTGGATGATGAAATAAGTTTTGCAAGTCTTATAGATTTATTATATAATTCTTCAAAAGCATCTTGCAATTCATCATAGGAAGGTGAAGAGTTTGATTCAGAATTTGAGGATGTTACCTCTATGTCGTCTCCATCTTCCTCTTCTCCTCTAGCCATGAAACATAGATTGACTTTCTCATTGTCCGAGCTATCAGTTGAATCCATGTCATTGTCATCCCAAGCTATATAGGCTATTCTTTTTTTCTTCTCCCTTGAGGATCTATTGTGATATTTTTCTACTTTGCTTTGATAGATTAGACACTCCATCTTTATGTGTCCCAATTTTCCTCATTCATAGCATTTAGGAGTGGATGAGGTTCCTTTCCCTTTGTGATAGACATTCTTTTGGGGAAATGGGGGTCTTCTTTGAACTCCATTTTTCTTGAAGAATCTTTCGAATTTCTTAACTAGTAGAGCAAGATTCTCCTCGTCTATTTCCAAGCCATCTCCACCATCATCATCATCATCATCATTGATTATGGAGGAAGTGACCTTGAGAGTTATTCCTTTTTTTTTCTTGTCAAGCTCCTCACTTTGGTTGAGTCTATTCAATTCCACTTCATGTTCTTGGAACTTGCCAAAAAGTGTGGCTAATGTCATAGTTGAGAGATTTCTTGACTCCGCAATAGCCGTCACTTTAAGTTGCTAATGTCTACTAAAACATCTCAATACTTTGTTAATAAGATCTTCATTAGGAAAAGTCTTTCCCAATGAAGTAAGATGATTTACAATATGTGTAAAACAATTTTACATTTCTTGAATGCTTTCATCTTGGTTCATTCTAAAAAGCTCATACTCATGAGTGAGAGTATTGATCTTTGATCTTTTCACTTCACTAGTACCCTCATGGGTTACTTGTAAGGTGTCCCACATTTCTTGGGCAGTTTTACAATTTGACACCCTAAAGAATTCATAATACCCTAAGGATATGGTAATGATGTTTTGGCACTCAAATTATATTGGACCTTTTTCTTATCATCATTGGTCCATTCACTTCTTGGTATATGAACCCTTACACCATTAATAACTTTTGTGGGGATAAAATGATCATTTTCAATAACATCCCACACATCTAGGTCAATAGCTTCAATAAAAATTTTCATTCTTTCTTTTCAATAAGCATACCCATCCCCATTGAAAAAGGGAGGTCTATAGATGGAAGAACTTTCTGAAAATTCATTTGACGAGGCCATCTGTAACACCCTCCTTAGGGCGTCACACTTCGTGTTACTCAATTACCAAATTACCCCTTCATTGGAAAATCGTGCTTGTAATATAAATACGAGTTATAAAATTTCTTGATGATAGTAAGATAAATTTAGCGAAAAATAAAAACATAACAACATTGTCACAAATTATTTACATTGTATACACACAAATCATAGTATTGTCATATTTTAATATTTACAACTAGACTCTCAAAATATTTAAACTTTAATTTAAACTAACATACTGCCCAAGTATTACTACACAGCAGAACCCTCAGACGGGTCCTCCTCAGACTCCTCAGAAGATAGAAGTCCGACTTGACGCGAAGTCCTACGGACAGGTGTCCGTACAGATGACACTATACTTATCGCATTCGGAGTACGATAATATACTTCCCAATACTGTCTAATAGACAAAGGGAACTCTAGATGTACATTAATATCCACACTAAAGTCTAAGATGTATTCTACTCAATCTCATATACACAAGAAGACGAGACTCCTCCATCACTTCAAAACTCAGCATCCTCTATCAGAATCTACTTTTCCTCAGCTTCTTGCTCAAGTTCTCACTCAACGTCTTTAAAATTTATAATTACAATACAAATAGACATACAAAGAGGTGAGATCACCTACGCCAATACCAGTATGGTAGCAATGAAGATAAACACATACAAATTCTCATATCAGCACATCATACATAATCACAATTATGTCACCAATATCATTTATCATCATAATTCATACAATAAGTCATAATTACGATCATGTCCTTATCAATATTCAATTATTCAATAATTCAATTATCATAAACAATAATTACGATAATACTCTCAGTATCTCTGCATATGCACCTAGACTCAATTTCCCCACTCCATGGAGTTACAACTCAGATCGGAAAGAGTGATCGTAAAGATCATGTCGATACAAAGATGCCTCAGACCACGTGCTCAGTTTTGCACATCTAGCACATACTCGATAGTCTTTATCAGATCTTGATTAAGGATAGTGTCTTGGTCCGGATCATCGGTGTGTTGCATCGGTCTAACCTACGGTACAGAAGCTCTATTAACTGTCCATTGTAGGCAACCCGCACCCCGATGCCCCCAAGGTCAACGAATGACCTGCACTACGCATATCGCACCCACTCAAGAGGTGTATTCTCTCCTTCCTAGGCAAATAGCCTTATCCAGCCCATCGGACCTTTTCAATGCATATATAAATGCACCATTCTCAATTCAATTCATTCTATCATATTCTCAATTAAATTTTCTTTATCTCAAGTTCGGGGTCCTCATATTGGCCCAACAGTGTCATTACTGTAACTTCATCATGAAATCATATTTTCGCATTTTCTCAATCGCGCAATAATTTTGTCGCATTTTTCAAATCAATTTTTCAACGTCTCTCAATCAAGTAAAATATTCTTCACACGTTTTAAATCAAAAATACTATCTTTCTCATTTAACACCAAAAATTCAATTTCATTTTTCATATTTGCATAATAACCCCTCGAAACATAATATTTGCTTTATAATCCTCATTTAAATAATATTTTCACAACAGTCCCTCATAAAATTTATATTTCCAAAATAGTCCCTCCAAAACATAATAATTTACATTTTAGGCCCTCAAAAATTGTCATTTACAATATGGCCCTATTAAAAACAAAATTACTATTTTGCCCCTCTAAAAATCATAATTACAATATTACCCCTTTTAAAAATCATAATTACAATATGGCCCCTTTTAAAAATGAAAATTACAATATTGCCCCTCTAAAAATCATATTTATAATAATTCATTTTCCCAAAAATCATTTTACTTTGCTATACTCAAATTTGTCCCAAATTCATTTAAGTCTCTCAGTTCTCATTTTAATTCATCAATTTAATTATATCCGATTCTTTTCCCATAACCTTCAATCTTGTTCAAATTCATTTCTTTTTCATTTAAATCCTTCATTTTCAATTGAATCTCTCATTTTCAGGACTTTGGTCCTTTCTAGCCTAGTATGGCCGTAAGCCTCAAGCTCTTTGGAGCTCTCATAAATTCGTTTTCACATGTTATTCACATCTTACTTCACTCATACATTTTCATGCATTCAATTTCATACATACAAACATACATCAAAATAATCAACATAACATCACACATGAAAACACAATTATGAATCCATAAACACCAAAATCACAAACAAAGAGACATCAAACAATAAGTGAATAAACCCTTATGGATTTTTCCACCGTACCAAAACCATCCCCACACCACCAAAACATGGTTGGTGAGGTAAAATCTCTCTCTTACCTCTTGAAGACAAGCTTTTCAAACTCCTCTCATTCTTCTTGTTTTCGTACAAGCCACAACAATTCCTAACAATTCTAAAACAATTAGTAAAATCATAAACAAAGCTCAATAATAATAAACCATGGAACAAACATGGTTCAGAAAATCATAAACATGAATTTAAACCATAGAAATCAAAGTTTACCTCCAAGAAAGTAAGATAGAAATGGGATTTTGAAGCACTTAGAGTGGGATTTTGGGAAAACTTTCTAAATGGAAAGTGTTTCAAATGGTGTTTAGCTTTAGGAAATGATGAGAATGAAAATTATAGATGAGTGATGGTGTTCGTAGGATGCTTGGCCGAACCAATGGAGAGAAAAGGAAGAAAAATGATGCTCAGGTTTGTGGAATTTAAGAGAAAAAGATGGATACTTTTTGATGTGAGAGAAAATATAATTTATGAGAGTGAAATTATGAGGCGGCTACCGTGAGATAAGCACAGGAAAAAAATTTAGGATTTACTTGAAGTAAAATATCCTATTCTGAGTGCACTTGCTATTCCACATGGCTTACGTCATTCACTTGACTTTCAAGGCTTTTGGATTGTTCAAGAATCATGTAGAACCTCCTCCAAGCTGCTGCATGGCGGTGAGTTTCAAGGACAATTATTCGACGAAAATTAACATGGCAAAATGATGTAAAATGGGAGAACATTATTTTCCCAGAATGGCTAAAAGCTAAGTTCCGTCGGATGAAAATTCAGTCGAACAAAGGTCAAAACTGTCGAATATACAAAAAGGTTAACAGAAATCCTAATTCGACATACGGGTGTCGACGTTGGAGAAATCTTCCAAGTGTCGAATCGACGAAAGTACTATATGGTCAAAATTCTATTTCGACGGATTTTGACATTAGAGAAGTTTCTCTACTAAATGGTCAGAAATTCTTATTCGACTGTCATTAGCATCATAACTCGACGAACATTATCATTCTAATTCGACGGACATTGGTATCCTCACTCGACAGAAATTAACATTTTCACTCGACGAATTTTAACATGGTACCAAATAGTCAGAAGATTAAATTCTACAAATTTGAACAGAAGTTCAAATTCGACGGATATGGCATTGTTTCAGAAGGTCTAATTCGACGGATAATGTTTGTCCAACAATGAGCAACTTTTGACATAGAGTCGTGTTCGACAACGAATAGTAGTACTATTTATCATCAGTTAGGTCGATTACATATCAGTCATCTTCGTTTTTAATTTGCAGAATCGTCCGACAAGATTGAGAGAAAAGGAGAACCAGATTCACTTTTATTGACTGATTCTCTGCTAACAGCAACGTCCATCGTTTTGTCGAATCTGAGGACGTCTTCCATGTTTTGAATAGATAGTCTTTGTCGGAAAAGACAAACCTTGGTCGAAATAGATAATCTTGGTCGGAAGAGATGGTCTTTGTCGGAATAAATGGTCTTGGTCAAGAAACAAATAACAGCCTAAATCTTTGATTTCTGATTCAAAAACTGAGAATCAGCTTCATTCGATTTTGAGGTATTTTGGGTTCTGTCGAACTACCGGTTGATGTTGTCGAGAAATGCTCTGAAGGTGTCGAATTCAGCTCACTACTTAACTTATGCTTACATTCAGTAATTAAATCCGACGGGATCAAAATGTTAGGAAAATTTCTTCAAGTGTTTGGATCTTATCCAAATTCTGTCGGTATCAAGACCTTCAAAAATCTTGGATTGTTGAATGAGTTACATGAGATTGGTCTTTTAGATCCCTATAATACTTGAGAGAGACCGGATCAGTATCGACAAGAATGTATTCATAAAATTATAGTTTTGTTTGTCGAAATAGGCTTGTCGAAAATAGACTTGAAATGAAAATCGTTAGGGAAAATCTTGAGGAACTTCGATCAGGTTGGGATTCCAGAATTTTTTTTGGTCGGATTAGGGATTCCAAGAATTTTGGTCGGTTCTGGTCGGATTGGGATTCCTGGCCAAATGCTTTCTAAATTGGCCAAATGCTTTTTTTTAGAATATAACGAGGTTTTGGAAAAATATGTCGAATTTGGGTGACTTATATTCAGTTTTTGGTCGGTTGATTATAATGGCAAATTAAACTATACTAAGTCAAATAATTCATAGCAATAACAACTATGCATAAAGCAACAAATATTTATCAGTAAAATAGAATTATTTTACAGATAAATTTTAAAAATTAAGAGATTCTTTTCTGTGTTACTCAAATTCGGGTTAAGTAAGATCTCCCGTCTCTAAATAAATCAGATAAGAATTTCCCCGGCCCCAAAAATTATTATTTTCCTGACCCGGAGCAAATAACACAAAACAATTAAAAATAATATCGGAATAATTAAATTATTTTTATAGTGCACAGAAAACACAAAACAGTGTAATTCTGTCAGTTCTATAACATAGTCTAAAATTTGGGGTGTTACACCATCACTTTCTCTTGAAGCTGCTAAGCCCTTTACACAAGAGCCTAACTCTGATACCACTTGTTACCAAGTGGCCTCAAACTCAAGAAGGGGGTGAATTGAGTTTATGAAATATTTTCACAAATCTTTCATAAAACGTTTGTTTATCAATTTTCATTGAAGCTATTGGATAATTGAAGTGAATAGATAAATGAGATTGAATACTTCACTCACAAATTAAACAAGCCAAGATGAATAACATTCAAGCAGGCATATAAAATAAATGCACAAATGTAAAGAGATGAGTTTAGAAGATCAAAACACAAGGTTTATCCTGGTTCAGCCACTAATCCACTTGTGATCTACATCCAGTCCTCAAGCAACCGCTAGAGATTTTTTACTATATCTTCAAGCTTTAACAGGTGCTTGATAACCTTTACAATTAAGAGTACTCAACACACCTTAGGATACCTCACCCTTGTGCTTGAGCCTCAACAGGGATACCTCACCCTTTACTTTAGAGGGATATCTCACCCTCTCTTTTTTAGATAACACAAAGTGTGGAAGATAGAAACTCTCTTAAAGAGTATATAATACAACTTGAAGCTTATAGGTATCATGGATTTACACATTAGAGAAAAAGATGATAAAATTCATTTTCAATGCTTAAGGATACTTTTCAGAATGTTCTCAAACCTTTCATGAATGCCCAAACTATTTCATTTATAGCCCAAAGTAGATTATAGCCGTTGGTGGTGATTTAATGCCAAAATATATCCGTTTATAACCATTGGGAAATGTTTATGCATTTCCAGATAATCGGTTAAGACTTTGTCCTAATCAGTTAGGGCCTTTGGATTTTGGCCTCTGTGAAACACAATAACCGGTTAGACAATTTGTCTAATCGGTTAGTCCTCTTAAAAAGCCTTTCTACGTGATTCTTTAAAGCCATACTAACCGGTTAGGGATTTGCCCTAATCGGTTAGGCCATTCAAAATGGCCAAATCCTGTTTCATTAAAACCATGAGCTAACCGGTTAGGCAATAGGCTTAATCGGTTAGGCTCTCTGTAAAGGAGCTTGTTTACGTGTTATAAAACACTCCTAACCGGTTAGGGAATGATTCCTAATCGGTTAGGGCCTTTTATGAGCAGAGAGGCAATGTCTCTGACTTGCAAAATAACTGGTTAGGAATACATCCTAATCGGTTAGGCCCTTAAAAAAAGGTTCTGACTATAAAAGCTCATAACTCCTTGGTTCTTTATCCGTTTTAAGCAAATGATCATTCATTGGAAAGATCTTTGAGTCTATTTTCATATGAAATAAGTTTCAAAGCAAAAATCAAAGTATTTTAAAATATATGATCAAAAGAGTAACTAAAGGTCAGTTTTACAAAATACAAACTTGACTATTTTTCATAGAAAAGAACTACCACCATGATTAGCTTTTCAAAACTTGTTTGTTGGGCATTTTGGCATGTGAAAAATCATTTGTAAATATTTGAAAACATATTTGAGCTTAGTGTGATTCCTTTTTACCTTTACATATGATCTAGACCTTATAGGTTAATCTTGAATATTCTTGGAGCTTGATCAATGCATTTCCATTTATTTCTTGTTTGTTATCATCAAAATCATTCTATTAGTCAATACTAATTACATTCATAAGCCTCATAAATGTACTAGGTGCATTAGTTAAACCAAAGGGCATTACCAACCATTCATACAATCCATATATAGTTTTGAAAGTTATTTTTCATTCATCCCCCTCCCTTATCCTAATTTGATGGTACCTATTTTTTAAATAAATCTTAGAAAAATAACAAGAACCATGCAATTCATCAAGAAAATAATCAAGTCTAGGGATAGCATGTCAATACTTGATAGTGATGTTGTTGATGACCTACAATCCGTGTACATTCTCCATGTTCCATCTTTTTTTGGCACCAAAATCACGGGTACAGCACATGGGCTCAAGTTTTCCCTTATCCATCCTTTTTGCATCAACTCCTCCACTTATTTTTGGATCTCCTTTGTTTCTTGAGGATTGCTGCTATAGGCTGGCCTATTGGGTAGAGAAGCACCCAGAATGAGGTCCATGTGGTGTTCTATTTCCCTCATTGATGGAACCATGGGGTATTTCTTTTGGGAACACACCTTCAAATTCTTACAAAATAGACTCAACATCACTAGGCAAAGAGTTAGCATTAGAATTCAAGCAAGCATCTTTGTATAAGAAAATGTACATAGGTTACCTTGCAAAGAATGCTCTTTTCACCTCACTTTCTTTTGCAAAGAAACTCTCAAATTTTCTCTTATTCTTTTTCTTTCCTTCTTTTTCCTCTTTCTTGTGAATTTTGTCCTCAAAAGTGGAATTTTTCTTTTTTTCAAGATCCTCCTCTTTTTCTCTCAGGTCTTTTCTCTCTTGTTCTCTCTTTATTTTCAACTTCTCTTGATCCTCATAAACCTCTCTTGGAGATAATGGAACAAGTATGACCTTAAGAGCATTATGTACAAAAGAGAACTTATTAGTGAAACTATCATGAGTAACATGTCTATCAAATTGCCAAGGCCTTCCAAGTAAAATATAGCTGGCCTCCATGGGAACAACATCACATAGGACTTCATCATTATATTTACTAATTGAGAAGCTTACCAATACTTGTTGGTTCACTAACAACTCACCATCCTCACTTAGCCATTGGAGCTTATAAGGTCGCGAGTGTGGAGTAGTCTTTAGGTTGAGTTTGGTCACCAATCTAGTACTTGCAACATTGGTACAACTTCCTCCATCAATAATCAAAGAGCACACCTTCCCTTGAATGAGGCATTTTGTGTAGAAAATATTCTCTTTTTGGCTTTCATCTTTCTTTTTAGCTTGACACCCCAACAATCTTCTTACCATAAATAAGTCTCCCTCTTGTGGAATAACCTTACAATCACTTTCCTCCTCACTTGATGAAATAGAAGAAGATTCACTAGTGATGCTCCCGTTGTCCCTCATCACCATTGTTTTCTTATTTGGGCATTGAGAAGATATGTGTCCCCTTCCCAAACACTTAAAGCATTTAATGTCCTTATTTTTAGAAGTAGAAGATGAAGTAGAAGTAGTAGGCAAGGTGGCCTTAGGGGCAGCCACAGATTTCTTTAGACTAGAAGAGGATCCCTCCTTCTTTTGCTTGTCCTTCCAACTTGTTGTGTTGAAATTAGAAGAAGCCTTCTTCAAAGTACCATTCCTCTCGAGTTGTTGCTCCATCTTCATGGCTTGATGCACTAAGTCTTCAAGCTCAACATAATGTTGCAACTCCACAATATCACTAATGTCTCAATTGAGACCATGAAAAAATCGAGCCATGATTGCCTCCCTTTCTTCAACAATGTTGGCTCTTATCATGGCAACCTCCCTTTATTTGAAGTACTCATCCACACTCCTACTCCCTTGAGAGAGTCTTTGTAACTTATTATGTAGCTCCCTATGATAACAAGAAGGTACAAACCTCCTCCTCATCAAAGTCTTCATTTCATCCCAAGTAATGATAAGATGATCTCTATATCTTGCCCTTTCTTTTTGAACTTGATCCCACTAAATCAATGCATAATTCGTGAAATCAAGTGCAGCCACTTTCACTTTCTTTTCTTCATTGTAGTCGTGACATGAGAAGATTTGCTCAATTTTTATCTCTCACTCAAGATATGCTTCCAGATCATTCTTCTCTTGGAAGAAAGGTATTTTGATATTCACACCCCCAGACCTTTCTCCCCTTTCACCTCTCTCATTTTCTCCATCTCTCCTCTCATGTCTCCTTTTCCCTCGTTGCCTTCTACCATCTCTCATTTCTTTTTCGGATTCATGAGATTTTTCATCATGGTTGGAAGTTCTATCCCTCTCTAACCTGTCAATCCTCTCATGGATTTTATCACTTTGCCTTTGAAGAAGCCTTTCCAAATGTCTAGTTAGGGCTTGCATTTGGAATGTCATTGCGGCTGTCCTTGGGGAAGAAGGGAGACTTCCACTTGGATCTCATTCCTTAGACATTGTACAAAATCAACATGTTAGTGAACACAATAAAACAAGGTCCTCACTCACCCTTCTCACGTGTTTTCCTCTTAGAATTGTAGTTCTCTCGTGTTTACACACATCATGACTTTTATATAACAACCTCTCTTGCCTTTTCCCACTCAAGTCCTCTTTACAAGCCCTTAAAGTGAATCACAAGCTAATCAACACAAAAGTACTCACACACAATGTAAACAATTCACACAAAGTCTAAACACTCAATAGGCCAATAAAATGTGAAATACTTTTAGATAAAACCAAAGAGCCCAAAAAGACAAATAAGAAAAGCTAATAAAGAACAAGGCACACTTAAATAGGAGTTGATTAAGATAAGAAACAAGAACAAGTGTAGAGTAGAAATGATCAAATTAGCAAAGGAGAATTATAGCACCAAAGTCCACCAAGTAAATGTTAATATTCAAGAAGACTAAAACACTCTAAATATGTAATAGGGACGAAAAAAATAGCTGCTGTATTTTTTTTTTAACTTTTGGTATTCATGTTTTTTTTTTACACAAACAGCCCCACACAAGTTAAAGGAGTGTCAACAAGATCAAATAGTCAAGGAAGGTGCTATCTAATACATAAACATCAAAATATAAAAATGGACCAAACTTAGAACATAAATCAAGAATAAGTACTAAATTGAAAGAACACTAGATCATAACCCAACTCTAGGATCCTAGCTCTTGATACCATATGATATGATCCATGAATGGAACATATGATTTTCGGATCTTCCTTGAGTTGGTTCTCTTGTAACCAAATTTCAACAACAAACAAAAAGAAGAAAATTAAACAAATATTGATGTAGAAGAATAAGAAGTGGTATGAAGAACAAGTAAGATAGAAAATTAAAAGATGAAATTAGACAAGAAAATGAAAAATAGCGCCATAATCTCAATCCTATTGAAGAGAAAAGAGAATGATAAGCCTTGTGTAGAATCGCCACAAAGGTATAAGGAACCTTTGATAAGATTCAAGTTATAGTTCTCTCTAAGAACCCAAGAGGCACGAAATGGCTCTCTCAAAAATGGTGAATTCCTCCACTTTTATTAATCTTCCCAAAATATCCTTTTGGAGTACATGAGTTCCCTATTTATAAGCTAAGCTTGAAACTGTTTGCAGCCCTTAAAGTCCTAAAATGACACTTGAAATCAAGGGATAAATTCTCACTATCATCATAATGACTGAATAAATTCTCACTATCATCATAATGACTGAATAAATTCCCATTATCATCATAATGACTTAGGAAATCTTTAAAGCCCCAAAACTAACTTATGAAAAACCAAAGGACATCTGAACTTATTCCAACAAAATAAAATACAAAAATTACAAAATAATAAGAAAATTGGCTTTAATATGAGGTCCCAATTAATTGGCCCAATGAACCAGCCCAAATCTCGCCAAACACAAGTCCTAATTAGAGTCCTCTTTCATTTAGATTAATTACACTAACTTGGGTTCTTCTTCTTCCTTATCTTACTGGAGATTGAATATGTTGGCCACCTCTTGTTGTAAAGCTTCCTTAGCCCTCTTGGACCTTGACCTAGTCATAGGCTCTCTTAGCCCAATTAAAGCATCCTCCTTCTTAGCTTTTCCTTTGCCACTTGATGGTCCTCCTTGGTCTTCGTCAGGTTATGTTTAGGAGTTTTAACGAATATGAAATAGTGTGACTCATAATAAAATGTAATAGAAATATAAGGAATGAAATAGAAAGATGTATGTCACTCTCTTATTTGAGAGTTGAATGAAGGAATGGAAAGGAATTAAGCCACTCCTCTTAAACTCCCCAATTTGGAGGGGCAACAAATTGACCTTTCCAATGGCATGGAGGGGTCTTGGAGTCCATCCTTGGCCATTCAATTTCTTCTCATAAAGTAACTCCAAAACACACATTTTATGACATTTACCATACCATTCCATGTCATTCCCTTACTTTCCATTCATCCAAACATAATTTTACTGAGTTATTTTAAAAACAACAAGAATATAATCTAATTTGGAGAAAATGACAGTTTGTTGGATGGTGGTATTCTATTAGTTCAAAGATTGCGACTTATATGGATCTTGCTACATGGTTAATGTCGGTATCCTCTACCCATGGTTCCTTACTCGACTGACTAGTCAACTTTATTTCATGGGTCGTGTGGATGATGGCCAGTCTGCTAGTCATGTATTGAGGGGTGGTTACGACTACAGGACCTATCAGATTCGGGCATAGGCAACTGTGCGAAAGACATCTGAGGCGAGGTGGCCTCATATGAACTGGGTGATGCGTCTTGAATCAACGAATGAACCAAGTGTTTTCTCAGTGGGTACTCAAATTTTTCCAATAGAGAAATTCTAAAATACTCTCAAAGTATTACTTTGCTAGATCTTGTGATTGGCTATGCTATAGTGAAGATTAGTTTTGATGATAACAAACATGAAGATTATGAGAAGACCAAGTCCAAGAACTTTAAGATTAGCTTTAGGACTTAGAGTCTTTGTACGGAGACCTTTTTGGATATCTCATGGTTTTTACAAGAAAAGATAAAAATGTTTTTGAAAATAATTTAAAGGGTTTTGGTATTTTGAAAAACATCTGGGCTCTTTCTCAAAGTATCTTCAAGTGTTTTTGAAAACAGAGTTATTCGAATAAAGACTTCTTTATTTGAATAAATCAAAGTTAGAAAAATTGTATTTCCACTAAATTATTTGAATAACCCATGAGTTATTTGAATAATGTTTTCAAAATCATGTTGCGCGTCTCTGATTTCTCAAGTGTTATTCGAATAACATCTTTGTTATTTGAATAAAAGCGTTTTAAAATGGCCTGTTTTTTCATAGGCTATTCGAATAACTTATGTGTTATTCGAATAGAGCTATTTCTCAGAAATATTTTTAAAAGCAGTGTTATTCGAATAGACATCAGGTTATTCGAATAACCATCTCCAAAACTAATTATTTTGAGAACGTGTTATTCGAATAACCCAAGGTTTATTCGAATAAACATGAATCCTATTTTAGAAAGAAACGACTATATTTTGTATTTATTACGTGAATTAATTGCCCCAACGGCTATTTTCTTCTAAAACTCTATAAATAGAGACCGTGGGTCTCTTCTGTTAATTGTCCAGCTATCTGAATAATTTTACGCTTGCTTTGAAAATGTGATTTATAATTTTAACATTTTTTCTATGCTCTTTTTGCGAAAAATTTGAGATATCCTTAGAAAGCTTCTTAGCGCTTCAATTTGTGATATTTACTCTGTGTGAGAGTTTCTCTTCATCTATTTTCTGCTTCTCTGTATCGAGCGTGAGGTATCCCTGCAAGCTGAGGCTTTAGCACAAGGGTAGAGTTTCCCTGTGTGTGAAAAATGTTTTATTTTGTAACGGTAGCAAGCACCTATTGAAGCTTGTATTCATAGTGAAAAATCTCGGATATTTTTTGAGGACTGGACGTAGGTTACAAGTGGTTTAGTGGTCAAACCAGGATAAATATTGTGTCTACTCTTCTCTTCTCAATCTCTTTATTTACTGCAGTTTATTATTATTGCATAATTGTTTACTACTATTCTTAAGTTATTTCTTCTTCCTCTCATAATTTCACATCTTTTATTTAATAACTTCAACATTTATTTTTGTTTTAAAAGCATTTGCAAAAAATTTTTATACTCAATTCACTCCCCTTTTAAGTACTAGAGCCACTTGGTAACAAGTGGTATCAGAGTTAGACTCTTGTTTAAAGAGCTTAGCAGCTTCAAGAGAACATGACTTTCTCAAATGGCTTTTCAAAGGGATCTTCCATAAACTGAACGCCTTTTTTTTCAATGGGGATGGTTATGCCTATTGGAAGGAAAGAATAAAAATCTTCATCAAAGCTATTAATCTCGATGTGTGGGATGCTGTCAAAAACGGTGCATTTATATCTACAAAAGAGGTCGATGGTTTTAAAACTAAGACACCAAGAAGTGATTGGTCTGATGAGGATAAAAGAAAAGTTCAACACAATTTAAAAGCCAAAAACATCATTACCACTACCTTGGGGTATGATGAATTTTTCAGAATTTCAAATTGTAAAACTGCTAAAGAAATGTGGGACACTTTACAAGTCACCCATGAGGGTACTAGTGAAGTAAAGAGGTCAAGAATAAATTCTCTTACTTGTAAATATGAATTATTTAGAATGAAAAAGCATTCAAGAAATGTAAAAGAGGTTCACCCACATTGTAAATCATCTTGCTTCATTAGGAAATAATTTTTCTAATGAAGATTTGATTGACAAAGTTTTGAGATGTCTGAGCAGGATTTGGCAACCCAAGGTGACAGCCATATCAAAATCAAAGGATTTGTCAACAATGACATTGGCTACCCTCTTTGGGAAATTTCATGAACACAAAATGGAGCTGAGCAGGTTAAGTCAAATCGAAGAAAATGATAAGAAGAAAAAGGGAATCGCACTTAAAATCACCTCCTCCAATATCAATAATAATGATAGAGATGAAGCAGACAACCTTGAGTTGAATGAAGAGAATCTCAGTCTTTTGGTAAAGAAATTTGGAAGGTTTTTCAAAAAGAACGGAATTTAATGAAGGCCGCCGTTCTCTCGAAAGAAGACCTATTAAAAAGGGAAAGGAGCATAATTAACTCCAACCTGTTAAGAGTGCAGAAAATCGGGCCACATAAAGATAAAGTGCCCAATATACCAAAAGAAAATGGAGAAATATGAAAAGAAACCCTTCAAGGACAGAAAAGGAAGAAGAGCCTACATAGCATAGGATGATAATAATATGGACTCCACTGATAGTTCAGATAGCGAAGAAGCCCATCTATGTCTTATGGCCAAAGGAGAAGGAGAAGAAGAAAGTGACAATGAGGTGTGCTTGAAGGCTAGGATCTCAAGTTGATATCTCGATAGCAGCTGCTCCAAGCACATGACCAGAGATGACACCAAGTTCACATTTCTTGTTCCCAAGAATCATGGGCATGTTACATATGGTGATAATAATAAAGGAAAGATTCTTGGAATCGAAAAAGTCGGTAAGAGTCCTAATTCCTTTATAAATAATGTATTGCTTGTTGAAGGACTCAAACACAACTTACTTAGTATTAACCAATTATGTGATAAAGAAAATAAAGTAATTTTTGATTCAAACTATTGCATAATCGAAGATAAAAATGATAAGCATGTTAAGTTCATCGGTCATAGAATTAACAATATTTATATGATTAGCCTTGATGACATATCCTCAAATGATACAAAATGCTTTTTAAGTAAGAATGATGATTCATGGTTATGGCATAGGAGAATTGCACACATTCACATAGATCATCTAAAAAAATTAGTCTCTAAAAAGCTAGTAATTGGACTACCTAAGTTCAATTTTATAAAAGATAAATTATATGATGCATGTCAAAAGGGAAAATAAGTAAAAATTATGGATATAAGTTTGCCCCAAATGATTTTATATGTTAAGTTTTGATGATGACAAATACAAGACTAAAAGAATACTTTGCTTATGTGCTTTGTTGCATCCTATATAGAGCATATCCATTAGTAATTGATAAATATCTTATTTGAATATATCTATGAAAGTCTTATATGCATGTTAAACTAACTAGAGTTATACATTTATGAATCATGCATATGAAGATATTAAATTATGATACTGGACTAACTATGCTTATTTAAGTGAGCAATACTTTGTAGGATAGTCCAAGTACTAAGAGTGAGCATTGCAACAAGAAAGTAAAACATCTCAATTAAGCTCAACACAAGGAGAATGTGAACGGATATTTCATGAAGGTATTGATAACATCAAAGTCATGTCAAAGACCAAGTCCAAAGGAAGATTAAATGGTATAGCTTTTAGGACTTAGGGTCTTTATGTAAGAAGTCTTATGGATATCTCAAATATGTTTTTTAAAATCTTTACAAATGATTTTCATATGTTAAAATGTCCAACAAACAAGTTTTGAAAAGCTAGTTTTGGTAATAGTTCAAATCTATGAAAAATAGCAAAGT
Source organism: Ormosia semicastrata (assembly GCA_029884595.1). Taxonomy (NCBI): domain Eukaryota; kingdom Viridiplantae; phylum Streptophyta; class Magnoliopsida; order Fabales; family Fabaceae; genus Ormosia; species Ormosia semicastrata. Next base: position 2,633,537 of record JAQQTO010000061.1, on the reverse strand, counting down.
TTGAGTTTTGTAAAACTGACCTTTGGTCACTCTTTTGATCATATCTTTCAAAATATTTTGAATTTTGTTTTGAAACTTCTTTCAATTGAAAATAGACTCAAAGATCTTTTCAATGACTGGTCATTTGCTTTAAACGGATAAGAAATGAAGAAGTTATGATCATATGAATTTAGTTTTCAAAATCTGTAAGGAGTATTCGAATACAGCTTGTGGTATTCGAATACCACAGCACAGAAAACATTCCAGAATGGGTTTTTTAAAAGGGGCATTCGAATACATGATGTGGTATTCGAATACCACAGCCCAAAAGTCATTCCAGACTCTATTTTAAATAGAGGTATTCGAATACCTCTTTTGGTATTCGAATAACAAACTTCAGAACAGCCTTTCTAACGTGTTTTAAATAGAGGTATTCGAATACCTCTTTTGGTATTCGAATAACTGACTTCTGAATCATTTTTTTATGAGATTTGGAACAGTGGTATTCGAATACTCAATGATGGTATTCGAATAACCCATGAGAATTCTGTTTCTTTTTTGAATTCATACGTAAACGTATTTGCTTTAATTATCACATTAATGACTCAACGGCTATTTTCTGATCAAAGGCTCTATAAATAGAGGCCGTGCCTCACATCTGAAATACGCAAAATTTCTGAAATTATTTTGGTTGTGCTAAAATGCTGTTTACATAATTCTCTCTTTTTCTCTGTGCTCTTTTGGTAAATTTCTGAGATATCCTTAGAGAGCTTCATAGAACTTCAATTTGTATTATTTACTCTGAGTGAGAGTTTCTCTTCATCTATATTTCTGTTCTTCTATATTGAGGGTGAGGTATCCTTCAAGATTTGTAAAGGGGGTGAGGTATCCCTCTAAGGTTTGTGTAAGGATGAGGTATCCTTGCAGGCTGAGACTTTAGCACAAGGGTAGAGTTTCCCTGTGTGTGAAAAATGCTCTCTTATGTAAAGGTTGCAAGCACCTATTGAAACTTGTACATATAGTGAAAAATCTTAAACTGTGTTTCGGGGACTAGACGTAGACCACAAGTGGTTGGTGGTCGAACCAGGATAAATATCGTGCCTGCTCTTCTTCTCTTTATCTCTTTATTTTATGCAATCTTTATTTTATGTAATTTTATATTATTGTACACTTATTCATTTGCTATTGTTAAAGCTTTTCTTTTATCTCATTCCTTTTGTGCTTTTATTTAATTAGTTTTAATATTTGTATTTTAATTAAAAGAAGTTTTGCCAAATTTTTTAATACCCAATTCACCCCCTTTCTTGGGTAATGGTTGCCATGACTAACAAAAATTTCTTTTAAAGTGAAAAATATAATTTCAACTTTTAAACCTTTATAGCTTTTGCATATGGATCTTTTTGGACCATCTAGAACTATGATCTTTGATAGGAATTACTATACTTTAGAGATTGTAGATGATTTTTCTAGGTTCACATGCACTTTATTTCTTTCAAATAAAAATAATGCATTTCTAACATTTAAAAAACTTGCCAAAGTTATCTAAAACGAAAAAGGTTTTTCTATTTTCTCTATAAGAAGTGACCATGGTGGCGAATTTGAAAATCATACTTTTGAAACTTTTTGTGATGAACATGGTATTGAGCATAATTTTTCTGCCCCTCCACAACAAAATGAAGTTATAGAAAGGAAAAATTGATCTTTAGAAGAAATAGCGAGAACTATGCTCAATGAGGTTGCTCTTCCTAAGTATTTTTGGATGGATGCTGTAAGCATCGCTTGTTATGTAATGAACAGGGCCCTTATAAGGCCAATTTTAAAGAAAACCCCATATGATTTATACAAAGGAAGAAAGCCAAATGTCTCACATTTTCTTATTTTTGGTTACAAATGTTTTGTTTTGAACAATGGAAAAGACAACCTAGGCAAGTTTGATGCTAAGTCTGATGAGGGTATATTTCTTGGTTATTCAAATCATAGCAAAACTTTTAGAATTTATAATAAGAGAACTATGATGGTTGAAGAATCCATTTATATTGCATTTGACGAAACTAACCCAAATGGATCGAGAAAGGATTTTATTGTTGATGATGTTGCAGAGGCTTTGGCAAAAACTCACTTCGATGACAAGGGAATAGAAGGGAGAAAGTAAGAAGAAAGTCAAGAGGACCCCCCAAATCAAGAGAACTCACAAGCCATGGACCTTCCCAATGAATGATGAACCTCAAGACACCATCCACTTGACCAAGTAATAGGTGATGTATCCAAAGGTGTAAGTACTCAAAACTCAATTAGAAATGTATGCAACCATATGGTTTTCGTTTCTCAAATTGAACCTAAAGACTTAAATGAAGCTTTTAATAATGAACATTGGATCTTGGCAATGCAAGAAGAACTAAATCAATTTAAAAAAAAATCAAGTATGAGAATTGGTTCCAAGGCCTAATAATCATCCAATTATAGGTACCAAATGAGTCTTTTGGAACAAGCTTGATGAAGCTGGCCTAATAACAAGAAATAAAGTTAGGCTTGTTGCTAAATAGTATAATCAAGAAGAAAGAATAGATTATGAAGAAACCTATGCACCTGTAGCTAGACTAAAAGCTATTAGAATGTTACTTATTTATGCTTGCATCATAGATTTTAAGTTATATCAAATGGATGTTAAAAGCACTTTTTAAAATGATTTTATTCAAGAGGAGGTATACGTTGAACAACCTCCAAGCTTTGAAAATCATGAACTACTCAACCATGTTTTCAAACTTAAAAAGGCCTTATATGGCTTAAAACAAGTTCCTAGAGCTTGGTATGAAAGGTTGAGTAAGTTTCTTTTAGAACACAATTTTTCAAGAGGCAAAGTTGATAAAACTCTTTTTATTAAAAACAAAAAGCATGACATCCTTTTTGTACAAGTCTATGTAGATGATATTATCTTTGGTGCTACTAACTAGTCTCTATGCAATGATATCTCTAATATCATGCAAAGCGAATTTGAGATGTCCATGATGGGAGAGCTCAACTTCTTCCTTGGGCTTCAAATTAAGTAAACAAGGAGTGGAACCTTTATTAACTAATCCAAGTATTGCAAAGAACTCCTCAAAAGATTTGGGATAGATAACTCAAAGCATATGGACACCCCAATGAGCACCTCATGCTACTTAGACAAGGATGAAGCAGGTAAACCTGTTGAAATCACCAAATACAGATGTATGATTGGATCCATTCTCTATCTCACTGCTAGTAGACCAGATATCATGTTTAGTGTATGCATGTGTGCTAGATACCAAGCTAATCCTAAAGAATCACACTTAAGTACAGTAGAACGAATTATGAAATATCTTGGTGGCAGTTTACAAGTGGGCTTGTTGTACCCCAAAGGTGCCACTTGTAGTCTTGTTGGTTATTCCGACTCCGATTTCGCTGGTTGCAAATTGGATAGGAAAAGCACTAGTGGAATATACCACTTGCTTGAAAGCTCTTTTGTTTCTTGCCATAGCAAGAAACAAAATAGTGTGGCATTATCTACCGCTGAGGCTGAATATGTAGCAACCGAGAGTTGTTGTGCCCAAATCTTATGGATGAAGTAATAAATTCTAGACTTTGGTATTCGGCTTGATCACATCCCTATATGATGTGACAATACTAGTGCAATCAACTTGACTAAGAATCCTATTATGCATTCAAGGTCTAAACACATTGAGATAAGACATCATTTCATAAGGGATCATGTTCAAAAAGGTGATTGTGTTTTAGAATTTGTTGAAACAACTAATCAACTTGCTGGTATTTTCACAAAACCTTAGCCTAAAGACACTTTCTTCCACTTAAGAAGAGAACTTGGAATTCTAGATCAATCTTGCATATAGTGCTTATATTTACTATTTCATTATTGAGCTATTAATCTTGAATTTTTTATTGACTTGAGCATTGGAGATATCCCCAAAATCTCTTTTTGTAGGTAAATCATCATAAGGTAAGTCTCTGGACCTTTAAATTTCTCTTCTAGTCATGTTTAATAATGTCTTTCTGACAGGTTTATTTGAATAAACCTGTGGTTATTCAAATAAACTACATCAGTTGCCAAGAAAATCTGTTGCATATTAGTTTTATTTGAATAAAACATAATTTATTCGAATAAACTGAGACAAGCAACCATAGTTTTTATTTTCTCATATCTGTCTTATTCGAATAATTCCAATGTTATTCGAATATATATGTTGCATATGCCTTTGTCTTCATGATTTATTCGAATAAAAAATGATTTATTCGAATAAACCTGAAATGGATTTCTTGATCCTGTGTTTTATCTTTTTTGCCTTATTCGAATAAGCAAGCCCCTATTTGAATAATGCCTTCTTAAGGCATTTGCTCTTTTCTGGTTATTCGAATAACCATAGGGTTATTCGAATAAATGCTTAGCAGATAGCTCCATCTCAGAACCAGTTATTCGAATAACTTCTAGCTGAAACATCACAACCTTTGGTGTCCACGCTATTTTATTCGAATAACACCCTTATTATTTGAATAAACACGGGCTTCTTATAAATACCCAGCCCTGTCCCAGATTCATTTATCTGGTTTTCATCTATTGTAAACATGAGCTTCTCCCTCTCGTATCCTTCACCATACTCTGTTCCAGGTTCATTATCTCTTCTCTTTCTTCTTCCACCTCTTTACCTTTTCTCCCCGTGACCACCATCCCACCATGGCCTCTTCCCCTTCTCGTACCAAATGACCACGCATGAAGACAGCCCCCTGCTATAATCCTTTGGATCTTCGAAGGCTGTCCTCCAACCAAGAGGAACTGGGTCACTCTGTTTCGCATTTTTGGAAGTGAAATCTTATGTACCCGAAGTACATTGACCTGAACTTCTTCCATAACGAAGGAGGTTTTGATTTCCTCAACCTTTTGGCCACTCAGGGTGTGCTTCGCTTCTGCTCACACCAAGTTGCTCTTTACCCTGACTTGGTAAAGATATTCTACTATAACATAAAGATTATTGGGGAAGACCTGCATTCAGATGTCTCTGATCAGCACATGGTTATCACTCCCAGTGATTGGCAACAGATGTTTGGGTTGCAAACCATTGGGCATAACACTGATGACGACATCGATGCTCTGGACCAAGAGTACAAGAAGCTTCAAGCCATTGAAGACCTGCTGAAGCCTGGTCTGGCCCTACCTCCTAAGGGCGTAAGGGGAGGCATGATGAAGAGCCAAGACAGGCTCTTACACTATGCCTATGCTCACATTCTGGCACCTCAGGGAGGTAACTACGCCTACTTGAGTGAAGATGACATCTTCATGATGTGGCTTATCAAGAAAGGGTACCAGGTTAACTGGCTTGCGTCTATCATGAAGCATATGATGAAAGTAGAGGGCAAAGAACAGTCTGATTTGCATTATGGTTTAATCACCTCTGCCTTCCTAGGCAAGTACCCTCAAGTGTTGGAAACTGAGTGGGCGACAAAGCTGACTCGCCATCATGTTTTTGGGTCCTTTACCCTGAACAAAATGAAGATGGTGAGAACTTCTTATGGCTAGGTGTATCTTGATGAAGTTGAAGACAAAGACCAAGAAGAAGTCCCTACTGCCCCTGCTGCTGATGCACCTACTCCTGCTGTTCTTGATCCAATTACTTTGGATCAAATCATGGTAGCCTTGCAGGACAACAGGGCCTACATGGAGAACACCTTTCTATTCTGTTTGACAGGATAGAGGGTGTAGAGCATGAACAGGCCGCCCTTCGCTCTTTGTTGACTTCGCTAGCACCTGACTCCCTTCCTCCGCCACCGGATGCCTACTTTTAGGCTTTACTTTGTTTTTGTTTTGTTTTGCTTTGTATTTGGTTATGCACTGGTTGTTCTTATTGTACATGTAATTAGCATATTTAATATAAATGCAATAGCTGTTTTGATCATGTACTCTATTTATTCTATACAAGCATTATCTGTTTTATCTAGAATTATATGCATATCTTGTTTGCAATGCCTATTATTTGTTTTGCCTTGATCCCCTATGCTTTTTTATCATGCCAAAAAGGGAGAAAAATATCAGGTAATTCTTGAGAAAAGCCAAGTAAAAATAAAATCAATTATTGGATTCCAAAAGAAAAGGGGAGCTGCGCACATCTTTGATTTAAAACACCTATTATAAAAGAGAGGGGGAGTAAGTTCTTCAAACTTTATCTTTGTGAATTCCAGTTTATCTAAACTAATGCTTTTCTCAATAATAGTTTGTCATCATAAAAAAGTGGGAGAATGTGATTAGCTATGCTGCAGTGAAGATTAGTTTTGATGATAACAAACATGAAGATTATGAGAAGACCAAGTCCAAGAACTTTAAGATTAGCTTTAGGACTTAAGAGTCTTTGTACGGAGACTTTTTTGGATATCTCATAGTTTTTACAAGAAAAGATAAAAACGTTTTTGAAAATAAAAACATCTGGGCTCTTTCTCAAAGCATCTTCAAGTGTTTTTGAAAATAGAGTATTTCGAATAAAGGCTTCTTTATTCGAATAAATCAAATTTAGAAAAACTGTGTTTGCACTGAATTATTCGAATAACCCATGAGTTATTCGAATAATATTTTCAAAATCATGCTGCGCGCCTCTGATTTTTCAAGTGTTATTCGAATAACATCTTTGTAATTCGAATAAAATCCTTTTAAAATGGCCTGTTTTTTCATAAGCTATTCGAACAACTTATGCGTTATTCAAATAGATCTTTTTGTTAGAAATCTTTTTAAAAGTAGTGTTATTCGAATAGACATCAGGTTATTCGAATAACCATCTCCAGAACTGATTATTTTGAGAACGTGTTATTCGAATAACCCAAGGCTTATTCGAATAAACATGAATCCTATTTTAGAAAGAAACGACCATGTTTTGTATTTATTATGTAAATTAATTGCCCCAACGACTATTTTCTTCTAAAACTCTTTAAATTGAGATCGTGGGTCTCTTCTGTTGATTGCCCAACTATTTGAATAATTTTACGCTTGTTTTGAAAACGTGATTTATAATTTTAACATATTTTCTGTATTCTTTTTGCAAAAACTTTAAGATATCATGAGAGAGCTTCTTAGCGCTTCAATTTGTGATATTTACTCTGCGTGAGAGTTTCTCTTCATCTATTTTCTGCTTCTATGTATTGAGGGTGAGGTATTCCTCAAGGTTTGTATAAGGGTGAAGTATCCCTGCAGGCTGAGGCTTTAGCACAAGAGTAGAGTTTTCCTGTGTGTGAAAAGTGCTCTATTTAGTAACGGTAGCAAGCACCTATTGAAGCTTGTATTCATTGTAAAAAATCTCAGATATTTTTCGAGGATTGGACGTAGGGCACAAGTGATTTAGTGGTCGAACCAGGATAAATATTATGCCTACTCTTCTCTTCTCAATCTCTTTATTTACTATAGTTTATTATTATTGTATAATTGTTTATCTACTGTTCTTAAGTTATTTCTTCTTCCTCTCGTAATTTCACATCTTTTATTTAATAGCTTCAACATTTGTTTTTGTTTTAAAAGCATTTGCAAAAATTTTCTATACTCAATTCACCTCCCTCTTGAGTGCTAGAGTCACTTGGTAACAGATCTTATAACTGTACAAATTTAATTTAAAAATATTTAAATCTCAATCTAATCGTCATCATAATTTTAAAGTCACATGTGTCACAATTTAATTAAAGTAGCGTAATACTGCAAGAGGGCAAGAATACATAAGAAACTCTTTTTCAAGTGGGTGAGTCCTATTCTACTAAAATATCGGAAGATTTGACTGAAGAATTATGAGGCATTTCAAAATTTTGGGGTTAGGGTTTGAATGGGAAAAAAAGTTTAGGAGGGGAAGATTTAGTGTATTTGGCGTAGTCTTCCTCTTGGATTCCTTTTTTTTCAAGTGGTTCTTCCTTAGGAACACCAAAAAGGTAATCATCGAGCCTCAACCCGAGAGAATGGAACCATTTTATAGGTTCTCACAGGCGATAGCCATTGTTTCATCCATGTTAAGGGTAGCCATTGTAGGTATCTTTTATGCGGTAAGAATGAGAGTCCCCCTTGTGTAGTAATAGGGTTGTCTTTTATAATATTTGGGATGCGAGAATTGAGCCCTTTAACACAGGTACAAGGACCCAAGCCACTTTAAGAAAAATTTTACCTAACCACTACTATCGCTCAAAATTGCGTAATCAATTTGTTCAACCTAAAAAAGTGTGTACATGTGAATCTGTTGTAACGATGATAAGGTTAGCTGAGGAACAATAGTAGCTATGATGATTTGAGGCTCCCATTCATTATTCATAATCTGATTTATTTTTATATATATTCTAATTCTGATTCTGATTTTATTTTAAATAATAGTAGATTGGTGTTTATCTACTGTGTACATTTTATTAATTAATTAAATTATTATTATTATTTAAATAATAATAATAATAATAATAATAATAATAATAATAATAATGAAAAATAAAAATGTATGAAGTTAGTGGTTATTAAGAGTGAAAAAAATTATAAGGTTAGAAGTTATTAGACGAGAAAATTCTTAAGGTTAGTACTAACTTGGAGAGAGAACGATATGTTGATTTAATTAATAAATTTTCTTAATTGTTAAAATAGACATAACCATTTATGTTGATTTTCAAAAGACAAAATTAGTTTTTTTTTATCAACAAAAAGAGTTGGTGCTAACCTTCGCATAAAGTATTGAAAGTTAGCATTTTTGTGTGTGTGTATATATATATGAGTTACTTAGAAAAATATAAATTACTCATTTATTGACTATAAGGGTTATGTGAGATTTTTTTAATGCTTGTATCATTTCTTTATTCATTATTATGTGGTTTAAATAAGATAAGTGTTAGGTGCTTGATCGTATCACGAGAGATTAATCTCTCACATAACGAGTAAGAAATACTTTGAGAAACAAAAAAAAAAAATTTAATCTTAATAGTTTTCACCTCTTTGGGATTTGATCTTTATAATTTTTTAAATATTAATCTCTATATTTTCACTCATTTAAGTTTTGGTTCTTATTTTATACAAATGATTAGTCCCTATAATTTGATTTATTAAGGTATAATGGGTCTCATAATTCTAAATTGTGGATTGCATCACCTAATGCGGCTGCAATATTACGGTTGTGGCCACCACCACAATTGCATCATCCCGTAATTGCAATGTGGTTCCAAATCACAGAAAAAGACCACAATGAGACAATAATGTACCCACATCAGCACCATGTTTCGGCCACAACAAACCGCAATGCGTTTCAAAAACTAATCTTCAGCCACAAAATATTTTATATTGTAATGACTACAATGTGCATCGTAATTATTGCAATGCCTGTAATTGCAACTATAATCACAATTTAAAATCATAATTAAGTCCATAAGGACTAAAATATAAATGAGTAAAAATATAAAAATTAATATGAAAATGGAATAATATAGATTTAAACCCAAATAAATGGAAACTATACTAACAAAAATCTTTTTTAAACCTATGTAATTCTAAAGTAGAAACACGGCTAGTTGGGAAAGCACTTTGACAATGGGTAGGTGACAGCCTTTGGATTAGGCAAACTACACGTGGAAAACTACATGAGTCGCAAATCAAGACTTCATGGTAGATGGGACTATCCAAACCATATATTTCAAAATGGAATCATGCCCATGTCCTTGACTAGTATGGGGCATCCAAACGGTATATTTCAAAATGGAATCTTGCCCATGTCCTTGACTAGTATGGGGCATATAATTTTAAGAATGCTTAATTAGTCAAACTTTCTAACAAACTCACCGTTACAGCCAATAAAATCCCTTCAAGCATCCTCACGCCATGTTAGGATGAAAAAGTAGGGAGAAAAAAAAAAGTTGAGGCCTTCGATCTTTATCCAAAATATAAATTAAGTAATTGACACATGGTTTGTATTAGACTATCAGTTTTCGTTCTTGTCCGTTTATGTAATGCGTTGCAGATTCAAGTCTAAAACTTTTCTACGCCTTCCACTAAATCTCTTATAATCGATCATCGTCTCAATAAATTTAAACTTCATATTGATTAGCTATCTATCATTCTAGCAACAACAAACATCAAATTCTAATTCAATAGAAGCGTAGAAGCCCCTTCAATTATAAAAAAAGAAAAAAAAAACCATGCGAGTTTGATTAATTCTACAAAGTCAAAAAAATCTGACTGAATTCAGCTCGATTTTCTCAAAATTTAAAAATGGTTATTGGAAAATTTAATGAGAAGCACTAATTCATCTAACGTTGTAGTAAAGAAATTTTGACGATTAAGTATTTTTCATAGGCATATATAGATATTATTTCTATGACATTCTTAAAATTCTTAGATTTGAAGTATGGATGTAAAACTCATCTCCTTTATTTTATTTGTTTTTAATGTTCGATGAGATATACATTACTGTGAAACTAATTCTTTGAACATTGTTATAACTAAGAAACCCTCTTAATATTTACCTTCTCTGAGGTTCGAATTTTAGTTCTTTTTTTAGAAGTGCGGCTCACTTGAAACTCATCACTGTATGTTGTATTGAAAGCAAGCTGTTGTGACTAGTCAAAAGTGCATGAGTCATACATTAATACAGTCAAACAAGTATAAGGTTGATTTCAAAGAGGCTTAGAGTTAAGTTTTAGGTATTGTTAAATTTATCTAATCTAGTTAAACAAAAATAATTAAGGTGTAAAAATAAAATAAATTAAAATTAAAATCAAAACATCTAAAACAAATATAAAGTATTTATTGGTTATACTAGTCTATCTTGGTATCCTAGGGATCCGTTTGTTTCTCTCTAACGGCGCCGCCAGGGTTCCAATGAAAGTGTGGTGTCTCACTCGTCTGTGAGGTGCTTCTCGTTGTCCGTGATGTCGTAAGAAGGTGGTGCTTTTGTTTTGCTGAAGTCTGGAGAGGGAGTGAAGGAGTGGGTGTGATGACGGAAGAGCTAGTCCAACGCTGGAAAAAGCTTACACTGACAGAGGAGGAAGCGGTGGCTATAGGGCCATGCAAGGAAGGAGGAGGTGGTTCTAGTGAGAAGGAGAAGTATCTGTTAGTGGACAGGTTGCAATTGATACATCCTTTTAACGAAGCAGTAATGAGAAGGACGATGGCAGCGATATGGCGTGCTATGAAAGGGATGGAAACGAAGAAGATAGGGGAGAGTCTTATGCTATTTGAGTTCTATCATAAGAACCGAGTCTTACAAGGTGCTCCATGGAGTTTTGACAAGAACCTTCTGGTGCTGATCCCCTACGATGGCAGAACTAGACCTTTTGAAATGGAGTTTTCAAACTCTCCATTCTGGATCAGGGTTCTAGACATGCCGATGATGTATATGACAAGGACATGGGGGGAAAGCATTGAGAACGTGGTTGGAAAGTTTTTGGATGTGGCGGTCGATGAGAATGGACAGGCCTTGGGCTCATCTCTTAGGATTAGGTAATAAATGTCGAGATTATCAAATTATATCAATTTATAACCGATTCATCAAAATTATTTGCAGTATAAGGTAACACTGGGTCGAGCTTGTAGATCACTCTAATTACGCAATCAAATTAAGAGGTTAATAAATAAGGGGAAAAAGTGTGCAAGATTAATCAACAAAAAATAATTAAAACGGTAAACAAAATTAAGAAAACAATCAATCTAAGAGAATTAATCAATCTTAATTTTAATTAATCCTTAATCACTATGAACCTATTCAATTACTAACCGAGTTCTTAGTCTTAGATCACATCAAGAAGCCTCAATATGATCCATGGATCCTCTACTAGATAATCATCTAGAATTCGTTCAATCAAGGTTAAACAAATTAAGCATCCATCTATTCCCAAATTAAACTAAAAATTAGAATCCAACCAAGCTAAATAATTCATCAAACACCTTTGATGCCTTGTTTAGCCTTTGTAATTCTCTATAAACACATGGTAATTACGCAATTACCATATGAAAATCTCAATCAAATTAAGCAACTCAATCAGAATTAAACAAAGAGGAAGGAGAGAAACTAGATTAATAATTGAATGTAGAATAATTAAAACAGAATCTCAGAATTAAGTATCAAGATTGTCAATTCTTAGGATTAATTAAAGGCTCTACCCCTCCATGAATGGGATGGAAGAACTTATAGAAAAAAAGAGAAAAACTCGAGAAAATGGAGAGGAAGAGAGATCTAGCTAGAGAGAGAATGAAAAGTGCTGAATGAGAAGATGATTTTTGTTATGTTGTTCTAACCTTTTAAACTAACTTCTAATTTGGCCTTACATGATTATAATTCTAATGAGTACAAAGCTGGGTCAATTAGGAATCATTGGGCCTAAGTCTCATGTCATTTAGAGGCCTAAAACTCAAGTTATGCTCAATTAAGTGGCCTAACTCGTCAACAACTCTCCTCTATTTTCCATCTTCAATTGCATGCCAAAAACGATGTAATTCAACTTAGTAGTCTTCATAAGAGTTGTATCTTCTTGTCTTAGCTTCTATTTGGGCTTAGTTTGACATTCATTAGACTCCTATAACTCAAGAAATAGGATAATGAGTACGAAGAGGTCAAGCTGTCAGGATCAGCATTCTAGCTCTTGCTTCAACTTCAGTTGAAAATTATCCAAACGTATGATCTAACTCCTGAGATCTTTATGAAACTTGTAGATATTTGTCTTAACTTTCCTACAAGACTAGAATCACATCAATCAGATATTTGAAACTCATATTATAGCCAAATTACTGAACACTGCCAAATAGACGAATTAAGACTAATTCATGCAATAATTCTTTCAATGATCCAATTAGGCCCAATATCAAAAAATGTGATAAAGTCAATTTAATTAAACTAAATTGAACCTTAATAAGCCTAGTGAGAGGATCATTAAATGAATACAATATCACTATAAGAATTTTATAAATTAGCTATCAAATTTAGGTACGAAAAATTTTGGTAGCTAATCCGTAGCTAATTAGCTACTGATTAAATTTTTGTAACTAAATTTTGAATAAAATTCTATCAAACAAATAACTACAGATTAGCTGTGGTTTAGCTACGAAAAATTTTGGTAGCTAATCTGTAGCAAACAGCTACAGATTAGCTATGAAATAAAATTCTCTAACTAAATTTTGAATCACGAAGAGAAAATGTTTATGAAACAAATAGCTATGAAATTGCTACAATTTAGCTAGGGAATTAAACTAAAAAAATTTATTTCGCAACTAATCCGTTAACTATGAATTAGCTACCAAATTTTTCCGCAGCTAAATTTCAATTGCCAAAAATTTTTTTTTTGACCAAATCAGCTTTCTTTAATCTTTTACGCGCGCCCATACTAAACTTTCCCAAATCCTCAAATCCCTCCTCCGTCCTTCCCTCCCTCTCATTCTTTCTCCCTCTCTTAAATCCCTCTGCCCAGACCAAATCACTCGCTCAATCTCAATCTCAAATCATTTCTTTCTCTCTTTCTCTCTCTGTCTCTCTCTCTCATTATTCGCTGAATGCCTCTCTCACCAAGAGCCCTCAAATACCTAATTCTCTCCCATGCCTATGGACCTTCCTTCCATTCCAAATCCCACCCAAAACCTGGGTTGAGCATCTTCCCTCTCAACTACCCCCACTACTCCGTTTTCACCCGCAAGGGCCTCGAATTCGACGTCTCCAAACCTGTATCTTCCTCGCTCAAATCCGTTGCCGTGCCCAATTGCAGGTTGAGGAGCGTCAGAGCCAAACACTTCGATGTTGCCACACTGGGTAATCTCTGCGTCGATATCGTCCTCAATTTCCCGTAGTTGCCCCTCATTCCGTCGAGGAACGCAAATCATTCATGGAACGGTTGGTGTCTTCTCCACCTGACAAGGTTCCTCCTCCCTCCCTCTCACCCCCAAATGGTTTCTATAACAAGATGATTCCTGTTTAAGAAAGAAAGTGTGTACCTTTGGACTTAGCGCAAATTAATTTGATTTTTGAATTCTTTGATTTCATCCATTTGTTTTGAATCAATTATAAGGCGAGAAATAACATGAGAATTCGGTGGTCTTGAAGTTAATTGAAGATTAAAGCTAAATTGGGTGGTGTGACATAAATTATATTTATAATTCTTCCTCTTATGATGATTAAAATTTAAAAATAAACCAATACTGGAGAGTGCACTATGGAGTAGGGCCCAGAACATGCTCCTTAAGCTCCATGAAACTATAAACACTTAAGCTATTATTGCATTAGCTGGTCTTCCTGTCTAGTATGACTATTTGTTGGCATAGTCCACTTACATATTGATGCAAACTTGTTATGTCAACTTTAATTTTGAATTTTTTTCTAGTCATTATATTTTAAGAAATAAGATATCGTTGTTTGAGTCCTGAAGACTTAAATATCACTAAATATTTTCAATAACTAGTATATATATATATATATAAGTTATCATTCCTGTATTTTTTAAAACCTTTTTATACTTTTCCTATCATATTTATTTACAACAAATGATTTTATTGTCTTGGATCCTATGGTTTTTGGTGTAGAAATATTGGGAAGCTGGTGGTAACTACAATATGGCTATAGCAGCTGCAAGGCTAGGACTTGGCTGCATATCAATTGGTCATGTGGGTAATGAAATCTATAGGAAGTTTCTGTCAGATGTGCTTCATGAGGAGGGCATTGGTATGGTTGGGATGAGTAATAATGATGATGTTGTCAACAGCTCTAGTGCCTTTTATGAAACACTTCTATGTTGGGTTCTTGTTGATCCTTTACAAAGACATGGTTTTTACAAGTAAAAATTATTTGTCTTGTAATTTTTACGTCACTATCTTGGTGGCTGTTGTTTGTTCTCATATTTTCTTTAACGAAGGCCTGAACAATGAACATTTTTTCTATATTAGTTGAGCTGATTTTTGCAAGGAGCCTACATTTCATTGGATGAGCAAATTGTCTAGAGAAGTAAAAATAGCTATTAAAAATTCAAAGGTCTTATGCTGTAATGGATATGGCTTTGATGAGCTCTCTCTTGGTATACTACTCTCAACAGTGGAATATGTTGTTGACGTTGGCACATCAATCTTCTTTAATTCTAGACCACGTGGAAAGAGTCTCTCCACTGGGACCCCAGAAGAACAAAGAGCTCTTAACCAATTTCTGAGAATGAGTGATGTTCTTCTTCTAACTTCTGATGAGGTTTCACTTATAGCTCTACTCATACAACTTTTATCCTTGATAGTATTATGGTTGCTTATAATTATGTGCTTTAAGCTTGTGCTTTGCATTTTCTGATATGTTGTTGTATAAGCTTTATAAACAATGAAGTTTCTCCTTCTATCTCTTTTATGAGCTATATATTGTTGTTTGCACTTTGCATTTAGATGCATGACAAGGGCTCCATGTTATATGTCTCCATCTTTCAATTTCTTGTTCTGATATTAAAGAATTCATATTCATATTTTGTGTTTATAAGGAACTTCTTAACCTTATGCAGTGGTTCCATCATGCCTATTAAGTATGGGCATGTTTTGTTTGGAAAAAGGATAATCTTTAAATTGAAAGTTTCCTGAAAAAGTTCATTTGCTTTTGTCAGTCAACAAGTCTAGAGTCTAATGGACCTTGTTTGTTATCTGTCTCTTAGGTTTTATTCAAAATATGGTAGCAGTAGCATCTGCATATCTGCATGTGGGATCAAAGTATGCCTAATTTGTAATATTTGTATAATTTAGTACTACAAGCTATTTGTGCTATAATTTTTGCATTGCTTTCCAAGTGGAAGATTAATGTCATTTTAAGTGGATTTCTTCATAACTATTCAGTCATTTTTTCATAGAAATTTGATTGTTACTAGATCAAAAGGTTAGAAACATAAGTTCCATGGATCTCTTTTGAAGCTTTAAGAAAATTATAAGACAATGCATCAAAACCAAATTTGGAGTCTTTTGAGTCATCCATGGTCCCTGCAGGTATAGTCTTGTCTACTCAGTTTTCTGCTTCATTGTCTAATCCAACATTTTCAATCTTGGACTCTGAGCTTTCTGTCATATATCTTTTTCCTTGAATGGCTTTATTGATATTAATCCTGTTAGCAATATATTTGTTACTTTGCCTAACAAAACCAAGATTCCAGTTTCTACTATAGGTTTTGTTCACATGGTACATATTTAGTTTGGCCTTACCATTAAATGCATAAGATCTGATAATGCAAAGGAATTATCCCTATCAAATTGTTTGGCCACTAATGAAACTTTACATCAATTCTCCTATGTAGAGAGACCTTAGCAAAACTCTATTGTTGACAGAAAGCATCAGTATCTCTTAAATGTTGTAAGAGCCGTTTATTTTCATCCTAGAGTTCGTATTTCTTTTTGGGGTGGTTATGTGTCCACTGCAACATATCTCATAAACAGAACCCCTTCTCCTATCTTGAAGCATAACACTCTGTTTTCCTTGTTGTACAACATAGATCCTAATTATCACCATCTTAAGATCTTTGTTTGCTTATGTTACACACCTACTCTACCTTCTACCAAAGATAAATTCTCCCCTATATCTCATCCTTGTTTGTTGGTGGGTTATCCAAATGGGTATAAGGCTTATAAACTCTATAATCTAACCACTAGAAAGTTCATAATCTCCAGAGATGTTGTTTTACATGAAGAATTGTTTCCTTTTCACTACACTGCATGTTAAAACCCTGACTTAGATCATTTTCCCAATATTGTCCTTCCTAAACCTTTCTCACAGCACATTGCCTTTCCTAATCTTACATCAAATAATTCTCAGCCCTCATTTACTTCTCATCCTTCTTCTATCCCAAAAGAGGCATCAGTACCTACACATTTTGCTCCTTCCACTAACCCTAAACTCGATTTACCTATGCTTGTTAGGAAATCCTCTAGACCTTCTAAGCAACTAGCTTACCATTCATATCAACATTAATAGTTTAATACTATCATTATTGTTTCATTATTAATAATCGACAGTGACTTAGCTAGTGAGTTTGTCAAATATATATATATATATATATTCAATTATTCTGAGCATTAATCAGGGGTCTTTCAAGGACTAATGAAATTTAAAGGTTACAGGTTCTATCAAGCTAGTTAGCTAGCTATAGGTTGGTTTTCTTCAAAGTTTTTTTTAAGATTAATTAAACTTTTAATTAGTAAAATCTAAAGGTTTCACTAAACTATATTTCACATCTCTTTGTTCACTCTTTTGTTCTGTCTTCATATATTATATATTAGTTATAATTACCCCTCCCCCTTTTTTGTGGTAGATAAAAATGGTCAAAGTCCAAGTTACTTTTACCAATTTTATTTTATAATTTTTTTAAAAAGTCAATATAAATAAAAATTCAATAAAACTATTTAAAATTAAAATATTATATTAATAAAATTTAAATTCCATTTTTTAATATATATGTCAGTGTTGATTTTCATAAAAGTATATTAGGTTGGCAATGGTGAGGTTAATGAGTTGAGTTGAGTTAAGGTGCCCTAATAGGGCAGTTGTAGAATGGAAGAAGGTGAAGGTGAAGGTGGTGGTGGAGAGGCGAAGCAGGCGAAAAGGAGTGGTAGTGATATGTGCTGCTTATGCAAGAAACGAAGAGCTTCACTAAAAAGACCTAAAACCCTAGAACAGATTTGCAGGGAGTTCTTCTATCGTGTGTTCGAGGAGGAGATTCATGACGTGATTGTTTGTAATAAGCTATTTAGAAGTGGGGAACGCATCGCAATTGGTGCTTCTGGTGGTAAAGACTCGACAGTGCTTGCTTATGTGTTGTCAAAACTGAACAAAACCCAATATTCTATCAAGTGAGTTAATGTTCTAGTAATTTGTATGTTGTGTTATATTTTTGGCTGTATGAATCTAAATTGCACGAGGTTGGTCCCATTTTATAAATAAGACACAAGGTTTCTTGTAGTAAAGATTTTACAATTTTATATTCTAATAGAGCTGAATCGTCCAGTCCCTTTCAGAGATTTGTATGAAAGTGTGCATAAGAGGAAAAATGGAGAATATGTCACTCAACGCTCGAAGAACTTTATTGTAGATCTCTTTAAAATTAAAACTAATCATATTTGTTAAGTTGTTGATTGTTTTGATAAAGTTTTTTAGGTTTTTCATTTCAGGACTCTTATGACACAGTGATATTAGACAAGTATGGAGAAAACTCTTCACTGCATCCTATGGTAGATCAGGAGATGTGGATGGAGGTTACGGGTCCCAACAAGAAGGGATAAGTCCATGACATGAGTCACAATTTAGGTATTAGCATTTATAGATCTAGCCCTTGTTCATCCTCACAGGTTGGTGGTTCCTCCTGCACTGTTCCGACACAAGCCATAAAGGAAGCTGTTAATGAAGCGATGGCTTCCTTTGTCCAGATGCAGCTGGTGCCCATTCTCCGTGAGATTGTTGGCTCCCAAGTAGGAAGTAGTGTGTCGCAGACACCATCACAAAGCGATGCAGTTAGGGATGATCATGAAGTTGATGATCATAGGATTAACTAAGATTGATTAGTTGTGTTTGTTGATGATAGGACTAATTTGTTTAGAACTATTTGTATTAATTTAGACTTACTGATTAGTTATCCTTTCTTTGTAGAACATGTTTTGATCTTACTAATATAATTATAATATTTTGTTGCTTTGTACAACTTATCTACTGGGTTTTTCTATTTGGATTGAAATATTTATACAAGTATAATTTTAAAATGTATCAATTATTATTATAAGATTAATTTTGGTTAGCTAGGGAATAGCTACAAAATTGCTACGAATTAGCTATGGAATTGCTATGGATAATTGCTAGGGAATAACTACGGATAATTACTACGGATTAGCTACAGATTTAGTACGAATTTGGCAACATAATAGCTAGGAAATAGCTACAGAATTGCTAGGGATAATTAGCTAAGGATTAGCTTCAGAATTGCTACAAATTTTGCAACATAATAGCTAGAAAATAGTTATGGAATTGCTACAAATTATTAAAATTAGCTACGGATTAACTACAGAATTGCTACGAAATTTTTCGTAGCTAATTACCTACGAAAATGAAGGAAACTCTAAACAAAAATTATCTACAGGTTAGCTTCGGATTAGCTATGAAAATTTAAAAATTAGCTATGGATTAGCTACAGAAATTTTTGGTAGCTAATTAGCTACGAGATTTAGACTAAGGACCAATCTGTAGCTAATTCGTAGCTAATAAATTTAGCCACTGTTTCATTATGGATTAGCTACAAATTTTTCCGTAGCCAATTTGTAAAATTCTTGTGTATATTACTATCAAATTCCCCCAAACTTATCTTTTGCATTCCCAGGCAAAACACAGAAGACCAAAATTAAGGAATAAAGAAAAACAACACAAACTAAAAAAAAAAATTTAAAACTCTAAATGACTCAATTTCCAAACATATTCAAGAATGCAAAAGTTTATAAGCAAGAAGAGCAACCAAAGATTCAAGAGATTAAAACATTCATGAGGGAATATTTCTTCACATCGCAAACCAACAAACAAGGTAGCTTCAATTTGAAAAGCTTGAGTCAAGAATAATAGATCCTCACAAGATACACTCTTAATCCCTTAAGTATTTAAAAGGTAGGTATTTCACTCAATTCAACCCATGAAAAATTGTACCATCATAAGCTTGCTTATCTTCTACTTCTCCGCTACTCAAACACATGCACACACAAATCAAAAGGACTTTATTCAAGGTTATAATAGGGTCAAGGTAAGGGAAGGAAACAATATAGATATGACAAGCTAAATACCCAAGAGAATAAAAGAGCATTGGGGAGGAACTCAAATGACAAGCATAAAATTTTTCCCCCAATCCCATATAATGCGCATTCTCTTTACATATTCTTTCTCATTTTTTTTCACAACTTTCTTGCATTTATTCCTTTTTTTTTCAATTGGCTCTTGTTCTTTCTTTTTCTTCCACCAAACACTTTGCATATTGCACATCAATTTCCATAACCCTCATACTTGTATTATTAATTGCCCACAAGTAAAATAGCTCCTCTAATGAAAATGAACTAATACTCTCTTATTCTCTAAGGTAAGGTAAAAACATGATTTTTCACATAAGGCATATAATGAGCTAAGACAAAGGATATGTAAATAGGCTTAAGGGGGTTAATCAAAGGGAAATGATGCAAGGTTGGCTATTTGGCCAAAGTAACTAATTCAAGAAAGAATGCCTTAATCATGTTTATGTATACAAGTAAAAATGTAACCTAAAAAAGAATCAAAACAAGTTCTAGAGTGATCAATTGTCATGAGTGAAAATCACACAAGAAATAAGAGAATGACACAAATGCTAAATCCATCCATTAATAGGCTCAAAATCTCATAAGGTATGCATCTATCAAACTCAATCCACCAATCAAATATCCAAAACGAAGCATGTGAAATTCAAGAAAGAAGATAATTTACTCAATCATGCTTTGAACCTTGAATTCAATGCTTCAAACTCACAAATTTCACAAATCCCAAAACATCATTGAAAGGTAATTAAAAACACACATTTTTTTTTTCAAAAATAGAAAAAATATAATTTAAAACAACAAAACAGTTTAAAATAGAATGTAAAACAGAAAACATTAAATAGAAACAAAACAAAAACACAAATAGTAAACAAAAAATAACTACAAGAAACGAAAACAAAAAGAATCGTAACGTAAATAGTAAAACAAAGAGAAAAAAATTAAAAATAGCATAAATAGAAAATTAAGACAAAAAATTAAAATAGAAACGAAATTAAACACAAAAAATAGAAATAAAATAGAAAACAAAATGTAAATTCCTCCCCCACACTTAAATTCTATATTGTCCTCAATGTAATGCTCAAAAATCATTAGCAAACCATAAAAAACATCAACAAATACAAGACAAGCAAAATAAAAGTGCGGGGAAAGAAACATCCTTATCAATTGTAGATGGTCATTTGCAAATGGAGCTCCTCCACGATGTCCTCTTAAACTCCCTCATAGAATGACTTGAGGCAGTGTCCATTGACTTTGCAAGCTTTGTTATTGGCCTTACTTGTAATCTCCACCGCACCATAACCAAGCCACCTAGAACGGAGCTTTCCGGGCATGAGCTTGAGGCAGGAGTTATAGAGGAGAGCTTTTTGGCCAATTAAGAACTCCTTCCTTGTCAACATCTTATCATGAAGAATATTGATCTTTTCCTTGAGATCTGGGAGTTCTCATAAGCTTCCAACCAAAGCTCGTCTGTTACCAAAGTGACCTCAATACTCAAAAGGGGAGTGAATTGAGTATTAAAAATATTTTTGCAATTCTTTTGCAAATCACTTGATTATTAATTTTTGTTGAAGCTATAATTTGTTAGAGATGAATGGATAGAGAAGATAGAGAGCTTTCACTCTTAAATGAATCAACCAAGAGAGATAGAATTCAAATAATACAATAAAATAGTGCACAAAGTAAAGAGTAGAGTTTAGAGAAAACAAATACAAAGCTTTATCCTAGTTCAGCCACTAATCCACTT
Organism: Ormosia semicastrata; assembly: GCA_029884595.1. Classification (NCBI taxonomy): domain Eukaryota; kingdom Viridiplantae; phylum Streptophyta; class Magnoliopsida; order Fabales; family Fabaceae; genus Ormosia; species Ormosia semicastrata. Next base: position 2,612,055 of record JAQQTO010000061.1, on the reverse strand, counting down.
GTGGCTTACGTCCAATCCTCAAGTAAACACCCAAGATTTCCACTATAACTTCAAGTTTCAAACAAGTGCTTGACAAGCTTTACAAACTTGAGCACTCAACACCTTGGGATACCTCACACTTTATGCTTGAGCCCTCTACTTTCAAGGGATACCTCACCCTTTACAATCCTTTGAGGGATACATCACCCTCTTTACAGATTAAACAAGATATAGATGAATTGAAACTCTCACAAGAGTGGATAATACAATTTGAAGCTTATGAGTATCAAGGATTCACACTTTTAAAGCTCAAAAATAGAGTATGATTGAAGGGATAGTAAAAACACGTTTTCAATGCTTAAGAATGATTTTCAGATTATTTCTCTAAATCTTCATAAATGCCCAACAACTTAAATTTATAGCCAAATGTAATTAAGAGCCGTTGGGGGGTAGTTGGAAATATTAAATGCTCTTAATAGAGCTGTTGTGCATGTTTTCTGGTTCCTCAAATAACCAATTAAGAGATTGTCCTAATCGGTTAGGAGCCTCAAAAATTGGTTCTTGACTTTCATAATAACCAATTAGGAGAAAGCCCTAATCGATTAGGAGCTTTTAAAATTTGCTCCTGACTTACCCAATAACTGATTAGAGGAAATGCCTAATCGGTTAGGAGCTTTTAAAATTTGCGTATGACTTGCCTAATAACTGATTAGAGGAAGGGCCTAATCAGTTTAGAGCTTTTAAGATTGGCTCTTGACTTGCCCAATAACCGATTAGAGGAAGAAGGGCCTAATTGGTTAGGAGCTTTTAAGAAATCTTGACATGCTTTTATTTTGGAAAATAACCTGTTATGTGAATAGTAATAACCTGTTATTGGTTTGTCAAGAAAGCAAGGTTTCCAAAGGGTTTTTCAATGAAAGTTTCCCAAAAACTTTTCAAACTTTCTAAAAATATTTTGCTCAAACTTAAACACCATTTTCTCAAGTATACATCATGATTTTGCAAACTTATTTAAGTTGAGTGAGAAAACCAATTAATGAGCTTAGTGTGAATCCTACAAATACCTTTACATAAGATCTAAGACTTATATTCTAAACTTGAAGCTCTTTGGAACTTGTCCTTTGCATTTTCATTCTTTTCTTTGTTTGTTATAATTAAAACCATTGCTTTAGTCAATGCCAATCATATTCTCTCCCATTTTTGATGATGACAAACAACTATTGAGAAAAAGGTTAGTTCAAATAAATATTAGAATTCACAAGAGATTTTAGAGACTTACTCCCTCTCTATTTTTCAAGAGGTGATTGAATCAGAGATGCACAACTCCCCCTTTCTTTTGGAATCCTAAGACCATTGAAAATATATCTTCTGCTATTTTACCTTTCTTTTTACCTTTCTTTTCTCAAAACCAAAAACCTTCTCCCTATTTTGTCATAATAAGAAAAAAGACAATATATAGTTGGAGAGGGTGCTCATAATCATTGCTATGTAACAAATATCCAGTAATAATCCAACAACAATGTAAGCATATTTTACCAGTTCATTCATTAGAAAAACATCCAAGTGATACTAATCATAGTTAAGCATGTCATGATTCTAAGATAATGAACATCATATCCAAAAGATAACTTACTATGGTTAGATAAACTTTAATCAAAATAAAGAAGCTATAACTTGAAATGAGTACTCTATGACTAAGCCCCATGACCCTCTGGTGTTGGATAGCGACACTCAAGCCTATCCAGGCGATCTTCCATAGCGCTCAAGCGATCATAGATGATTGTGTTGCTGTGTTCTTGATAAGTTTTAAGATCTGCAATGCATGCTTCGATACTAACTTGCATGTTTCCAATGGCTTCCAAGATGCGGTCATCATTGGTGGCAGAGGCCTCTTCCATAGGCATATTAGTAGAGGTAGTGAGAATTCCTCCTTGCTATGCTGCTGCCTCACGTCCACGACCGTAGACCTATTCACCATTCACTTTCTTCACTTGCATGAGGTTTAGAAAGGCAACTCCAAACTTGTGGGGACCAATAGTGTGAATAACTCCATCATCCTCTAAGCTAACCTTATATTGATCTAGAATTTTAGTAACTAATAAGGTGTAAGGAAGATCCATCACTACCTTTTCCTTAGCTTTTATCATGTAATGCATGATGTAATGAGGCACTTGATCTTCATGCATCTTTTAAGTGCCCACAACAGGAAAATGTCTTATTCTTCAACCAAGGCATAGTTGCTTGCCCTTGGTACCAAGATATGTGTGACTACAAAGTGAAGAGGATGATCCTGTAGATTCAGAAGGCCACTAGTGAAAGATCCTTTTGGCACTTGAATGCCCAGTTGAAGCATGCTTGCTTCTGGTTGATCTCGATCAAATCTATCCCATGAGCTATAATTTTCCATAGGAAGTTTGTCTCCAAAATAAGTGAGACCAAACAAGGGAGTCCACTGACTTGGTGACACAATGATTTTATGCTTCTTAAATTCAAAAGCCAGATTTCCACCAACAATGTTTAAATTATAGAAATAAACTTTTGTGGGTTCAAGATAGAAGTATCCGGGGTTAGTGGTGATAAGAGTTTTCAACCTATGGAATTCTAAGAGTTCTGTGAGGGATGTGAATCTTTCTTTGATGAAGAAGTCCCAGTCCATATATTTGGTCTGAATGAGGCATCACGCGTGAAAGTGCAGTATGTATGCCTTCATCTGATTTTTGTGGGAGAAGTACCTTCCAATGTTGAGGCTAATGGAGAAGTCTTGGTCAGTGGGTGAAATGGGTGTTGGCAGGGGTACATTAGGATTTTTGGAGCGAGAACGCTTGGGGTGGGATGAACTGCTTGCCATGGTTGAAAATGGAGGATAGGACTCAATTTAGGACAGAGAAAATATGAGGGAAGGTGAAATTTTGGAAGAAGATAGAAGTTTTGATTAGTGGAAAGTGATGGAAAATGAGTTTTAGTGGTGGTTTTTGGTTGGATTTGGAGTGGGAGAAGTGTTTGAAGTGAGTGGGTGTGAGTGGGTGCTTGAGGAAGAAGATGACGATGGAGGAAAGGGATTCATACGTGAATGAAGGGGGTTCTTGGCTGGGAGTTTATGAAGGCTAATAACCAGTTACAGGGGGTTGCATAACCGGTTAGGTGGGTTAAAAAGTGTGACCTCTAATCGGTTAGAGAATGACTCTAATCGGTTATTGTCTTGTTGTAGAGAGTACCAGGATACTTCAATTCTCTAATAATCGATTAATGAAGCGTCCTAATTGGTTATTTTGCTTAGCAGAGAGCACTTTACCTTGACAAATTAATTCCAAAAACCCAAATAACAGATTATTCTCTTCTTCAAGAGAACCAAGAAATAATTTTCTTCAGCAGGAACATGATTAATTGAAATTGGGGGACTTAAGCATGGATCAAGCACCTGCAAAATAAACTTAGGGGAAACTCTGATACTAAAGTCAGTATTGGATTCACAAGTGATTAAGAAAAGGATAACTATGCAATGAGTCCAAATATGTAGCAAGATAGCATATTATGCAGTAACATGATAAGTTTTGTACCAAAATCACACAATAGTAAAATGACAAGTTTTATGCAGCATAATGACAGATTATGCAGCAAGCTAGTCTGAGCAGAAAGAGCTAAATGCATGATTGATCCAATATGCCAAGTTCTCTTATTATAGAAAAGAATGCTTCTTTATTTAAAGGTTTAGTGAAGATATCATCTAGTTGTTTAGTGGTTTCAACAAACTCAAGCATACAATCACCTTTTTGAACATGATCCCTTATAAAATGATGCCTAATTTCAATGTGTTTAGTTCTTGAGTGCAAAATAGGATTTTTAGATAAATTGATTGCACTAGTGTTATCATACTTTATAGGGATGTGATCAAGTTCAAGACCATAGTCTAGAAGTTGTTGGCTCATCCAAAGAATTTGAGCACAACAACTCCCAGCTGCAACATATTCAACTTCAACTGTAGACAATGCCACACTATTTTGTTTCTTGCTATGCCAAGAAACTAGTGAATTTCCAAGCAAGTGACATGTCCCACTAGTACTTTTCTTATCCACTTTGCATCCAGCAAAATCAGAATCAGAATAACCAATTAGGTTACATGAGGCACCCTGTGGGTACCATAAACCCATTTGTGAAGTGGCTATTAGATATTTTATAATTCGTTTTACAGCACATAAGCGTGATTCTTTAGGATTAGCTTGATATCTAGCACACATGCACACACTAAACATAATATTAAGCTTAATTATTGTATAATAAAGGAGTGAGCTAACCATACCTCTATATTTTGTGATTTCTACAGATTTACCTCATTCATCCTTGTCCAAATAACAAGAGGTGCTCATTGGTGTAACTGTATGCTTGGTATTGTCCATTCCAAACTTCTTGAGTAGCTCCTTACAATACTTGGATTGACTTATGAAAGTCTCATCCCTTGTTTACTTGATTTGGAGACCAAGGAAGAAGTTGAGGTCACCCATCATTAACATCTCAAATTCATTTTGCATAATATTAGCAAATTCCTTACAAAGAGAGTTGTTAGTAGCACCAAATATTAAATCATCAACATATATTTAAACAAGAAGAATGTCATGCTTTTTATGCTTGATAAAAAGAGTAGTGTCAACTTTCCCTTTAGAAAAGTCTTTTTCTAAAAGGAACTTGCTCAACCTTTTATACCAAGCTCTAGGGGTTTGTTTTAAGCCATACAAGACCCTTTTCAATTTAAAGACATGGTTGGACAATTCAAATTTTTCAAAACTAAGAGGTTGTTTCACATACACATCTTCTTATATAAAACCATTCAAGAAAGCACTTTTAACATCCATTTGAAAAAGTTTGAAATTCATGATGCATGCATATGTAAGTAGCATTCTTATGGCTTCTAATCTAGCTACGGGAGCATATGTTTCTTCATAATCTATTCCTTCTTCTTGATTATAGCTTTTTGCAACCAACCTAGCTTTATTTCTTATTATTAACCTCATTTCATTAAGTTTGTTCCTAAATACCCATTTGGTGCTAATTATGGGATGATCATTGGGCCTTGGAACTAATTCCCAAACTTGATTTCTCTCAAATTGGTGTAGTTATTTATGCATGGCCAAGATCCAATGTACATCATTAATGACCTCATTTATGTCTTTATGCTCAACTTGAGAGACAAAAGTCATATCGTTACATGCATCTCTAAGAGTGTTTCGAGTGATTATCCCTTTTGATACATCACCTATCACTTTGTCAAGATAATGATATCTTGACGTCTTCCATTCCTTGGGAAAGTCTATGATTTGTGAATCCTCTTACCTTGGGAGATCAAATGAGCTTTATTCTTTCTTTTTGGCTTCCTTTTCTTGATTCTCCAAGTAAGTCTTTGCCAAATTTTCTGTAACATCATCAACCAAATCCTTTCTCGAACCATTTGGGTTAGTTTCATCAAATGCAACATGAATTGATTCTTCAATGGTCATTGTTCTTTTATTATAAATTCTAAAGGATTTACCACTAGGAGAATAACTAAGAAATATGCCCTCATCGGATTTAGCATCAAACTTGCCTAGGTTATCTTTTCTATTATTTAAAACAAAGCATTTGCAACCAAAGATATTAAAGTATAAGATATTTGGTTTTCTTCCTTTGTATAGTTCATAGGGGGTTTTCTTTAAAATTGATCTTATTAAAGCCCTATTCATAACATAACAAGTGGTACTTACCGCATCTGCCCAAAAATACTTAGGAAGGCTTGTCTTATTGAGCATAGTTCTTGTTAACTCCTCTAAAGATCTAATTTTTCTTTCAACCACTCCATTTTATTGTGGAGTTCTAGGAGCAGAAAAATTATGCTCAATGCCATTTTCATTGCAAAACATTTCAAATTTCCCACTATGATCACTTCTTATGGATGCAATGCTACAATTTTTATCATTTTGGATAACCTTTGCAAGTTTTCTAAATGCATGAAAGACATCATTCTTATGAGCAAGGAATAGAGTCGATGTATATCTAGAGTAATCATCCACAATCACAAGAGTATAGTAATTACCCCCAAAGCTCATATTTCTTGATGGTCCAAAAAGAACAATATGCAAAAGTTGTAAGGGTCTAGTAGAGGAAACAACATTTTTAGCTTTGAAAGAGACCTTTACTTGTTTACCTTTTTGACAAGCATCACAAAGTCTATTTTTCTCAAAATTGAGTTTTGGTAAACTAATTACTAAATCTTTAGAAACAAGTTTATTTAGGTGATCCATATGAATGTGAGCAATTCTCCTATGTCATAGCCATGAATCACTCTCTTTACTCATAAGTCATTTTTCATTTTGAGATGTAATATCATCAAGATTAATCATATATATGTTATCAACTCTATGACTAACAAATTTAACTTGCTTATCATTTTTGCCTTCAATTATGCAACAATTTGAGTCAAAGATAATTCTATTTCCTTTATCACACAATTGACTTATGCTAAGTAAGTTATGTTTGAGTCCTTTTACATACAAGACATTTTCAATTGAAGTAGAGGGGTTCTTACTAACTTTTCTAACTCCAATAATCCTTTCTTTGTTGTTGTCCCCATATGTGACATGTCCATGCTTCTTTGGTGCAAGGAAGGAGAATTTGGATTCATCACCCGTCATGTGCTTGGAGCAACCACTATCAAGATACTAACTTGAGCTTTTGGTCTTCTAGCAGACCTCCAACACACATTCAATTTTTAACCTTTGGTAACCAAATTCTCTTAGGTCTTTGTGTGTTAGCATTGGGCAAGGTGCCCTTAGGAACCCAAACCCTTTTAATTCCAACCGTAATGTTGATGTTCTTTCTTACATTATATGTTGATGCACTATACCCTTTCTTACCACAATGAAAACATTTGATAAAGGGGTTACTTGGTGTACTTGAGGAAGTAAAGAAATTCTTATAAGAATTTTGTTGGTTATTTGGATTATATCCCAAACTGGCTTTTTGAAAAACACATTTTTGCTTTCCTAGTAACACATTTAAATTGTCTATTCCAAAGGTAAATTTTGCAAGAGCATTTTTCAAATCCTCAACCTCATTTCCAAATTATTTACATGATAAGCAAGGTAATTGAATGGATGAATTATCAAGTGAAGAGCGAGTCATGCATAATGAGTTAGCATCAATAAGTCCTAAGGTCTCATTTTCAATTTTAAGTTCATTGATTTCCTTGTTCAATATAGATACTTTATTTACCAATAAGGAAATTATTTTATTTGAAGATAAAACCATTTTTGTGAGCCTTAAGGATTCATCATGTAATTCTTGAAAAGCATCTTGTAATTCACTATAGGAAGGTGAAGAATCTAGGTTTGAAGATGTTACTTCGGTGTCGCTTTCTTATTCTTCTTCACTGATAACTGTCGAAATTACCAAATTTAAATCAATTTATAATCGATTTACCAAAATTACTTGTAGCATAAGGTAACACCGGGTCGAGCCCGTAGATCACTCTAATTATGAAGTTAGATTAAGAGGTTAATAAACAGGGGGGAGAGTTTTGCAAGATTAAATAACAAAGAGCAATTAAAATGAGTAAACAAAATTAAGAAAACAACCAATCCAAAAGAATTAACCAATCTTGATTTTAATCCATCCTTGATCTTTATAAATCCATTCAACTATCAACCAAATCCTTAGTCTTAGATCACATCAAGACGCCTCTCAATGATCCATGGATCTTCTACTAGAAACGCTTCTAGAATTCAATTAATTAAGGTTAGACAAATTAAGCATCCATCCAAAACCCAAATTACCTTAAAAACTAAGATCCAACCAAGCTAAATATTTCATCAAACACCTTTGATGCATTATTTAACCTCTGAATTCATCTCTTGGCACATGATAATTACGCAATTAACATATGCAAATCCCAATCAAATTAAGCATTAAATCAGAATTTAAACAAGAGAAGAAGAGAAAGAGAAACTTAATTAATAGATGAATGTATAGCAATTAAAACAAGATCTCAAGATTAATCATCAAGAATGTCAATCTCTTGGATTGATTAAAGAAGTTTAGCTCTCCATAGCCATCACCATTGGAGAACCTTCAAGAACCATACAAAAAATAACAATAACAAAGAGAGAGGAGGAGAGGAAGAGAAGAGGAGAAGTCTCAAAATCCAAAAACTAAAACTACAATAACCCCTATGTAGAAGCTCTCCATTATTTTATCACAAATCTGATTGCTCTCCTCTTAATCATCCACTACGAGTCAAAAGTGGTTCACCCACTTTTGTTAATTATTCCTCCATTATCAAAGTGTGTCTCCCACCTTCTAATGAATTATTTTCTCATTATGAAAGTGTGTCTCCTACCTTCCAATGATTCTTCCACTTTTTTCACGTTTCCATCTTTTGGATTTCTGTCACAATCTCTAATTCAAATTAAGTCCATCAAATAGCCTTTGAAGTAAGCTTTCCAAGGAGTGCTCACATGTTTAATTTGGGCTTGAAATGAGTGAGATATGCCCAAAATAGTGAAGGTGTGTCCAGAATTCTTAACAGTACCATTGGTCCAACTTCAAGGCTGTATTTGACCACGTAAACATCTGAATCTTCCACATTGACATTTCACAAAACTTGTAGATCTTTTTCGCACCTTTCCTATTATATAAAGAACATTAAAATCAGAGATTTACAACTCAAGTTATGGTCAAAATACTGAACCACTGTCAATATGTATTAAAATTCAAAAATTTTGCTTTAAAGCCCAATTCAACCCAATGATCTAAACGAGTGCTAAGATCACTTAATTACAATCTGGACATCATTAATAAGATAATTGTGTGGATAATTAATATGTTTAAAATCATAATTATCAAATACCCCCACACTTACTCTTGTGCACGTCCTCGGGCAAAACAGAAAAAATCAAAACTAGGGAACAAAGAGAAACAAAACAAACTCAAAAGGTAAAAACTCTAAAAGACTCAATTTTAAATGACATTCAAGAATGCAAAAGTTATAAGCAAGAAAAACAACTAAAGATTTAAGAGAACAAGCAAGGTATCATCAATTTGAAAAGAATGAATCAAGAATGATAGATTCTCACATGATACACTCTCAATCCCTCAAGTGTTTACGGGATAAGTATTTCACTCAATTCAATCCATGAAAATTGCACTACCATAAGCTTGCTTATTTTCTACTTCTCCACTACTCAAAATACACGCACACAAAAATTAAGAGGACTTTATTCAAGGTTGAAATAGGGCCAAGGTAAGGAAAGGAAACAATATGGATATGACAAGTTAAACACCCAAGAGAATAAAAGAGCATTGGGAAGGAACTCCATTGACAAGTAACAAACATGAATTTTTATCCCCCAACTCCAAATAATACACATTCTCTTCACATATTTCCTTCACTTTCCTTCTCTTATTATTTTTTTTTTGAAAAATTCAACCTCTCTTGCAATTTTTTTTCTTTTTATCTTTCTTTATTTTTTTAAATATTTTTTTTCTTCAAACACTTTGAATATTGCACACACACACTAATCAATATTACACAACCCCCACACTTGAACTGTTAATTATTCACAAGCCAAAAAGCTCCTCCAATGAAAATGAACTAATGCTCTTCCATTCCCTAAGGTAAGGTAAAACATGGTTTTTCACATAAGGCATATATTGAGCTAAAACAAAGAATAAGCAAGTAGGCTCAAGGGGGTTAAACAAAGGAAATAATGCAGGGTTGGCTATTTGGCTAAAGTAGCTAATAAAAAAAAGAAGGCCTTAATCATGTTTATGCATGCAAGTGAAAATGTAGTCTCAAAAAGAATTAAAGCAAGTTCTAGAGTAATTAATTAACATGAATGAAAATTACACAAGAAAGAGGAGAATGGATGTTAAAATCCACCAATATGCTCAAAAACTCACAAGGTATGCATCTATCAAACTCAATCCACCAATTCAAACCATGAACCTTTTACTTGATTTATTTCTACTCATCACTTTAACACAGCTTAAAATCCATTCAAAAATACATTTTTCTTTCAAAGCATTGTTTTTGTTTTTTTTATTTTTTGTTTTCTTTTTTTTAATTTTTGTTTATATCTTTGTTTTTTTTTTTTTTGCAATAAACAAACACAGAAAACAAAACCAAAATAATAACAGAAATAGTAACAGAAAAATAAACAACAGGGTTGAAATATCAAAATAGCAAAAACAGCAGAAGCATTAAAATTGAAAACAGAAACAAAAATAGAATGCTAAAATTCCTCCCCACACTTAAATTGTACATTGTCCGCAATGTAAAGCTCACAAGAAAAACAACATTCCATTAAAATCATCAATTAATGAAGGACAAGTAAAATAAAAGAGAGGAAAGGAAAGAAACATCCTTATCAAGTGGGGTAGACGACTTCTTGTAAGTGAACCTCCTCCAAAATGTCCTCTTGAGCTCCCTCATAAAATGGTTTGAGGCGATGTCCATTGACTGTGAAAGCTTTGGTAGTATTCTCACTTGTAACCTGCATAGCACCATAAAGAAAAATCTTAGTAACAACAAATGGACCAAGCCACCTAGATCTGAGCTTCCCGGGCATGAGCTTGAGGCGGGAGTTATAGAGGAGAACTTTTTGACCATTCTCAAATGTTTTTCTTATGATCATCTTATCATGGAAGGCTTTGGTCTTCTCTTTATAAAGTTTGGAACTCTCATAAGCCTCCAAGCGGATCTCCTCCAATTCCTGCAACTGTAGCTTTCACTTTATGCCCGCTTGATTTAGGTCCAAGTTACACCTCTTTACTGCCCAAAATGCGCGATGCTCAATTTCCACCGGTAAGTAGCATGCTTTGCCAAAAATAATCCGATAAGGAGACATCCCAATCGGAGTCTTATAGGCGGTCCTGTAAGCCCATAAAGCATCCTCAAGTCTTTTGCTCCAGTCCTTCCTGTTAGGTTGAACTGTTTTTTGAAGTATCTGCTTGATCTCTCTGTTGGAAACCTCAGCTTGCCCATTAGTCTGGGGATGGTAAGGTGTAGAAACTCTTTGCAAGACTCCATACTTTTTCATCAAGGCTTCCATGCTCCGATTACAGAAGTGCAAACCCTGATCACTAATGATAGCTTTTGGGACTCCAAACCTGCAGAAAATATGTGATCTAACAAAATCTACAACAACTTTATAATCATCAGTCCGAGTGGCTTTTGCCTCCACCCATTTAGATACATAAACCACAGCAAGTAGAATGTAAACAAAATCAAATGACATAAGAAAAGGACCTATAAAATCAATACCCCAAACATCAAATATCTCACAGAACAACAAAGGTTGTTGGGGCATCTCATTCCTATGAGAAATATTCCCTATTCTCTGGCATTATTCACAAATTTACAAAACAAATATACATCATGAAATAGAGTGGGCCAATATAATCCACAGTCCAAAACTTTCCTAGCTGTACGAGTAGGTCCAAAATGTCCACTACAGGCAAATGCATGACAAAAGCTAAAAACAGAATTAAACTCATGATCAGGAATGCATCTCCTAATGACTTGGTCACTACAAAATCTCCATAAATAAGGGTAATCCCACACATAATATTTTGACTCACTTTTCAGTTTATCAATCTGTGCCTTAGTGAAATGTGTAGGTAGTGCTCTAGCAACCAAGAAATTAACCAAATCTGCAAACCAAGGGATGTTACCCTGCATCTTGAAAAGTTGCTCATCAGGGAAGGCATCATGGATAGGAGAAGAATCTGCCTTTCTCTCAATTCGACTCAAGTGATCTGCCACCAGGTTCTCTGCTCCACTTTTATCTCTGATATCAATATCAAACTCCTGTAAGAGCAACATCCACCTAATCAACCGAGGCTTTGCATCTGGCTTTTTTAGGAGAAACTTCAAAGCTACATGATCTGAAAATACAACTACTCTAGAACCAAGCAAATATGATCGAAATTTATCTAAAGCAAAAATAATTTCTAAAAGTTCCTTTTCGGTTGTAGTGTAGTTGGCTTGTGCAGCATCTAAAGTCCTCGAAGCATAGAAAATGACATAAGGAACTTTATCGACTCTCTGTGCAAGGACATCTCCCAATGCATAATTAGAGACATCGCACATGAGTTCAAATGGTAGTGTCTAATCTGGTGGCTGGATGATAGGTGTACTGGTCAATGCTCGCTTCAAGTGATTGAAGGCATCCTTACATCTCTGGTCAAAGTGAAACTCTACATCCTTTTACAGCAAGTTGGATAGTGGAAGGGCAATTTTGCTAAAATCCTTTATGAACCGCCAATAGAAACCTACATGTCCAAGGAAAGAACGAACCTCCCGCACGCATGTGGGGTAAGATAGGCATGAAATGACATCTATTTTTATAGGATCTACCTCAATACCCTTGCTAGATACTACATGCCCTAAAACTATACCCTGTTCTACCATGAAATGACATTTCTCAAAATTCAGGACAATGTTAGTTTTAATGCACCTATGCAAAACTCGAGCCAAACTATCCAAACATGCATCAAAGGAAGAGCCATAGATAGTAAAATCATCCATAAACACATCCATGCAACTCTCTAAAAATTCAGAGAAGATACTGACCATACACCTTTGAAAGGTTCTTGGAGCGTTGCACAGACCGAAGGGCATTCTCCTGTATGCAAATGTTCCAAATGGGCAGGTGAAAGTGGTCTTCTCTTGGTCTTCTAGGGCTATATGAATCTGAAAATAGCCCGAATATCCATCCAAGAAACAGTAATGCGACTTGCCAGCCAGTCTCTCCAACATCTGATCAATGAAAGGCAATGGAAAATGATCTTTCCTAGTGGCCTGGTTAAGCCGCCTATAATCAATGCACACTCGCCAACTGTTCTGGATTCTTGTGGGTAAGAGCTCATTGTTCTGATTTGTAACTACTATGACTCCAGATTTCTTTGGAACAACTTGCACGGGGCTCACCCATTTACTATCGGATATGGGATAAATAATGCCAGCTTGCAGTAGCTTAGTCACTTCCTTCTTCACCACATCCAGAATCAGGGGGTTTAGTCTCCTTTGGGGCTGCCTCACTGGCTTGGTACCTTCCTCTAATAAAATCCTATGCATACATATGGAGGGACTAATACCAGGAATGTCTGCAAGTGTCCATCCGATGGCCCGCTTATGCTGCCTCAAAACTTGCAATAATTTTTCTTCTCGTTCAGGTTACAGATTCTTAGTGACAATCACTGGCAGCTTTTCACCATCTTCCAAATATGTATATTTAAGGTGGTCTGGCAAAGTCTTTAGCTCTAAGGATGGGGGATGCACAATAGAAGGCAGGAAGCTATTTGAAACAAGCAACTCAAGAAAGATTAAATTTGACATAATTTTGACTCATATTTTCATATACTTTGCATCAGATCAAATAAGCACAGCATCATCACTCATAATCGCATAAATCTCAAAGACATGCAAAGACATGGTTCAAGATTCACGACTAACATATATATCACAAGTGACGAGAATCCGAGAAAGTCGGAATATCGTGGAATTCAAGACTCATATCAAAGATAAATATCATCAACCAGTATTTCAATCACATCAACATGAAAAACTGAATGCTCTTCAAGGGAATGTCTCATGGCATCAAAAATGTTAAACTGTACCACATCTTCACCAAATTCCATAGAAAGGGTACCAGCATGCACATCTATCTTGGTCTTGGCTGTCTTAAGGATTGGTCTTCCTAGAATCAATGGAGCATGATTTATTGAAGACTCATCTTCTATGTCCAGAATGTAGAAGTTGGCTGGGAAAATCAGCTCATTCACCCGCACTAACACATCTTCCAACACTCCTGCAAGATGAGCAATGGTCCTGTTTGCTAACTGAATCACTATACTAGTGGGTTGTAAGGTGCCAATATTCAAAGACTTATACACTGACATAGGCATGACATTGATAGAAGCACCCAAATCTAGCATTGCATGGTCAAATCTGGAATTGCCTATAGTGCAAGGGATTGTGAAAGTTCCAGGATCTTTGCATTTCTTTGGCATGCTTGGCTGAATCATCGCAGAAACATTTCTGCCCATACTGACCTTCTCAGTACCCTTAAGTCTTCTCTTGTGAGTACACAACTCCTTGAGGAATTTGGCATACTTGGGAATTTGCTTGATTGCATCTAGGAGGGGAATATTGATTTCCACCTTCCTGAATGTCTCCATGACTTCCTTTTCCATTTCTGCTTGCGCTATCTGCTTGGATTGTGTCACTCTGTTTGGGAAGGGTAGTGGAATGACCAAGTCTGAATTCTCTGCATATTTCTTCTGGACTGATTCAGTATCTAGTTGTTGCAATGGGAGCTCTGGTTGTGGCAAATTAGGACTATCAATTTCTCTGCCACTTCTCAAGGTAATGACACTTACATTGCCTCTTGGGTTATTGACTATTTGTGAAGGCAATTGGCTTGATCCTTGGCTTTTCAGCTCACTCACAATGGTGGCCAGCTGCCCAATCTGAGTTTGTAGGTTCTGACTGATGGCATTGACATTCTGCTGAAATTCAATATTATTTGTGACCATTTGTTTCATCAAATCTTCCATTGATGGCTCGGATGGAGTGGTTGCTGGACTTGGCAACATGAGGGGCTACTGCACAGGTGGCTGCACAGTTTGTTATTGTCTGAATGCAGGTAGTTGGTATTTGTTGCTAGGACCTACAGCTTGGTATCTAAATTACTGTCAAAATGTTCTTGACGAATTTCCATATCTTAAGTTAGGATGGTCCCTCTAGCCAGGGTTATAAGTATTAGAAAATGGATCATATCTTGGCTGCTGGGACTGCTGATATTGAGGTCTACCAAGAAAAATGCCAACTGCTACAACTGAATGCTCTGGAAAAACATAACCACCATCCTGAAGTGTGGGGCATGCATCAGTAGGATGAGATGACCAAGAGCAAATGCCACACACCATTGCAGGCTCTTGTACGAAAACTGGTACATGTTGTCCCACTGCTAATTGCCTCACCAAAGAAGTCAATTCATCAAGTCTGTGTTCCATTCTCTGTTAGTCGACTTGAGACAATTGAACCTCATTGACTCCTCTGGTGGAGGTAAGGATTCTTGTGCCAAATTGTTGAGCATTGGCTGCCATATTTGCTATTAAATCTCTCTTGCAAATAGGGTTTTATCCACCAAGGCACCTCCAGATGCGACATCCACCATACTTCTATCCATTGGTAGTAAGCCCTCATAGAAATATTGAATCAAGAGCTAATCACTAATTTGATGGTGGGGACAGCTCAAACACAGCTTCTTGAATCTCTCCCAATATTTATGCAAGGTCTCACCAGTCATTTGTCTTATGCCACAAATATCTTTTCTAATGGCAGCTGCTCTGGATGCAGGGAAGAACCTCTCCAAGAATAACTTATTCATATCATCCCAACTCGTGACAGAACCTAGTGAAAGGTAGAACAGCCAATCCTTGGCTACATCAGCAAGAGAGAAAGGGAATGCCCTCGACTTGATATGCTCCTCAGAGATTCCATGCGGCTTCATGGTTGAACAGACCACATGGAACTCCTTTAAGTGCTTATAGGGATCCTCACCTGCAAGACCATGAAACTTGGGCAACAAGTGTATCAATCCAGATTTTAACTCAAAGTCAGCATCAAGATCAGGATATTGAATGCACAAAGACTGGTAAGTTACATCAGAAGTAGCAAGTTCTTTAAGAGTCCTATTTTGCTTGTTATCAACCATGATTTTAGAATCACTTTAGATCTCAAGTGCACCCTCAGATTCAATGTCACAACTAAATTCAGAATCAATTCTTTCACTTAGCCTATGAGTTCTAATCAACCTATGCAATGTTCTATCAATCTCAGGATTAAATTCAAGTAAGATATCAGGATTAGACCTAGTCATACACCAATCAAAACACAAAAAACACAAAATCAGTAAACAAGCAAAATATACTAGATAACACTAAAAATATACCAAAATAAATCTAAGTGACCTATGCAATGATTTTTAAAAATTATGAGACTTGTACAGCATGAAAACTACACAAAAATGAAACTAAAAAATGTAATAAAAAATATTAAAGAATTAAAAAACTGGTCTAAACGATGGATTTTGGGAAAACCAGGGGTGACCTCATAATTAATTGTGAGTCTTGTTTATTAGGCCATTTTCCTTCAACTGACCAAGTTTCAGCTCATTCTGGGCACATTTTTTGTCAATACGAAATTCTACAAAGTGACCCGTAATCACTCGTTTTCTCCTAAAAATCACCAAAACACAGCAATACAAAGGTTAGTGAGGGATTAGTAGTTAAATATACTCTTAATAAGATTAAATAAAATCAGAATGATCCCCAGCAATGGCGCCAAAAATTTGATAACTGTCGAGATTACCAAATTTAAATCAATTTATAATTGATTTACAAAAATTACTTGTAGCATAAGGTAACACTGGGTCGAGCTCGTAGATCACTCTAATTATGAAGTCAGATTAAAAGATTAATAAACAGGGGGGAGAGTTTTGCAAGATTAAATAACAAAGAGTAATTAAAATGAGTAAACAAAATTAAGAAAATAACCAATCCAAGAGAATTAACTAATCTTGATTTTAATCCATCCTTGATCTTTATAAATCCATTCAACTATCAACTAAATCCTTGGTCTTAGATCACATCAAGACGCCTCTCAATGATCCATGGATCTTCTACTAGAAACGCTTCTAGAATTCAATTAATTAAGGTTAGACAAATTAAGCATCCATCCAAAACTCAAATTAACTTAAAAACTAAGATTCAACCAAGCTAAATATTTTATCAAACACCTTTGATGCATTATTTAACCTCTGAATTCATCTCTTGGCACATGATAATTACGCAATTAATATATGCAAATCTCAATCAAATTAAGCATTAAATCAGAATTTAAACAAGAGAAGAAGAGAAAGAGAAACTTGATTAATAGATGAATGTATAACAATTAAAACAAGTTCTCAAGATTAATCATCAAGAATGTCAATCTCTTGGATTGATTAAAGAAGTTTAGCTCTCCATAGCCATCACCATTGGAGAACCTTCAAGAACCATACAAAAAATAACAATAACAAAGAGAGAGGAGGAGAGGAAGAGAAGAGGAGAAGTCTCAAAATCCAAAAACTAAAACTACAATAACCCCTACGTAGAAGCTCTCCATTATTTTATCACAAATCTGATTGCTCTCCTTTTAATCATCCACTAAGAGTCAAAAGTGGTTCACCCACTTTTTTTAATTATTCCTCCATTATCAAAGTGTGTCTCTCACCTTCCAATGAATTATTTTCTCATTATTAAAGTGTGTCTCCCACCTTCCAATGATTCTTCCACTTTTTTCACATTTCCATCTTTTGGATTTCTATCACAATCTCTAATTCAAATCAAGTCCATCAGATAGCCTATGAAGTAAGCTTTCCAAGGAGTGCTCACATGCTTAATTTGGGCTTGAAATGAGTGAGATATGCCCAAAATAGTGAAGGTGTGTCCAGAATTCGTAATAATACCGCTGGTCCAACTTCAAGGCTGTATTTGATCATATAAACATCCGAATCTTCCAATTTAACATTTCACAAAACTTGTAGATCTTTTTCTCATCTTTCCTAACATATAAAGAATATCAAAATCAGAGATCTACAACTCAAGTTATGGTCAAAATACTGAACCACTGTCGATATGCATTAAAATCCAAAATTTTTGCTTTAAAGCCCAATTCAACCCAATGATCTAAATGAGTGCTAAGATCACTTAATTACAATCTGGACATCATTAATAAGGTAATTGTGTGGATAATTAATATGTTAAAAATCATAATTATCATTCACCTCTGGCCATGAGACATAGATGGGCTTCTTCATTTTCCAAACTATCGGAGGAGTCCATGCCATTGTCTTCCATGCTATGTAGGCTCTCCTTCCTTTATTTTCTTTAAGGGGTTTCTTCTTAAACTTCTCTGATTTCTTAAGATATATAGGACATTCTATCTTTATATGCCCCGGTTTGCCGTATTCATAACATGTTGGAGTTGATGAAGTTCCTTCCCCTTTGTGATAGGTCTTCTTTGGAGGAAAATGTGCTCTTCTTTGGAATCCCTTCTTCTTTAAGAATCTTCTAAATTTCCTCATAAGGAGACTAAGATTCTCCTTATTTAGCTCTAGATTTTCTATACCATCTCCATTATCTTCAATTGTAGATGAAGTGGCTTTGAGTGTAATCCCCTTCTTCTTCTTCTTGTCATGCTCCTCATTTTGATTGAGCCTATTTAGCTCTAATTCATACTCTTGGAGCTTCCCGAATAGAGTGGTCAATGTCATTGTTGATAAGTTCCTTTACTCCGCAATAGTCGTCACCTTGGGTTGCCAATTCCTACTTAAATACCTCAAGACTTTGTTAATAAGATCCTCATTAGGAAAAGTCTTTCCCAATAAAGCAAGATGATTTATAATGTGTATAAATCTCTTTTGTATTTCTTGAATGGTTTCTCCTTAGTTCATTCTAAACAATTCATATTCATGGATAAGAGTGTTTATTCTTGGTCACTTTACCTCACTTGTGCTCTCATGGGTTACTTGTACGGTATCCCACATTTCTTGGGCGGTCTTACAATTTGACACCCTAAAAAATTCATCATACCCCAATGAAGTTGTAATGATGTTCTTAGCTTTCAAATTATATTGGACCTTTTCTTGTCTTCATCGGTCCATTCATTTCTTGGTGTATTAATTCTTACACCATCAACTATATGTGTGGGAACAAAAGCGCTATTTTCAACGACATCCTACACATCAAGATCAATAGCTTTAATAAAAATTTTCATCCTTTCTTTCCAATAGGCAAAACCATCCCCATTGAAATAGGGAGGTCTATTTATAGAAGAACCTTCGTTAGAAAAACCATTTGAAGCCATCATTTCTCTTGAAGCTACTAAGCTCTTTACACAAGAGTCTAGCTCTGATACCACTTGTTATCAAGTGGCCTCAATACTCAAGAGGGGAGTGAATTAAGTATTAAAAATACTTTTGCAATTCTTTTGCAAATCACTTGATTATTAATTTTTGTTGAAGCTATTGTTTGTTAGAGATGAATGAATAGAGAAGATAGAGAGCTTTCACTCTTAAATGAATCAACCAAGAAAGATAGAATTCAAATAATGTAATAAAATAATGCACAAAGTAAAGAGTAGAGTTTAGAGAAAATAAGCACAAAGCTTTACCCTGGTTCAACCACTAATCCACTAGTGGTTTACGTCCAGTCCTCAAACAAACACCCGAGATTTCCACTATAACTTCAAGCTTCAAACAAGTGCTTGACAACCTTTACAAACTTGAGTACTCAACACCTTGGGATACCTCACCCTTTGTGCTTGAGCCTCTACTTTCAAGGGATACCTCACCCTTTACAATCCTTTGAGGGATACCTTACCCTCTTTACAAATTAAATAAGATATAGATGAATTAAAACTCTCACAAGAGTGGATAATACAATTTGAAGCTTATGGGTATCAAGGATTCACACTTTTAAAGCTAAAAAACATAGTATGATTGAAAGGATAGTAAAAACACATTTTCAATGCTTAAGAATGATTTTCAGATTGTTTCTCTAACTTTTCATAAATGCCTAACAACTTAAATTTATAGCCAAATATAATTAAGAGCCGTTGGGGGTAGTTGGAAACATTAAATGCCCTTAATAGAGCTATTGTGCTTATTTTCTAGTTCCTCAAATAACTAATTAGGAGTTTGTCCTAATCGGTTAGAAGCTTCAAAAATTGGCTCCTGACTTTCACAATAACCAATTAGGTTAAAATTTACTCTTGACTTACCCAATAACTGATTAAAGGAAATGCCTAATTGGTTAGGAGCTTTTAAAATTTACTTCTAACTTACCCAATAACCGAATAGAGGAAGGGCCTAATTAGTTAGGAGCTTTTAAAATTAGCTCCTGACTTGCCCAATAACTGATTAGAGAAAGGGCCTAATCGGTTAGGAGCTTTTAAGAAACCTTGACATGCTTCTGTTTTGGCAAATAATCTGTTATGTGAACAGTAATAACCTGTTATTGGGTTGTCAAGAAAGCAAGGTTTCCAAAGAGTTTTTCAATCAAAGTTTCTTAAAAACTTTTCAAACTTTCTAAAAACATTTTACTCAAACTTAAACACCATTTTCTCAAGTATACATCATGATTTTGCAAACTTATTTAAGTTGAGTGAGAAAACCAATTAATGAGCTTAGTGTGAATCCTACAAATACCTTTACACAAGATCTAAGACTTATATTCTAAACTTGAAGCTCTTTGAGACTTGTCCTTTGCATTTTCATTCCTTTCTTTGTTTGTTATCATCAAAATCATTGCTTTAGTCAATGTCAATCACATCTTCAAGTTCTTGTAGTTAGAGCTTTCTTTGGGATCTGACTGTTACCAAGTGGCCTCAATACTCAAGAGGGGGGGTGAATTGAGTAATTAAAAATAAGTTCACAAATCTTTCGCAAATTGTTTGACAATCAATTTTCGTTGAAGCTATTGAATGATCAGAGATAATTGAATAGATGAGTTAAGCACTTTTACTAATGAACGTAATAGCCAAGGAGACAATATCCAAATAAAACAATGAAACAAAGGTGCACAAAGATAAGCAGAGGAGGGTTTAGAGAAACAAACACAAGCTTTATCCCGGTTCAATCACTACTCCACTTGTGATCTACGTCCCAAATTCCCAAGCAACACCTTGAGATTTTCCACTATATCTTCAAGCTTCAATGGGTGCTTGAAAAACCACTACAACCTTGAGCACTCAACAAGATGTATGGATACCTCACCCAAAAGCTTGAGCCTCTATTTTCCAAGGGATGCCTCACCCTTACAATACTTGAGGGATACCTCACCCTCACTAATCGAATGTATAAGATTGAAATAGAAGAAGCTCTCTCTAGAGCAAGTGTTTACAAATTGAAGCTCTAATATGCTCTCAAAGATTTTTCACGTTTTTAGTCGAAAACGAGAGCAAGAAATGATTTTACTGATTGATTCACGTTTTGAAGTATGATGATCAGTTTTTGGTTCAAGGTCAACCGTAAATAAGAACCCAACTTGGGTATTTATAAGTTTCTCAATTAATAGAGCCGTTGGAGGTAGTTGGGCATGCATTTAATGCATTTAATATAGCCGTTGGACGTTGTCAGGATGCGTGTAATCAATTACATATTCCAGGTAATCGATTACATTGTTGTTCCAACGTTTTCTGAACTTTCTGGGCTCTTTGTAATCGATTACATTCTTGATGTAATCGATTACATGGCTTCTGACTTTTCTTGTAATCGATTACAATGCTCATGTAATCGATTACATGACTTCTGACTTGCTGTGTAATCGATTACAATATTCATGTAATCGATTACATGGCTCGTCGAGCGTGTTCTTTGAGTTTCTGGGTTTTGTGTAATCGATTACATTATCTATGTAATCGATTACATGGCTTCTGACTTTGTTTGTAATCGATTACAACATCAATGTAATCGATTACATTACTCGTCGAATGTGTTCTTTGCCTTTCTGGGCTTTGTGTAATCGATTACATATATTGTGTAATCGATTACATGGCCTCTGACTTGCTTGTAATCGATTATATTCACAATGTAATCGATTACAGACCTTCTGTTTGATGTGTAATCGATTACAAACATTATGTAATCGATTACATTGGCCTTGGAACACATTTTTCAAGTCCAATAACGCTTGTAAGTCATTTCCAACACCTCAAGATACTTGATTAAACATAGATCCTTTTAAGAGTGTTAGATTTAAAGTTGAAACTCAAGTTTTATTGAAAGCCATGTTTAACTTTGAAATTTCCCATTTATTTTGAAATCACATATTGAAAAACCATTTGAGAAATCTTGAGAGCATTTAACATTAATATCCTAAGTCTAAATAAACCTTCTATCTTCTTTCTTTGATCTTGATTTTTCCTTTTGCGCTTGATCTTCTCTTTTGCTTTTGTTATCATCAAAAACCTTTCGACATGCCTTAGAGACATAAGCATTCACACTGACTTGATTCAAGTCAAGATTGCACTTCTTTACCGCCCAATACGCCTTGTGTTCAATCTCCATCGAAAGGTGGCATGCCTTACCAAAGGCTATCTTATAGGGAGACATCCCAATGAGTGTCTTAAAACGGTCCTGTAAGCTCAAAGAGCATTCTCAAGCCTCAAGCTCCAATCATTCCTGTTAGGGTGGATAGTTTTCTCCAAGATTTCTTTGATCTTTCTATTTGAGACTTCGACTTGCCCATTTGTTTGAGGGTGGTAAAGTGTGGAAACCTTATGCAAGACCCCTATTTGCTCATTAAAGCCTTCATGCTCTGGTTACAAAAGTGTGAACCTTGATCATTGATGATAGCCCTCGGAATGCCAAATTTGCAGAAAATGTTTAATCTAACAAAATCTACAACAACTTTAGAATCATCAGTTTGAGTGACTTTGCCTCTACCCATTTAGATACTTAATCAACAGCCAACAATCTATAAACAAAACCAAAAGAAATAGGAAAAGGTCCCGTAAAGTCAATACCCTATATATCAAAAATCTCAAAAAACAAAAAGGTTGTTGGGGCATCTCATTCCTACGAGAAATATTCCTTGTTCACTGGCACTGTTCGCAAGACTTACAAAAAATGTATGCATCATAAAATAGGGTAGGCCAATACAATCCAAAGTCCAAGACTTTCCTAGCTGTACATTGAGGCCCAAAATGCCCACCACATGCAAATGCATGGGGAAAACTAAGAACAGACTAGAACTCATGATCAGGTACACATCTCCTAATAACTTGGTCACTACAAAACCTCCACAGGTAGGGATCATCCCACACATAATACTTAGACTCAATTTTTAATTTGTCATTATGAACCCTAGTAAAACATGCAGGAAAAACACTAGTAACCAAGAAATTGACCATATCTACAAACCAAGGAGAGGTGATTTTACCTTGCAGCTGTAAAAGCTGCTCATCATGAAAAGAATCATGGATGGGAAGGGGATCCAAGGCTCTCTCAATCCTGCTTAGGTGATTAACCATCAGGTTCTCTGCTCCACTCCTATCTCTGATCTCAATGTCAAACTCCTGGAGCAGTAACATCCACCTAATCAACCGTGGATTAGCCACAGGTTTCTTTTAAAGAAACTTTAGAGCTGCATAATCAGAAAACACCATAACCTTAGAACCAAGTAAATAGGATCTAAACTTATCTAATGCGAATGCAATAGCTAAAAATTCTTTTTTTGTGATTGTGTAATTTGCTTGAGCAGCATCCAAAGTTCTTGAAGCATAGTAGATCACATGGGAGACTCTGCCTACTCTTTGTGCCAAGACAGCTCCCACAACATAGTTAGAAGCATCACACATCAGCTTAAACGGGAATGTCCAGTCAGGTGGTTGGATGATGAGGGTACTGGTCAAAGCCTGCTTCAAATGATCGAAAGCTTCCTTGCATTTTTGGTCAAACAAAAACTCCACATCTTTTTACAGAAGGTTAGATAGCAGAAAGGCTATCTGGCTAAAATATCTGATAAAGCGCCTATAGAAACCTGCATGTCTGATGTGTGTGAAACAACATCATGTTTTATTCTTATTTTGCATGCATTTCGTAGGCATTTTAGTTCCATTTTTAGTTTATTTTTCCCTTAGTTCGATAACTGCATGGTTTGTGGTGTTATCAGTGTAGGATCACTGCTAAATTGGCCTTGGAATGAATGGATGCTTGCATGATTGAAGTTGGAGCTTTATAAAACTAATTTAGGGAAAGATAAGACAATTATCTACAACTTTCATGAAGACTTCAAAGGCCCAATCACATGTTTGGATAACTTAAATTGGAGTTGAAGCAAGAACTAGGGTGCTGATCCTGACAGCTTGACCTTTGTATACTATTCATGACATATCTCGAGTTACAAATTGTCAAATGAGCTGAAATTTTGATGGTTGATAGCTAAGATCCAAATCTACAACTTTCATGTTAAGCACTTTTCCAGATTCGGAGGTCTAACGGGTCATATTGAGCTTGGAAGGCCATTCCAGAACCAACCACGGCCTGGACGTGGTGGCCACCACTATTGGTTCTCCAACGCAGCAAGCAATTCTCCAACTCGAACCAACCATGGCCTGGCCGTGGTGGCCACTACGGCCGTGGTTCGGAGCGCAGACAGTAATTATTGAAACTTCTATGCGAAGTTTGTGTTGGGGGGCCTATTTATTAACATTCTTAGCACGTTTTGGGGCGTGTTCTGACCTAGAGGAGCAGCTACAACTCCTTGGAGGAGGAGCTAGTTCTAAAGGAGGCACAAAGGAGGCACAAAGGAGGCTTGGTTTCTTCATTCTTCTTCTTCTTCTTCCATTGTTTCTGGTTTGAGATGTTTTTAAGTTTGATTTCTTGTCTCTTCTTCTCTATGTCTGAGTAGTTTCTTTTGTTTCTAGGATTGGGCAATGCCCTTTGATACATTGATAATGATTAATTGACGTTGTTTTTCCCTTTTATTAATCTTGATTGTTCATTGATTCAATTCTTATTGCTTTTATTCATGTGAATTTGCTGGCCACTTATTTGCATCTCATAGGCATTTAGGGACGTACTGAGAGGTGAACCTAAGTGTTGGAACCATTAGAATTGAACTTAAGGTCTAAATCACGAGAGTAGTTTTAGCCTTTCGAGGAATCAATGAATTACCACAAAGCATAATGGGTTCAATTTAAATTCAATTACCACGAAAGTAGGAATTGGTTTAATTGGGCACCTGATCTTGTATCTTGAAAGAGAACATTAACTAATTTTGGGTAATTCACCTTCAATTGAATTTCAGATTTAATAAAAGGGTTGTCAATTAGGATTTGTCTTGTATCATTGTGGTATCCTAATCTTGGAAGCTTTCTTAATTCTGAAAATCCCATTCTTGATAAATTGCTATTTTTGTTCTAAATTCTGTTTTCTTAATTTTTATTTAATTGTTTTGTTACTAAATTCTTATCAATCAATAATCATATTTTCTCTTGTTTAATTTAATTAAGCCTAATTAATTAATTGGTATTCATACACACAGTCCTGTGGATTCGATCTTTTATTACTTGACGACTTAAACCGTACACTTGCGGATTTCACGCACCAAGTTTTTGCGCGCTGTTGGGACTGTGTTTTTCTTGAATATCGTTTAATTTTTAATTTAATTATTTTAAACCTTTTTATTTTTACCATATTATTACGTTCTTGTTTTCTCTTTGACTCTCTCGCAGAAATTTCTTTGGTTTATGCAAAGTACTAGACGTTTTGGGACTCTTATTGAAGCTGATCCCGAAATTGAAAGAACCTTGCATCAAAGGAGAAGACAACGAAGGCAAAGAGCGAGAGAAATATCTGAACCAATACTTGTCATGGCAGCAGCTGAGGACAATAAACCATTGAAAGAGTATGCAGCCCCTAATGCTCGGGGTTTGCGATCTGGGATTGCTAGGCCGTGCATTGAAGCCGTGCACTTTACCATACCTCCCTGCCTTATTGTCTATGATAAAGGTAACCGGTTTGGAGGTTTACCCTGGAGGACCCAAATGATCATGTGGAGATGTTCTTAGAATTCTGATTGACTCTCAAAATTGAAGGTGCCTCAGTTGATGCCATTCGCCTCCGGTTGTTTCCATTATCATTAAGGGACAAGGCTAGAGCTTGGTTGAAATTGGTACCCACCGATACATTAACCACATGGAACCAATTGGAGCAAGCATTCTTGAATAAGTTCTTTCCTCCTTCCAAAACTGCTCACCTTAGGACCCAAATCACAAGCTTCATTCAGAAAGATGGCGAGTCATTATCAGAAGCTTGGGATAGATATAAGGCTTTGGCTCTTTAGCCCCTTACCCACGGTTAGAGAAGTGGTTGATTGTCCACACCTTCTACAATGGATTAGAATATTCTTCGAAGGTGTCTCTTGACTCCGTGATAGGTGGAGCTTTGATGAACAAAGGCCGACAGAGGCTTATGAGATTATTGAGAATGTTGCTTGAATCATCACCAATGGGCCGTGAAAGAGGTAACAACCCTAGAAAGCTCTCGGGAGGTAAGTTTGAGGTAGATGGTGTTGATTTAATTATGTCAAAGTTTGATTCTTTGAATAAACGTTTTGACATGCTTGAGAAAGCTCATGTAAATGCCATAGGTGCCTCTAACAATTTTTGTGAGATTTGTGGAGCACGTGGACATATTGGTGCTTTGAATGCCAAGTTGGAATAGGATCCTCACATGGTGCACCTAGAGCAAGTGGAATCGTGCCACAATTTCTATGACATTCCACCAAAGGTGCGCAATGATCTATATTCACAGACTTACAATCCCTTTCATCCCAACTTCTCCTATCTAACAATCAATATCAAGTCGGCCAAGGTAGTGCTCAAATTCTCTACTCCGGATTCCCTCAGTACAAAAGTCTAAACTCGAAACTCTCCTTGAAAATTTTGTAGAGAGTCAAACCAAGCAAAATGAAGAGTTTAGGCACCATGGTCAAGTTGTTAGTGAGGCCATTAGAGAGTTGTCACTAAGGTTGACAATTTGGCCATTCATAATAAGATGTTGGAAACCCGATTGCCCAACAAGCTAGCTCTTCACATAGACCACATGGGAAATTTCCAGACAAACTGAAATAAATCCTAATGAACATTGTAAGGTCTCAGTTTAAGAAGTGGAAAGCAACTAGAAGATTCCAAAGTAAAGGGGAAAATGACAAAGATGGGAGGGATGAAGAAAAAGAAACAACTAGGACACAACCCTTAGAAGACAAAGAGACCAATGAGAGAGTGTCTAAGTATGTACCCCCTGAGCCATACCAACCCCTTGGTGCCTTTCCTCAAAGATTGGCCAAGGCCAAGCTTGATAAGCCAAGTTTCTTGAGGTCCTTAAGAAGTTGTACATTAATGTACCCTTCACCGAGGCATTGCAACAAATGCCTACCTATGCCAAATTTCTTAAGGACATTTTGTCTAACAAGAGAAAGCTTGAGGAATACGAGACAAGAGCTTTAATCGAGGAGTGTAGTGCCTTAATTCGTAATAAATTGCCTCCTAAGCTAAAAGATCCAGGTAGCTTCTCTATTCCCCATTTGATTGGTAACACGAATTTTGATAAAGCCTTGTGTGATTTGGGGGCTAGTGTTAGTCTTATGCCCTTTTCTCGTGTGTAAAAAGTTGGAAGTGGGTGAAGCCAAACCCACAACAATCTCACTTCAATCAAGGATCGGTCTCCAAGTACCCCGTAGGCATCTTGGAGGATGTTCCCATTAAGGTTGGTAAATTTTATATGCTCGTGGATTTTGTTGTGCTTGATATGGAAGCTCGATGCTACAATGCCGATCATACTTGGGCGTCCATTCCTTGCCACTGGAAGAGCTATCATTGATGTCCATGAAGGAAAATTGACTTTGCGATTGAATAATGAGGAAGTAGTTTTTGATGTTTTTAATTCTAAAAAAAATTCTAATTTCTTAAATTCATGTAATCGCATTGATGCTACTAAAGTTGTGGATAGTGTTGTGCTTTCATGTATACAAGAATCAGTGATTGATGCCAAGCCCTGCAAGGAAGGACCTAAGAAGCCAGCGTGACAAGTGTGACGAGAAGCGTGACTTTAAACGTGGGGATAAAGTTCTTGTTAATAACTCACTTCTACGTTTCTGTCCTAGCAAGTTATGGTCAAAATGGTCCGGACCATATGAGGTTGTTCGAGTCTTATCCTACGGTGTGCTTGAGGTGAAGAAAGAAGGTCATAAGCCTTTTATGATAAATGGCCGAGAGGGTGAAACACTTTGAAGGAGTGGACCGAGCACTACTCCGTTGACGTCACCTAAGCACGAAACCACCAAAGTCAAGCTAATGACTTTAAATAAGCGCTTCTTGGGAGGCAACCCAAGTTTCTTTGTTTTTGTTTTTCCTTTTTATTTTTATTTTTATTCTTTTGATTTTGTGTGTTAGATTGTTGTTTTGATGTTTGTCTTTTGGATTTTGTTTAGGTTTGACCTTTTTTTAAAGCTCAAATTAGAAGAAGAGTGAAGTCGAAGGTTCCACACCAAACCCATGAAAAATTCCATGGTCATGGATTGAACACCGAAGATTTTCCACCACCGCAGTGAGTTCATTTCTTTTCTCCCTTCTCTAGTTTAAGATTTTTACATTGAGGACAATGTAAGTTCTAAGCTTGGGGGGTATTTTCATTTTCATTTTCGTATTTTCATTCTCATTAGTTTCATGCATTCTTATGTCTTGTTTTGCATTGCATTTTCATGTTACATTTTCACACCATCATATCTCTTGGGTTTTTGGTTGAATTTGGCCCTCTCTTTGAGGATTTTGAGATGATATTGATTTGAAACCCAATTTGTTGATTCTTGTGATTGGCTACAGGCATTGTTTTTATTGATAGTAGAGGTGATCTTTTGATAGTTGATAATTAGCATATGTTCTCTGAATTTGTACTTCTTATTGAATTTTTAAACCTCTAAATGTGAGTTTTGAGCCTGTATGGGATATATGCACTATATGATTTTGTTCCCATTCTTTGTGTTGAGTGATATTCCTCATTGATCTTGTGCTCTAGAACTTAATTTGAAACCTTTTTGAGGCAAAAATTTTGGTTGCATGCTTGAATATGATTAGGGCATCTTAGGTATTTTTCTGGCCTTCTGAAATTGTTACGCTTTCATCCTCTAGTTGTTCATTTTGAGCCTATTGCATACTTGTTTTCTTGATACCTATGCTGAAACATTGTTGGTTATCATTTAGAATTTTAAATGGAGCAATTTGGATTTGAAAGTTGTGTAAAGATGTGTTGGGAATTATATGTATTTGAGCTTCCTCTTTCTCAAAAAAAGAAAAAAAAAGAGAAAAAGAGAAAAGGAAAACAAAAGAAACATCATGAGTTGAAAGCTTGAAAAAGAGGAGAAAGAGGAGAAGGAAAAGCAAGGAAGAAAATTTTTGAAATGTGGAGTTATGTTTTAGATTGAAAAATTGCCTTTGCTCCATTGATGTTCTATTAGATTTCTTGTGCTTATTGAAAAAAAAAATTGATGAGCCCTTTGTGTATGCCTTCCTTTCTCTTCCTTACCTATCATCATTCCCATGGCCATATTACAACCCTTGAAAGACCTTTTGATTCTTGCATGCATGCTGATTATTAGTGAAAATCTGGTTTCTTATCAAGCATATGGAAGTGCATTTTCTTTGAAGGATTTTGAGCGTATTGTTTTCACCCTTAAACACTTTGAGTGTGGTTAGTGGAGTGAACTTGATTCAATCAATGAGGATACATGATTTCTGAGAACTTAGCCTCTAATTGGACTTGACTTTGATTACCTCTCGATTCTTTGTTTGCCTTAGCCTATTGCTTGGATATTGTTTTCTCGTTCCTCATTCATTATTGTCTCTTGATTCCGCTTCTTGGTTTGGCATTAGTTATTGCTTGGGGACAAGCAAAGTCTTAAGCTTGGGGGATTTGATGTGTGTGAAACAACATCATGTTTTATTCTTATTTTGCATGCATTTCGTAGGCATTTTAGTTCCATTTTTAGTTTATTTTTCCCTTAGTTCGGATAACTGCGGTGTTTGTGGTGTTATTGTGTAGGATTGGTGCTAAATTGGCCTTGGAATGAATGGATGCTTGCATGATTGAAGTTGGAGCTTTATAAAACTAATTTAGGGAAAGATAAGACAATTATCTACAACTTTCATGAAGACTTCAAAGGCCCAATCACACGTTTGGATAACTTAAATTGGAGTTGAAGCAAGAACTAGGGTGCTGATCCTGACAGCTTGACCTTTGTATACTATTCATGACATATCTCGAGTTACAAATTGTCAAATGAGCTGAAATTTTGATGGTTGATAGCTAAGATCCAAATCTACAACTTTCATGTTGAGCACTTTTCCAGATTCGGAGGTCTAACGGGTCATATTGAGCTTGGAAGGCCATTCCAACCAACCAACCACGGCAAGACGTGGTGGCCACCACGCCGTGGTTCTGGGCGCGCAGCAGCCCACTCCAACTCGGAACCAACCATGGCCTGGCCGTGGTGGCCACTACACGGCCGTGGTTCGGAGCGCGATCAGTAACTATTGAAACTTCTATGCGAAGTTTGTGTTGGGGATCCTATTTATTAACATTCTTAGCACGTTTTTAATTGTTCGACCTAGAGAGCAGCCTACAACTCCTTGGAGGAGGAGCTAGTTCTAAAGGAGGCACAAAGGAGGCAACAAAGGAGGCTTGGTTTCTTCATTCTTCTTCTTCTTCTTCCATTGTTTCATGGTTTGAGATGTTTTTAAGTTTGATTTCTTGTCTCTTCTTCTATGTCTCGAGTAGTTTCTTTTGTTTCTAGGATCGGGCAATGCCCTTTCTACATTGATAATGATTAATTGACGTTGTTTTTCCCTTTTATTAATCTTGATTGTTCATTGATTCAATTCTTATTGCTTTTATTCATGTGAATTTGTCGCCACTTATTTGCATCTCATAGGCATTTAGGGACGCATCGAGAGGTGAACCTAAGTGTTGGAACCATTAGAATTGAACTTAAGGTCTAAATCACGAGAGTAGTTTTAGCTTTTCGAGGAATCAATGAATTACCACAAAGCATAATGGGTTCAATTTAAATTCAATTACCACGAAAGTAGGAATTGGTTTAATCCACGGATCTTGTATCTTGAAAGAGAACATTAACTAATTTTGGGTAATTCACCTTCAATTGAATTTCAGATTTAATAAAAGGGTTGTCAATTAGGATTTGTCTTGTATCATTGTGGTATCCTAATCTTGGAAGCTTTCTTAATTGGTTGAAAATCCCATTCTTGATAAATTGCTATTTTTGTTCTAAATTCGTTTTCTTAATTTTTATTTAATTGTTTTGTTACTAAATTCTTATCAATCAATAATCATATTTTCTCTTGTTTAATTTAATTAAGTTAATTAATTAATTGGTATTCATACACACAAATCCTATCTCGATCTTTTATTACTTGACGACTAAACCGTACACTTGCGGATTTCACGCACCAATGTCTAAGAAAAGAACGAACTTCCCGCACATATGTGGGGTAAAATAAATAGCCAATGACATTTATTTTCGCAGGATCTACCTTAATACCCTTGCTAGACACTACATAACCTAAAACTATACCCTGCTCTACCATGAAATGACATTTCTCAAAATTTAGAACAAGATTAGTTTCAATGCATCTATGTAGCACTCTAGATAAGCTATCCAAACAAGAATCAAAAGAAGAACCATATACAGTGAAATCATTCATAAACACCTCCATGCACTGCTCTACAAAGTCAGAGAAGATACTTACAATGCACTGTTGGAAGGTACCAGGGGTGTTGTAGAGGTCGAAGGACATTCGCCTGTAAGCAAAAGTGTCAAAGGAATAAGTGAAAGTGGTCTTCTCCTAATCATTTGGTGCAATGTGGATCTAAAAGTAGCCAGTGTAGCCATCCAAGAAGCAGTAATGTGATTTCCTAGCCAATCGCTCCATTATCTGATCAATGAAAGGTAGGGGGTAATGATCCTTTCGAGTGGCCTAGTTGAGCCTCATATAATCAATGCAAACTCTCTAACTGTTCTGCACTCTAGTAGGGATCAACTTATTCTTCTGGTTTGCTACCACTGTAGCCTCGGATTTCTTCGGGATAACCTATATAGGACTCACTCAATTGCTATCAGATATGGGATAAATAATGTTAGCCTATAATAGCTTGGCCACCTCTTTCTTTTTCACATCCAAAATCAGAGGATTCGGTCTCCTCTGGGGCTACCTCACTGGTTTAGCTCCATCCTCAAGTAATATCCGATGTATGCATGTGGAAATGCTAATACCAGGAATATCTGCAAGAGTCCATCCGATGGCTTTCTTATGATCTCTCAGAATTTGTAGCAATCTCTCCTCTTGTTCAACAAGGAGGTTCTTAGCCACGATCACAGGAAGCTACTCATCAGCTGCCAAGTATGCATATTTTAGGTGCTCAGGCATATGGTTAAGCTCCAATTTTGGTGGTTGCAATATAGAGGGAAGTACTCTAAGGGGCTACATTATTTTTGCAGACTGAATCTCCTCACTGCTGCATAATTTGTAGAAACAAAATCAATATTTCTCAAGAATGCAGAAATCTCAACACAAATAGCACATATCATATCACTATCATAATCATTACATGAATGGTAATGGATAGAATCAATAATATCAATAAAATTACGAAATTCATCACACAACTCATCATAAGTTTCCTCAACTAAATCAATAATTAAATCAATATAAAAAATAGAATGCTCCTCCATGGGATGCTTTATAGCATAAAAAATGTTAAACTGAACAATAGAGTCTCCAAACTCCATGGATAGAGTTCCTATATGCACATCTATCTTGGCCCTTGCTTTTTTTAGGAATGGCTTCCCTAGAATGAGTGGAGCCTTGCTGGATGGTGACCCCCTCCATCTCCAGAATATAAAAATTTGTAGGAAAGATCACTTCATCAACACGTACCAACACATCTTTAATCAACCCGGCTGGGTACGCATTGCTCCTATTAGCCAACTAAATCACAACACTTGTAGCACCTAAAAGGCCAAGTCCAAGAGAATTAAAAATAGATATAGGCATTACATTAATAGAAGCACCTAAATCTAGCATAGCATGCTTAAATTTGTAATTGCTTATAATACATAGAATTGTAAAAGTCCCTGGATCTTTGCATTTCTGAGGCATAGCTTGAATGAGGGTTGAAATATTTTGGCCCATATTGATTCTCTCATTATCCTTCAGCCTCCTCCTGTGGGTGCATAATTCCTTAAGAAACTTAGTATATTTTGGAATTTGTTTAATTGTATCCAACAATAGAATATTGACTTCCACTTTTCTGAAGGTCTCAAGTAGCTCTCT
Organism: Ormosia semicastrata; assembly: GCA_029884595.1. Taxonomy (NCBI): domain Eukaryota; kingdom Viridiplantae; phylum Streptophyta; class Magnoliopsida; order Fabales; family Fabaceae; genus Ormosia; species Ormosia semicastrata. The sequence goes on along the minus strand of JAQQTO010000061.1, from coordinate 2,579,090 downwards.
ATCTTTCTCAGTCTTATCTATCTTTCTAGACCGAGTGGCTCTTTATGGAAAGGGAAGGGCTACTACAGGCTTCTACTGCTCATAAACAACCATTGATTTCTTCTTACCCTTAAAATTTTGGGTTAGTTCATAAAAAATTGATTTCTCTGCTAGTTGGTGCTTGTACAGATTTTCCAGACCTCAGCATAATGAAACTCATATTCCCTTTTGGATTGGGAATTGTTTGCGAAGGAAGTTGGCCAGAACCTTGGGCCTGCAACTGACTTAATGAGGAAACTAATTATCCAATCTGGGTTTCTAAATTCTATATGGTGGCCTTTGTCCTCTGCTAAAACTGAATATTATTGGTGGCCATCTGCTTCACCAAATCCTCAAATAAAGGATAAGGTTTTGTGGCTGCTGGACTTGGTTATTGCATAGGCTGCTGGAATTACTGCCTACTTGTTCCAACATGAGGCTGAAATTGTGGTTCCTAGGTGGTTGTTGGAATAGTTGTTTGAACTGCTGTGGTTGCTGCTGCTGTGAGGCTACATTACCATATCTCATATTTAGATGATCTCTCCAGCCAAGGTTATATGTGCTGGAGTATGGATCATATCTCGACAGCTGCTGCTGCTAGTATTGTGGTTTACCAGGAAAGACACTAGTTGCAGCTACAAAGTGATCTTGAAATGTAGAACCATTATCCTGAAGTGTAGGTCATGCATCTATAGGATGAGATGAAGTAGAACAAATGACACATATGCTTGCAGGCCTCTGAATAGGTAATTGTTGTCTTATTGCCAACTGTCTCACAAAGGAGGTCAATTCATCAAGTCTATACTCCATTCTCTGTTGGTCAGCATGAGACACATGAAGCTCATTGACTCCTTTAGTTAAAGTAATCATTCAAGTTCCAAACTGCTGAGAATTGGCAGCCGTGTTAGTAATTAAGTCTCTGGCAGTAACTAGAGTTTTATCAACCAATGCACCTCTACTGGCGGCATCAATCATGCTCCTATCCATAGGCAACATGCCCTCATAGAAGTATTGGATCAATAGTTGATCACTGATTTGGTGGTGGGGATAGCTTGAGCATTATTTCTTAAACTTCTCCCAGTACTCATGCAAAGTCTCTCTTGTCATCTGTCTTATTCCACATATGTCTTTTATAATGGCAGCAGCTCTAGATTCAAGGAAAAACTTCTTCAAGAATAGCCTCTTCGTGTCATTCCAACACATTACCGAACCTGGTGAGAGGTAATATAGCCAGTCCTTGGCCGCATCAACAAAGGAGAAAGGGAATGCTCTCAGCTTGATGTGTTCCTTAGGTATCCCTTGTGGCTTCATAGTTGAACAAACTACATAGAACTCCTTTAAATGCTTATGAGGGTCCTCACTTAGCAAACCATGAAACTTTGGCAACAAATGTATCAATCTAGATTTAAGTTCAAAGTCAGCATTAAGATCAGGATATTGAATCCCTAAAGGCTAGTAAGTAACATCAGGAGCAGCTAATTCCTTAAGGGTCCTATTATGCATGTTATCACCCATAGTTACAATATCACTTAAGCTCTCAGGTTCACTTGTAGTTTCATTATCAAATTCTTCTTTCACCAAGCCTACAAGCTCTATTTAGTGTATGCAAGGTTCTCTCAATGTCAGGATCATTATCAAGTAAATGACTAGTGGAAGACCTAGTCATGCAACATACAAAGCACAAAAATATAAAACATGCAAAATAGACAACACAACACTAAAAATCTACAAAAATAAATCTAGTTAACCTATCTAGACATTTTTAAAAATTATGGGACCACCACAACATGAAAATTACACAAAAATAAAACTAAAAAATGTAATAAAAATAATAAAAAAATTAAAAAAGTGATCTAAAGGATGAAATTTGGGCAAACCAGGGGGTGACCTCATAATAAAGTGTGAGCCTTGTTTATTAGGTCATTTTCCTTCAACTAACCAAGTTTTAACTCATTTTGAGCACGTTTGTCCGTACAAAATTCAGAAAAGTCACCCAAAATAATCATTTTTTACCTAAAAACCACCAAAACATAGCAACAAAGGGATTAGTGAAGGATTAGTAGTCAAATATAATCCTAATAAGATTGATCAAAATCATAGTGATCCTCGACAATGGTGCCAAAATTTGATAATTGTCGAGGCTACCAAATTATATCAATTTATAACCGATCACCAAAACTACTTGCAGTATAAGGTATCATCGGGTCACGCGTGTAGATTACTCTAACTACACAATCAAATTAAGAGGTTGATAAAACAGAGGGGAAGGGTGTGCAAGATTAATCAATAGAAAGCAATTAAAATAGTAAATAGAATTAGGAAAACAATCAATCCAAGGGAATTAACCAATCTTGATTTTAATCCATCCTTGATCACTATGGATCCATTCAATTACTTACCATGTTCTTGGTCTTAGATCACATCAAGAAACTTCAATATGATCCATGGGTCTTCTACTAGATAAGCATCTAGATTTCGTTCAATCAAGGTTAGACAAATTAAGCATCCATCTAATACTAAATTAAACTATAAACCAGAATCCAACCAAGCTAAACAATTCATCAAACACCTTTGATGCCTTGTTTAGTCTCTGCAATCCTCTATTAACATATGGTAATTATGTAATTATCATATAAAAATCCCAATCAAATTAAGCAACTTAATCAGAATTAAAAAAAAAGGAAGAAGAGAAACTAGATTAATAATTGAATGAAGAACGACTAAAATAGAATCTCAAAATTAACATCAAGATTGTCAATCCCTAGGATTGATTAAAGGCTCTACCCCTCCATGAATGGGAGGCAAAAGCTTATAGAAAAAGACAGAAAAACTAGAGAGAAAGGAGAGGAAGAGAGATATAAGCAGAGAATGAAAAGTAGTGAATGAGAATATGGTTTTTGTTCTGCTATTCTAACCTTTTAAACTAACTCCTAATTTAGCCTTACATGATTAGAATTCTAATGGGTACAAAGCTTGGTCAATTAGGAATCATTGGGAGAAAGTCTCATGTCATTTAGAGGCCTAAAACTCAAGTTATGTTTAATTAAGTGGCCTAACTCGTCAACAACTAGTCTCTATTTTCCATCTTCAATTTCATGCCAAAAACGATGTAGTTCAAGTTAGTAGTTTTCATAAGAGTTGTATCTTCATGTTTTAGCTTCCATTTGGGCTTAGTTTGACATCCACCAGACATATATAACTCAAGATATGGGATAATGAGTACGAAGAGGTCAAGCTATCAGAATCAACATTTTGGCTCTTGGTTCAACTTCAGTTTAAATTATCCAAGTGTATGATCCAGCTCCTGAGATCTATATGAAACTTGTAGATATTTGTCTTAACTTTCCTACAAGACTAGAATCACATCAATAAGATATTCGAAACTCAGATTATTTCCAAATTACTGAACACTTCCAAATAGACAAATTAAGGCTAATTCAGGTAATAATTCCTTCAATGATCCAATTAGGTCCAATATCATAAAATATGACAAAGACAACTTAATTAAGCCAAATTGAACCTTAAGAAGGCTAGTGATAGAATCATGAAATGAATAAAATATATTGCTATCATTAGGGTGTAATTGGACATTTGTAAACCTCTTAGAAGGGGAGTGATGATACAGTTGGACTCTAGTCTTGAACCCCAATTGTTCTACATTCAATATGAAAGGTTGCCTAACTTCTGTTATTCTTGTGGAAGCCTAGGCCATGTTAGGAAGGATTGTGAGGAGGAAATAGAAGAGAAAGACGAAGGCCAGCAGTTTGGGGAATGGTTAAAGGTGCCTGCATGGAATCAGAGAGTGTTTTTAGAGAAAAGCTCAAGGTATCATGGGTTCTCAATCTCCTCAAATTTAAAAAGAAACTGTTAGAATAAAAGCCTATGTTTCACATGTTTCTCATGTTACACATATGAAACATGTGTCATAGGATTTAGTTTCTTTTTAGGACTTAGTGTTTATACTTAATACATTCATATATCATTCATTTACATTATATATATAAATACTAGTTTATAGGGGTGTGCAAACACACATTTTCCTCAAATCATCTCTATATTTTATATGGTATCAGTAGTAGGTTAAGATTCTCACACCACTGTGCATCACCAGTGGATTCTCATCCAACTAGCTGCGCCTCCACCAGCTATGACTTTTTCTGACAATACCTACCATTGTTGGTGACACCGAACGATAACAGAACCTGCTGACCACCTCAACTGCCATCGACCCACCTCCACCCACCACCGCACGTGCCCTTACGTGTTGCTCCCACACTCTGCTTCTTCACTCAAGCGCCGGTGCGTGTGAGAACGTGACACCTTCTTTGACCACCGTATTTCGTCGGTGCTACCATCGCCCACCCCTTACCCCTTTCTAACCTCATCTCCCTTCTTCCATCCTATACTAACCCACAACCTCACCTCACATTTCTGTTCTTCCTTTCTTTTGTGTTATTACGAGATTTTCTTTTCCCACCCTTTGCCTCATCCATCTCAGTACTTCATCCCAACCTATTAAGCCTTTTTTCCCTCACCAGCATGTCTACCTCTTACTCACCTTCTGCCCTTAGCTACATTAATGTCCCATTGATCCCATGTGATAAATTAGTGGGGGCAGCCAATTACACATCTTGGACTATTGCTATGGAGTTATGGTTTGAAGGTGAAGGCTATCATGAACATCTAGTCCAACAAGCCAAGGACATTCCCGACAAGGACCAGCCCAAGTGGAAACAGATTGATGCTTCTCTTTGTAGTGCGTTGTGGTTCTCTATTGATGCTAAGCTTCAACCTCAATACATGCTTTTCGGACATGCTATGATGTGTGAGCCAAGGCTAAGAAATTGTCCTCCAATGATGTCAACCATCTTTACAATAGGGAATGTAGTCAAGTGGGTTGCCTACTTTGACCTTTGGTGCAATTGGAATGGCTAATCCTAAAGGGAACGTGTATTCCTCGAACCTCTCCAAGGTACTTTGACCTTGTGGGTTACATTAAATATAGGTAAATTGAACAAGTAGATAATGAATAATCCTCAATCAATTTATTGATGTCAAAGTACATCACTTACATGAAAAGTAAAATAAAGCAGGGAATTTGAAGTAACTAGCTATAATATTTTCCAAGCTTGTTTGTGTTCTAGTAGTTTTTAATGTTTTTTCCAGTGAGAGAATTTGTTTTTGGGGTGATCCAGTATGGGCTTTCCCAATTAGGAGCAAGATTTCCTTGAGATGCATTCTATTCTTCGATATCTAGTCTATGCAAAACAAGATCATTGAGCATAAACCTCCTTGGTATCACTTTGGTATTATACTGGGCTGCTGTCCTTTGCTTGACAGCGGCTTCATGGATATGAGCAATGCGACGTTGTTCTTTTAACAAGTCTAGGTTTTGGTAGATGAGGTTCGAGTTGATCTCTTCAGAAAAGTTCTGTCTCCACCAATTAAGTTCTCTAATCTTGACCGGAATCATTGCTTCACAACCATAGGTTAATTTGAAAGGAGTTTCCCTATTTGTTGAGTATGGCATGTTTCGGTGTGCCTATTGGATGTGGTCAAGTTATTCTACCTAATTCCTTTTTGCTTCATTTAGCTTTTTCTTGATGCCTCAAAGAATAACCCAATTTGTAGCCTCAGCTTGACCATTTGTCTTCGGGTATTCAACTGAGGTGAAGTGCTATTTAATCTTGAGTCTGGAGAGGAGATCTTTGAATTTCTAATCGGTGAATAGGATGCTATTGTCCATAATAATGGACTACGGGACCAAAAACCTGTTGATTATATTCTTGTAAGTAAAATTTTAGATGCGAGCTGAGGTGATGGTAGATAATGGCTCTACCTTTATCCACTTAATAGAGTAGTCTATAGTTACCACTAAGTATTTAACTTGTCTAAATGCTTGAGAGAACGACCCTAGGATATCCATTCCTTATTGATAGAAAGGTTAGGGTACAGAAATAATCGATAGTTCTTTGCAGGGGGTAGAGTAAATGTTTGAGTACCTTTGACATTTATCACACCTCTTCACATGTTCTATACTGTTAGCCTCTATACTAGGCCAATAGTATCCTACTCACAACACTTTACGAGCTGAGGCCTTTCCTCTGAGATAGTGTCCACTGCTTCCTTCATGGATTTCGGTCAAAACGTACTTAACTTCTTTTGGTCTGAGACATTTGAGGAATGGGGAAGAGAACCCACAACTGTACAACTGATTATCATAAAGGGTGTACCATGCCGTAGTTCTTATTAATCTTTAGGCCTCCTTCTAGTCTATAGGAAAAGTTTTATCACCGAGGTAAACGACGATTAGTGTGATCTATGTTTCATTTTCTTCCAATAAGAGGACTTCAAAGTCTATAATACTAGGTGCTAACAATGTTTCTTAGATCACAGACCTATTGTTGCTAAGGTTCTTTATGTTGACAAGCTTAGAAATGATGTCTGCTTTCGAGTTTTGCTCCCTAGGGATGTGGTCAACCTTAGTACTTGCAAAATTTTCTAAGAGTTTCTTCACCTTAGCTAAGTATTTCTGCAAGAGAGGTTCTTTATCCTGATAGTCACCTCGGATTTGTGAGGTCACCAATTATGAGTCATTGCATAGCATTATGTCGATGGCTCCCATTTCATTGGCCATGGCGATTCCATCAATACAAGCTTCATATTCAGCCTGATTGTTTGAAGTCAAGAACACAAACCTCAAAGAATGCTCAAGGGTGAGTCAGTCCTCATTTTCCAAGATGACCCTAGTGCCACTCCCTTTGGGGTTCGAAGAGTCATCTATGTAAATGGTCCAATAACCCCAGCACCACTCCCTTTGGGGTTCGAGGAGTCATCTACGTAAATGGTCCAAGAGTTCCCTTTGGGATGGCCGGTGTCAGTGTAAGTTTTGCTAGGAAGTTGGATAAAACTTGAGCCTTTAAGGCTTGTCTTAACTCATAGGTTATCCTGAATTTAGAGAGCTCCACAGACTAAGCGATCATTCTCCTAGTGAGGTCTGGTTTGTATAACACCTGACGGATTGGTTGGTCCATCCTTACCACAACAAGGTAGCATTAAAAATACTGGCATAGTCATCTAGCTATAGTTTGGAGTGCAAGTGCCAATTTATCAACCTTCTAATAATGGAGTTCGGGGCCATACAGTACCTTGCTGACAAAATAGAATGGTCTTTGGCCTTCGAGGGTTTCCCTTATCAAAATCAAACTTATTTCCTCATACATTGTTGACAAAAAGGTAGGTATACAAGGTTTCACCAAGCTTAGGCCTTATCAAAATAGAGGGGTGATGCCAACATGTTCTTCAATTCCTAGAACATGGCCTTGCACTCTTAATTCCACTCAAAATCTTTACATTTTTTAAGGAGTTTAAACAAGGGAAGAGATTTGTGAGCGACCTTGGCTAAAAAAAGAGAGAGGGTTGCTATCCGTCCAGTAAGTTATTGTACCTTCCTAACGGACTGTGAACTGCATATGTTGAGTACCGCTTGACATTTGTTTGGATTGGCCTTAATGTCGCGATTCATCAATAAGAATCCCCAGAAATTACCAGCTTGCACTCCAAAAGTGCATTTCTCTAGGTTCAACCTCATATCATGTTTTTAGAGTTGGGCAAACACTTCTTCCAAGTCTTGAACATGGTTCTCAAACTCTGGTGTCTTGACAATTATGTCATCAATATAGACCTCGAGCACCCTATCAATCTATTATGCGAAGGTTTTGTTCATCATTCATTAGAAGGTGATAGATGTCGATGTAACATCCTCTTCAACATGTTAGACTTGCAAATAGTTACAGAAATAGCTTAATACTTGTTTAACATGCCTATTTAATTTTGTGACAATCTGAATTGGTTTAGACACTTAGTTGCAACTCGAAAGGTGAAAAGTTACTTAAAATGACCCAAATATTAGCATAAATGGTTTAGCTAATGGAAATAGATATGGATAATTTATTTTTAAGTCACAAATATGTATTTTGTGAAGTGGTTAAAGTTTGAGAATAATCAGAGCCAGTTTGGTATTTTTGAGCATACTGGTTGTGTGTTTTAATGCTAAAATGACTAGTCACAGATATGGAAAAAATGATGGTTTTGGTGCAACAAGACTTTTGATGAATCCTGTAATTTATTTTAAACTTATTGGCTTTAAGAAAACTGAATTTGGAGAAATCTAAGTATTCTTAGTAGATCGAGAATATCACTTGTTCACTTAAGTGACCAAGCCTTTCACGTTTCTAAGCCATATATTGTTTTCTCTTTGTTATTTCTTCATTTTTGTTGTTTCTCACTTCTCTCTCATGGCTAGAAACAGAGGCAGCAGAGAAAGAAGAATAAGGAGGAAAAAGGGAAAGGAAGAAGGGAAAATCTAGAAGGAAGGCAAGCTTGTAGTCATCTAGCCATCATTACCATCTTTATTACTTAAGGTAGGGGTTCTTGAGCTCAAAATACCATTTCCTTCTCATTTTCATGTTTAAGCTTGTTGAGGTTTGAAATGTCAAAATGTGAATTTGTGGTGTTTGAAGTGTTTTTCTTGCTTGAATGAGTTTCCTTGCTTGTTTATGACTTGTTTGTGGATTGAGTTTGAGTTAGAAACTTAGAACTTGTCATTTGGACCTTTGTATCCTAAAAGTGAGAAAGTTAGGTCATGGATGAGTGTTTTGGTGTTTGGATACAAATTAGAGGTTTTTGTTAGTGATTAATGATTTCTATGTGTTAGTGAACTTGTTAGGGACCTTAAATCACTTAGAAAATAGTTTGGAGTGACCAAAATATATGATTTGTTATAATGAAACAGTACCACGGTTCTGCAGAATTCTATAGAACCAAGTTTCTGCTTGATGTAATCGATTACAATATCCAAGTAATCGATTGCAAATCCTCTGGAAGTGATGTAATCGATTACAAGGTCAATGTAATCGATTACTAGGATTCTGGAAGTGATGTAATTGATTACAAGGTCAATGTAATCGATTACTAGGGTTTTAGAAGTGATGTAATTGATTACAGCAGCAATGTAATCGATTACCAAACTTTTGACTTTATTGTAATCGATTACAACAAGGATGTAATCGATTACAAGTACTCATAGAATGCCTATGTTAGTGTTTAGAGATTTGATCAACATAAGGTTGATATCTAAATCACTTGTGAGTGATTGTGTGTTGTTCTATATACTGTTTACCTAGAGATATGAATCTTATTACTTGGTAGGATAAGTGAGACTAAGATTCCTATGTGCTAGTGTTCAAAATGTGGCTTGGATATTTGGTTTTCAAACTTGGTATTTTCTAATTTCCTATATATTGTAACCTTAGATGGTGTGTACAATCATGTGGCCAAGGAATGAGGTGTTGGATCCTAATTCTCCTTGCATTTATGTTTGTATGGTCAGGGTTATCGGTATGGGGGTAGTAGTAGTACTCTTACGGTTGTGAGGGAAAAGTACTCACCTATTACCAAGTGGGTTTAGGCTTATAGGCTTATCTTGCTAGTATATACAATGAACAGAGGTTCTTGGAAAATAAGTAACTATATTAAGTTTTCAAAATGATTGTTTGAGCATAATCATACCTCATAACATAAAACATTACACTGTTGATAATTGTATGGGCAATTGTCTTGCTTTATTGTTTTCTTGCTTGATTGCTTGGTTGCTTGTTCAATAGTATCTTAGGATTATATAAGCGATTCTTTGATATTGTTGATTATTGGATAATTGGTTACATCGTGTGAATGTACGTTTACAATTGATTTATTTGTTGTAAATGATTAACTACTAGTCTTGGTATGCTTATACTGAGAAATTGTGATTCATCACCCCTATGTGTTCCATGTAAATTCAGGTGAAGTCCCTCCAAAAGAGAAAAAGGACAAGAAAAAGAAGAAGCATAAAACTTAGTTTAGTCACTTTATTTCTTTTGAAATCAAATTGTATATTTGTACTCTTTTCGTTGTTTGTAAAAGTTTATGTATACAGTATGACTTGTTAGCTAGTGATGTATGTATATATGACTTTTTCATCATTCGTGGCTCTCTATAATGACTATACAGGTTATTATGGATTATGTTTTATGCATTCTTAGAAAGTGGCATGCTTAATACATTTTATTTTGAAATATTTCATTTATTTTACAATATTCGTATTAGGGTGTTACAGTCGAGACTATCAAATTATATCAATTTGTAAGCTAATTCACCAAATTATTTGTAGTATAAGGCATAACCAGCTCGAGCCCTTGGATCACTCTAATTAAGCAATCAGATTAGGAAGTTAACAAAGGAGGGAAAAAGTAGCAAAATTAATTAAACGAAAGCAATTTAAAACTATAAATAGAATTAAGTAAACAACCAATCTAAGGAAATCAACTAATCTTGAGTTTAATTCATCCTTGATCACAAAGAATCCATTCAATTGCTAACCAAGTTCTTGTCTTTAGATCACATCAAGAAGCTTTAAGATGATTAATGAATTCTCTAATAGATAAGCATCTAGAATTTAATTAATCAAGGTTAAATGAATTAAGTACCCATCTAATCCTAAATTTACCTAAAACCCAAAATTCAACCAAGCTTAACAATCCATCAAACACCTTTGATGCATTGTTTAGTCTCCATAACCCTCATTAAACATGTGATAATTATGCAACTATCACATCAACATCCATATCAAATCAAGTAATTCAATCTAGATTTAACAAAATTAAAATAGGTAAAAGAAAAACTTGATTAACAAGTAAAAGAGAAACTTGATTAATAAGTAAAAGAGAAACTTGATTAACAAGTAAAGAGAAACTTGATTAACAATTAAATGTAAAATAATTAAAATAAGATCTCAGAATTAAGTATCAAGATTGTCAATCCCTAGGATTGATTAAAAGGTTCTAGCCCTCCATGGATGAGAAGGAAGAGAAATAGAAAAGAAAGAAACCTAGAGAGAAGGTGTTGGCCATGGCAACCATCACCTAAGAGGGGGGTGAATTAGGTGATTACAAGTTTTTAAAGCAATATTGAGAAATTATGTATTTTGATATTTTCAATCAACACATATAGCGGAATAAGTCTAACAAAGATACAACTATTATAGATTACTCAAATACAACTTAGGTTAAGGGATAAATCAAGCAAATATAATTAAAGCACAAATATAAAGGAGACAAAGTTGAGAGAAGAAAACACAGTATTTATCCTGGTTCATCCACAAACCACATATGGCCTACGTCCAGTCCTCAAGTAAATCACCTGAGATTTTTCACTAAACCTTCAAGCTCGAATAGATGCTTGAAAACCTTCACAACTAAGAGCATTCAACACACCTCTAAGATACCTCACCCTTTGTGCTTGAGCTTTAACAACTAGGGATACCTCACCCTTACAATTCTTTGAAGGATGCCTCACCCTCTTTATAACAAATCAAAGTGTATAGAAAAGAGAAACTCTCACACGAATAGATAATACAACTTGAAGTTCTATGAAGCTCTTTAAGGATATATCAAATTTTGGCGAAAACAGAGCATAAAAGATTAAAAATAATGATTCACAAATCAAAGCATGAGAAATATGTTTCAAATTATTTGTTCTCTATAAAAGACGTGCCAAAACTTTGTATTTATAGAGTTCCAAGAAAAGAGTCATTTGGTATTAATTTCATTCAATAAAAGCTCAAGAAAATAACCGTTGCGTGATTCTGAGTCGTGTTTATTCGAATAAAATATTTATTATTCCAATAAATCATTTTATAGTAAAAAGGAATTTGATTTTAGAACTTGTTATTCAAATAATCCTTTGGTTATTCAGATAAATGTTTAAAAAACACGTTCTGGAACATTTTTATTCGAATAACAAATCCCTTATTCGAATAAGCCACTCTAGTTTCGAAAAGTGACTTTAAATAGTCATAACTTCTTCATTTATCATTTGTTTAAAGCAAATGGTCACTCACTGGAAAGATCTTTGAGTTTGTTTTCAAATGAAATAAGTTTTAGAACAAAAATCAAAGTATTTTGAAAGTTATGATCAAAATAGTAACTAAAGGTTAGCTTTTCAAAACTCAAACTTGATTATTTTTCATAGTTTTTAACTACCACCATGACTAGCTTTTCAAATTATTGGACATTTTAGCATGTGAAAAATAATTTGTAAAGATTTAAAAACATATTTGAGATATCTAGAAAGTTTCTCACATAAAGACCCTAAGTCCTATAAACTATACCATTTAAGCTTCCTTTAAACTTAGTCTTTGACATGACTTTGTTGTTATTAAAACCTTCATAAAATGGGCATTCACATTCTCCTTGAGTTGATCATAATTGAAATCTTTTGCTTTCTTGTTGCAATGCTTGTTAGCCATGACAACCACTACCCAAGAGAGGGGTGAATTGGGTGATTACAAATTTTCAAAGCAACTTTGAAAAATTATGTATTTTGATATTTTCAATCAACACATACAGCGGAATAAGTCTAACAAAGATACAACTATTATAGATTACTCAAATACAACTGGGGTTATGTGATAAATCAAGCAAATAAGCTAATATCAAGTATCTTAGAATTAAAACATCAAGATGACAAGATATTTAATAGATAAATATACTATACTAAATACTGTAATTAAAGAGTGCAGAGAAGAGAGAATCAAACTCAAGAATTTATCCTGGTTCAACCACCAACCACTTGTGGGTGCTTAACTTGAGATTTTCTTCACTATCTCCTAGACTTCATGGGTGCTAGGAAAACCTTTGTACAAACAAGAGCACTCCTCACACTTGAGATACCTCACCTTTATGCTAGAGCCTCCAACTCTTCAAGCTTCACAGGTACTTGAAAATACCTTTACATTCAAGAGTACTCATAACATATTTGGGATACCTCACCCTTTGTGTTTGAGCCTCGCTACAAGGGATACCTCATCATTTTCTCTCTTGAAGGATACCTCACCCTCTTACAATGATTTCAAGATGAAGAGAAAAATTAGAAACTCTCACAAGAGTAGATATACAACTTAAAGAACAAAGGAATAGAAAGATTTTGCAATAAAGAGCTCAAAATATGATTTTGATGATTCAAGGATCAAATCAAGTGTTCTAGAGTTGTAAAAGCTTCAAATATCACTTATATATAGAGCTCAAGTGATAAAATAGTCGTTGGTAGTGTTTAGAAATGATTTTTTATGAAAACTAGCCATTAATAGCCATTGGGAACATTTCTGGGTAGGATGTAATCAATTACAAGGCTCATGTAATTAATTACAAAGTATCTGCCAGAGTTGTAATTGATTACAAGGCCGGTGTAATCGATTACATGGCCTCTGGTTTCAAAAACTAACTTTAAATAGTCATAACTTCTTCATTTCTTATTCGTTTAAAGTAAATGACCACTCTTTGGAAATATCTTTGAGTCTATTTTCAAATGAAATATTCATAACAAAAGTCAAAGTATTTTGAAAGTAATGATAAAAAAGTAACAAAAGGTTAGCTTTTCAAAACTCAAGCTTGACTATTTTTGAAAATTGATTTTAAATTGTCATAACTTCTTCATTTCTTATCTATTTAAAACAAATGACCACTTATTGGAAATATCTTTGAGTATATTTTCAAATAAAATATTTTAGGACAAAACTCATAGTATTGTGAAAGTTATGATCAAAATAGTAACTAAAGGTCAGTTTTTCATAACTCAAACTTCACTATTTTTCATAGTTTTGAACTACTACCATGAGTAGCTTTTCAAAACATGTTTGTTAGGCATTTTAGTATGTAAGAACTATTTGTAAAGATTTAAAAACATATTTGAGCTCTTTTCTTGTAAAACATCTATCTTTACATAGGAGAAAGCCTAAAAGAAAAATATACTAATTCTAGTCCTTAGACTTCTTGATGTAATCCAAGTTTCTAAAAATTTATTCTCTTTAAATATTGTAAATGCTTAAAACACCTTATCATTTTCATTCTTCTTGAGTTGAGCATAATTTGTGATCTTTTACTTTCTTGTTGCAATGCTCACTCTTAATATTTGGACTATCCTACAAAGTATTGCTCACTTAAACAAATATAGTTAGTCCAAATTCATAATTCAATATCTTCATATGCATGATTCATAAATGTATAACTCTAGTTAGTCTAACATACATATAAGACTTTCATAGACACATCCAAATAAGACATTTATCAATTATTAATATATATGCTCTATATAGGCTGCAACAAAGAGCACTTTGCATATTTTTATTTAAATAAAGTCAAATCTAATATTAATTTAATACAACTTATATGACACATTATTAGATGTATTCTATAAAAGATGCTATAAAGAATATACATAATTCTTATATGAAATATAATAAAATGAAGTACATGATCATGCATGATCTAATATAGTCTATTAAGTACATCTGTGTAGCATAATCAATATCCTTTTGTAATGCATTTGTCATTATCAAAACTTAATACATTAAATCATTAAGGCAAAGACAATTCTACAATCTCCCCCTTTTTGATGATAACAAATCACTAAAGAAAAACATGTTGAGCAATATAGAAGAATAGATATTCGTGTAAGCATATCAAACAATAAACACGAGAACATATTTTTCTTTCCAATTCTCACTCTCCCTATTTGACATCAACAAAAAGGCTTAAGAAGGAAAGATAATATTTTCTCTCCCCCTATAGATAAAACTCATGTTATCAAAATGAGTAGGATCATCAAAATAAAAAACTTTTTCAATTCATTCAAAACATAACTATTTCCCCCTATTTGTTCTACACAGTGACGGATCCATAAATTTTAGTTAATGGGGGCAAAGATAATTCTATCAATACAGAAGCATAAAAAAAGTTTCAATAATTATATTTATATATTAAAAAATATATTAATACAAAATTATGAAAAATCAATTTATAACTGTTTCCTTCGCGTTTTCATATTTTAAAAATATTGAATGATCTTTTCATTATCATTACTATCAAAAATTTCTCTCTCTATGTATGTAATCAAATAATCATTTAACAAAAATAATATATTTAGAAGTGGAGGCATGGAGACAAAAATTACATATAAAAAGATAAAAAAGACATATACCTATATAAGGTCAAAGAAAAGTTCCAAAGTAGAGTGGGGGCATCTGTCCCCACTCATTTATACATAGATCCGTCCCTGATTCTACATATGAATCAAGAATAAAGAGATAAAACAAGCATGCTTTCAAGATATAAAATATTATTCATGCAATGCTTGTCATATTTTAGCACATCAACATTTAGTATATGATAGCAAAAAAACACTTTATATAATCAAATAAGGATGTAAGCCAAGAGATTTAAACAACTTAAGAGTTAGACTCCCCCTCATTGAAGCACAAGATGAATTAAGTGAAATATGTATGCCAAGACTATGTAAGCATATTACCATAAACTAAAGTAAGGAAAAAGATACTTATTCTTAATTCATCAAACAAAAATTATTTTTAAACTTCTCCCCCTTTCAAAAGAATTTTATAAGAACACGTTACATTTTCAAAAGCATTTTAGAAGAGTAAAGAGATTTTATATTAAAATCACATATTCCTTGAGAGTGATCAAACCCAAGTCAAAAGAACATTTGAAAGTACATTTCCTCTCTTTCTCGTTGAACAAGAGTCTTGAGAAAATAAAACACTTTAAAGAACAAGGCTTATCTTTTGAAGTATTAAGATGGTCTCTATAGAACATTTCAAAAGATTTATTTAGAAACTTTCTTAAACATTCTCTCAAGATTTAATAAAACTTTTCAAAGCAATGAAGAGAGTACTATATTTATAGCACATATCCAATGATTTCCAAATTTTCAAGACAATTAGGAAGCAAAAATACTTTTAAGGTCTTAAGACAAGTTCAAAAGATTCTTAAGGATATGAAACTTGAAAAGCTTCTTTCAAATATAATAAGAGATTTGGTTTTAAAAAACTTTTTAATCAACCAAGAAACTCTTTTCAAAAGAATAACATGATTCTCATAGGTGTTATACCACTAAGAAACCATAGATCAAGAGAATCATAGATATCAATCATTCACCTTGATGAAATATGCTATAGGGATCAAAGCATGTATAGGACTAACACCAACCACCCTATATGCAATGACAAAATTAGCAAGTTAATATCAATTAGACACTTTTTCAATGCTAAGCATACTTCTCATGTAAAGAAAGCATCTAATCATTTAAGATCAAGTTATTAACAAGTATCATGCAATCCATAGTATATAAAATACCACAATAGCTTAGGGATAGAGATACTTATTGAGAGAGTGATGCTTCTTTAGAATATTCTTCGTTTATTGGTCCTTTGAGTTTGAGCTCTCTTCCATTGCGTATTCCATTTCATTGCATTTGAAGAAAGTCTCCTCATGTCCCTCTCCATTCAACTCTTCTCTTTATCCATTTATACTTGACATTTCAATATTTGATTATTATATTTGAAACACATAGAAACACTTACAAAACTAACTTTAAAAGTTCTCTAAAACATAGGTTAGTATCAAATATCATTTAAGCCCATTTACAAGCATAATTTAGATTGATATATATAATGTAAAGTATGCACCATATTATTAACCATGCAATGTTAGCTCTAACAAGAATGCATGAAGCACATATGCACTTAAATCCAAAAATATGGTTTAAGCATTTTAAGGTATATTTCAAGTTTATCAAGAAACACATGATCATCATCAAAACTTATATAGGCATTTTAGGCAAACAATGATCATATTAGGCACATTATGTCAAGTAAGAAATTCTAGTATGCACACATGCTAGTCAAGAACAAAAAGTCCCTTATTGTAATGCAAGAATTGAAAAGCCATGAAATTGTAAATTTTAAAATAGTTTATGACTCATTTCTAGATATACTTCAATGTAAGAATCATTGAAGTTCAAAGGCAAGTTCAAGGTACAAAATGAATCATTTACTTCTTGTTTTCAAGATATGAACATATCAAGTAATTTCAAACAAGAAGACATATAACTTTTAATTTTTCAATCTCCAAGTGAGTATATAAGGCAATTAGGCATCAAAGAGAAAAGATTAGAACTACTTATGAGCATGTGAATTTTCATATTTGAACAAAGAAAATTGGTCACAAGCTCAAGAATAAAGATATTACCATAACATATCATTCCAAGCAAAATGTGTGCATATTTAACATGTTAGCAAATGTAAAGACACTTTCAAGACACAATGCTAGAAAAGCACAACTTAAGGCATATTAAGGCATAAAAATAAATCTCTACTTATCCAAATATCACATGATATTCAATTTAAAACATAAATAAGGATAAGAGATTGATCTCACCAAAAGTGTACTCTTTGAGTTTTTGTACGTGACTTCAACTTCCATGCCTCAAGGCTCCTTGAGAATGTTGTGGTTCTCTATGTCATTCTTTTTATGTTTTCACCACTCTTGGAGAACTTGGACCACTTCAAATTTTCTCAAGTAGCATAGATGTATTTCACTTCAATGCATGCTTGAGCTAATAGACATCCCATTGCTTCTCTTTTAGAGTTTTAAACTTTACAAGTTCTACATTTTGTACTTAAGAAGCTTTGGTTGAAGCCATCTTCCTTCTTTGACCAAAACTTTCATTGGGCTTTGGAAGCATTTCTCTTGATGATTCCTCTTTCCTTTGACCAATTAGTTCATCCTTTTGAGAAATTTTTTGCATAATTGAAATACTATGAGGACATTTTGATACCCACTTCATCTTGGGTCCTTGAATGTTAGTATTAGGGCCTTTAAGATATTTAGGAACCCATACCATACTATTTCTCATATAATAATTTCTTCTATAATTGCATAATTGAGAAATATATCCTAGATGACCACAAAAATTACAAACAATTGAATTTAATGATGGCTTGGTCATTTGATATCATCTTTAAAAAACTTAAGCCTTTTGTTGTTATTACATTCTATACTATTTTTGTCATAAGCCTTGCTTGGATTTTTATGTGGAATAACATCAATTTTATTCTCATTAACAAGTATAGAATATAAGCAATTAGAATCATTAGCTTTGACAAATTCGAAAGATAAGTCCCTAACTTGATTTTCTAAATCAATGTACTTTTCACAAGAAGTTGAGGTTTCACATTTTAAAGGCATTTCCTCATCAAGAAAAGCATATTCATTTTTTAAGGTTTCAATTTCATTTTCAATGGAGGAAATGTTTTCTAAACAACATAAGCTTTTCTTTTCTAAAAATGTTAAACCATCATATAATTCATTATATACACATTGTAGCTCATCATATGAAGGACTATAATCAAGATAAACATCATTTACCTCAAGGTTCTTTGGAGTCAAGTGGGAGGTTGTCTTAATTTCTTGCATCAATGACTCTTCATGGTAATCACCATCCTCATTCTTTCCCATCAAAGCTTCAAGAGTATATACCATTTGGTTTTGGTTTGCCACCTCTTCAAATTAAACATCATTTTGAGGATAATTTTCACAACAAGATTCCTTTAAGGGTTTTTGCTCTTCTTGCTCTCAATATACAACTTTATGTAAAAAATCATTGTTAGCAAGATAGATAGAATCAAGAGCATCTCATATATCCTTAGTACTAGAGCAACTATTAATTTTAGCATAAGTTTCATCATTCAAACTACTTTTCAAAATTTGCATAGCTCTAATGTTCAAGGAAAAATATTTCTTGTCATAAGCATTCCAAGTTTGTTTTGATTTGCAAGTAAATCCATCAAGCACAATATCCCACAAATTAAAATCAATAGATTGTATATAAAATTTCATTCTAGCTTTCCAATAAACAAAATGCACACTATTAAAAAATGGTGGTTTATTAATTTCAAAACCTTCCATTTTGAAAAGCTTTCAGTGGTTGCTGAATCTTTAACTTTAAGCGATTAAGCTTTCAACAGAGCATGAAGCTCTGATACCACTTATTAGTCATGGCAACCGTCACCCAATTCATCACCTAAGAGGGGGGTGAATTGTGTGATTACAAATTTTTAAAGTAACTTTGAGAAATTATGTATTTTGATATTTTCAACTAACACATGCAGCGGAATAAGTCTAACAAAGATACAACTATTGTAAATTACTCAAATAAAATTTGGGTTATGTGAAAAATCAAGCAAATAAGTTAGATATCAAATTCTTAGAAGTAAAACATCAAGATGACAAGATATGCAATAGATAAATATACTATACCAAATACTGAAATTAAATAGTGTAGCGAAGAGAGAATCAAACTCAAGAATTTATCCTGATTCAACCACCAACTACTTGTGGCCTACATCCAGTCCCCAAACTTAACTTGAGATTTTCTTCACTATCTCCTAGACTTCACGGGTGCTAGGAAAACCTTTGTACAAACAAGAGCACTCCTCACATCTTGGGATACTTCACCCTTATACTAGAGCCTCCAACTCTTTAAGCTTCACAGGTGCTTGAAAATACCTTTACATTCAAGAGCAATCACTATATCTTTGGGGTACGTCACCCTTTGTGTTTGAGTCTCACTACAAGAGATACCTCACCCTCTTACAATGATTTCAAGATGAAGAGAAAAATTAAAAACTCTCACAAGAGTAGATATACAACTTGAAGAACAAAGGAATAGAAGGATTTTGTAATAAAGAGCTCAAAATATGATTTTGATGATTCAAGGATCAAATCAAGTGTTCTATAGTTGTAAAAGCTTCAAATATCATTTATATATAGAGCCCAATTGATAAAATAGTCGTTGGTAGTGTTTAGAAATAATTTTTTATGAAAACTAACCATTTATAGTCATTGGAAACATTTCTAGACAAGATGTAACCATTTACAAGGCCTCTGGTTTCAAAAACTGACTTTAAATGGTCATAACTTCTTCATTTCTTATCCATTTAAAGCAAATGACCACTCATTGAAAAGATATTTGAGTCTATTTCGAATGAAGTAAGATTCATAGAAAAATCAAAGTATTTTAAAAGTTATGATAAAAAAGTAACAAAAGGTCAACTTTTCAAAACTCAAACTTGACTATGTTTGAAAACTGACTTTAAATGATCACAACTTCTTCATTTCTTATCCGTTTAAAGCCAATAACCACTTATTGGAAAGATCTTTGAGACTATTTTCAAATGAAATAGGTTTCAAGACAAAACTCAAAGTATTGTGAAAGTTATGATTAAAAGAGTAACTAAAGGTCAATTTTTCAAAACTCAAACTTGACTATTTTTCATAGTTTTGAACTACTACCATGACTAACAATGCTCACTCTTAGTACTTGAGCTATCCTTCAAAGTATTGCTCACTTAAAACATAGTTAGTTGATGTGTGAAATTCACAAGTGTACGATTTCATCGTCAAGTAATAAAAGATCGAATCCACAGGGACTGTGTCTATGTATACCAATTAATTAATTAATTCAATTCAATTAAACAAAGGAAATATAATCGTTGATTGATGAGATCTTAGTAACCAAGCAATTAAATAAATAAATACTAGAGTGCAAAATTAAGAACAAAAACAGCAAGTTATTAAGAAAGGTTTTTCAGATTCAAGAAAGCTTCGAAGATTGGGGTAACCACAGTGATACAAAACAAATCCTAATTGACAACCCTTTTATTAAAATTGAAATTCAATTGAAGGTGAGTTATCCTAAATTAGTTAATGTTCTTTCTTAAGAGACAAGAATCGTACCCAATTAAACCAATTCCTACTTTCGTGATTTAGACCTTAAGTTCAATTATTATGGTTCCAACACCTAGGTTCATCTCTCAGTATGTTCCTAGATATTTATGAGATGCAAATATGTGGCCAATAAATTCACATGAATAAGCGCAATAAAGATTGAATCAAAGAACATTTAAGATTAATAAAAGGGGAAACAAAGTCAATTAATCATCATGAATGTATCAAAGAGCATTGCCCAATCCTAGAAACAAATAGAACTACTCAGACATGGAGGAGAAGAAACAAGAAATCAAATTCAAGAACATCTAAACCCATAATCAAAGAGAGAAGAGAGGAGAAAGATGAAGATCAAGAGCCTCCAAGTGTGCCTCCTTTCAACTCAATTGGAACACCAAAACTGTATTCAGAACATCTATTTATACCCCTAGGGCTTTAATTGGCTAAAAGGCCCCAAAAGAAATAAAAAATAAAACTTAAAAATTGATGCGTACTGCGATCCACAGCCGTGGGAAATTCCACTGGCTGGCTGTGGATCTTGCTGGCTGAATTCCATGGCCAGGCCATGGAATTCTCTGGAGTTTCTCTTTTGCTTCTTCAAGCTGTTGCTCGATCCATGGCAGTGTGGAATTCCACAGGCAGGCCGTGGATCTCTCTGAAGTGAGCTTTTTGCCCCTGTTTGCTATCCGTAAAGCTCCAACTTCAACCATGAAAGCATTCCATCCATTTCAAGGCCAATTGAGCACTAATCCTACACAACAATACCACAAACACTGCAGTTATCTGAACTAAATGAAAAATAAATAAAAAAAGAAACTAAAATGCCTAAAAATGCATGCAAAAAAAGAATAAAATATGATGTTATTTCACACACATCAAATCCCCCCAAGCTTAAGATTTTGCTTGTCCCCAAGCAATAACTAATTTCAAACTAAGAAGTGGGATCAAGAGATCATAATAAATGAGGAACCCTAGAAAACAACCAAACAAGCAATAAGCAAAGGCATACCAAGAATTAGAGAGGTAATCAAAATCAAGTCAGAGGCCAAAGTTCTCAGAAATCATGCTCCTCACAGAATTAGGTTCACTCCACTAACCACACTCAAAGTGTTTAAGGGTGAAGACAACACGCTCAAGATTCCTCAAAGAAAAAGCACTTCCATAAGCTTGATAAGAAACCAAATTTTCACTAATAATTTGCATGCATAGAAGAATGAAAAGGTCTTTCAAGGATTGTAATGGGGCCATGAGAATGATGTTAGGTAGGATAAAGAAAGGAAGGTATGCACAAAGAGCTAACAAAACTTTCAATAAGCACAAGAAATCTAATAGAACATAAATGGAGTAAAGACATTTTTCAATCAAGAGCATAACTCCACATTTCTAAGCATTTTCTTCCTTACTTTTCCTTCTTCTCTTTCTCTTCTTTTTCAAGCTTTCCTCTTATGATTTTCTTTTATTTGCTCTTTTTTTTTTTTCATTTGAGAAAGAGAAGGGTTAAAAACACATGATTCCCAACACACTTTACACAACTTTCAAACCCAATTTGCTCCATTTAATATTCTAAATGATTACCAACAATATGTCATCATAGGCATCAAGAAAAATAATTATGCAATAGGCTCAAAATGGGCAACTAGCGGATGAAAGTGTGACAATTATTTCAGAAGGCCAGAAAAATACCTAAGATGCCTTAATCACATTCAAGCATGCAAACAAAAATTTTGCCTCAAAATGGTTTCAAATCAAATTCTAGAGCACAAAATCAATGAGGAATATCACTCAACACAAAGAATAGAAGCAAAAATCATATAGTGCATAAATCTCATATAGGCTCAAAACTCACATTTAGAGGTTCAAAAATCAATGAGAAGCACAAATTCAGAGAACATATGCTAATTATCAACTAACAAAAGATCACCTCAACTATCAATTAAAACAATGCATGTTGCCTACCATAAGAATCAATAAATTGGGTTCCAAATCAATACAATCTCAAAATCCTCAAATGA
The DNA here is from genome assembly GCA_029884595.1 of Ormosia semicastrata. Classification (NCBI taxonomy): domain Eukaryota; kingdom Viridiplantae; phylum Streptophyta; class Magnoliopsida; order Fabales; family Fabaceae; genus Ormosia; species Ormosia semicastrata. Next base: position 2,556,382 of record JAQQTO010000061.1, on the reverse strand, counting down.
GAGGGGCACAAGTTCAACCAAAAAGTCGAGAGATATGATGGTGTGAAAATGTAACATGAAGATGCAATGCAAAATGAGACATGAAAATGCATGAAACTAATAATCTAAAATGAAAATGAAATAGCCCCCAAGCTTAGAACTTACATTGTCCCCAATGTAACAATCTATAACTAGAGAAGGGATAAAAGAAAAGAACTCACTACGGTGGTGGAAAATCTTCTGGTGTTCAATCCATGGCCATGGAATCTTTCTGACTTCACTCTCCTTCTAATTGAGCTTCAAAAAGGGTTAAACCTAAATAAAATCCATGAGATAAAGATCAACCCAGCAATCCAACACACAAAATCAAAAGGAAAAAAAAAGAAATTTAAAGAAAAGAAAATAAAGAAACTTAGGTTGCCTCCCAAGAAGCGCTTGTTTAAAGTCATTAGCTTGACTTTGGTCTGGTTTATGTTCTCAGGTGATGTCAATGGAGTAGTGCTCAATCCCCACTCCTTCAAAATGTTTCACTCTCTGGCTATTTATCATGAAAGGCTCATGGCCTTCTTTCTTTACCTCAAGCACCCTGTAGGATAAAACTCGAACAATCTCATATGGTCCTGACCATTTCGACCATAACTTACTAGGACAGAAACATAGAAGCGAGTTATTGACAAGAACTTTATCCTCGAGTTTAAATTCACACTTCTCAACACACTCATCATTCTGCTTCTTAGGTCCTTTCTTACAGGGGCTTAGACTTCTCAAATTTTGTGGTACCCTTGGGTAAGGTCTTTTCTAGCATAGCATCAGCCACTGATTCCTGCACACCTGAAAGCACAATACTATCCATAACTTTAGCAGCATCTATGCGATTACATGAATTTAAGGAATTAGAATTATTTTCAGATTTAAAAACATCAAAAACTACTTCCTCATCATTCAATCGCAAAGTCAATTTCCTTTCGTGGACATCAATGATCGCCCTTCCAGTGGCAAGAAATGGACGTCCAAGTATGATCAATATTTTAGCATCAGCTTCCATGTCAAGCACAACAAAATCCAACTGCATATAAAACTTACCAACCTTAATAGGAACATCCTCCAAGATGCTTATGGGGTATTTGACAAATTGATCTGCCAATTGAAGGGAGATAGTTGTGGGTTTTAGTTCACCCACCTCCAACTTCTTACACATAGAAAGGGGCATAAGACTAACACTAGCCCCAAAATCACACAAAGCTTTATCAAAATTCGTGTTGCTAATCAAATAGGGAATAGAGAAGCTACCTAGATCTTTTAACTTAGGAGATAATTTATTTTGAATTAAAGCACTACACTCCTCAGTTAAAGCTATTGTCTCATATTCCTCGAGCTTCCTCTTATTAGACAAAATGTTCTTAAGAAACTTAGCATAGGTAGGCATTTATTTCAACGCCTCAGTGAAGGGTACATTAATGTACAATTTCTTAAGGACCTCTAGGAATTTCCTAAACTGTCTATCTAACTTGGCCTTAGCCAATCTTTAAGGGAAAGGAACTGGGGGTTGGTACGGTTCAGGGGGTACATACTTAGACATCTTTTCAGTAGTTTCCTTTTCTTCTAAGGGTTGTGTCTGTAACACCCTAAAATTTTCTATCTCTTAAACAGTAATTTTGACAGTTAACAAAATTTTACTGTTTAGTAATTCTGGATACTGTAAAATTATTTTGATTATTCCATCAGCGTATTTGATCGTTTTGAATGATTTACTCCGAGTCAGAAAAATAAAAATTTTCAGGCCGGAGAAAAACTTTACTTAATTTAATTTTTACTGTTAGGTTTTAATTATTTTACATGATCTGATTTGATATTTGTGTATTTTCTAATATTTGTGATTTTTGTGGATGATTATGAATTTTTTTTACTGTATGTGGGCTCAGGTGATCCTATGTAGGCCCAGGTGGCCATACGTGGGCTCAGGTGGGTCCTGCAAAGTGAAAATTTTTTCTATGCATAGAAAAATTTGTACTATTTAGATGGAGACAGTGGATCTTACTAAACCTGAATCCAAAAACAGTTTTAGAAAAAAAAATTACTATATTTTGTACTGTATTTAATTATCAGATGATAAAAATATAGTAAATATATTCTTTCATGGGGTTATAACAGATAAAAATAAAATTCTATACTGTTAAGTCAACATTGGTGGTTTGGATATCCACCATTGATTTAATCACCGTTGGAGATTTAATCTTGATTTAATCAACGGTGGAGATTTGATCTTAAAAGTGAATAGGATCAATTATAACCGTTGGATGGAAATTAAATCAAGGGTAGAGATTTAGTCTTATAAATAGCTATGACCATTATCAACCCTTGGATGTAGATTTAATCAACGGTGTAGAATTGGTCTTGAAAAGTGACAGAGACCATTTATAACCATTGGATTTAGATTTAATCTACGGTGGAGATTTAGTCTTAGAAAGTAACAAGGATCATTTATGACCATTAGATTTGAATTTAATCAATGGTGGATATGGATCATTAATGACCATTGGATTTAGAGTTAGATCAATGGTGGAGAATTGGTCATCAAAAATGACTACAACCATTTTAGACCCTTGGATGTAAAGTTTGAAGGTGTAATCTTGACCCTTCATTTTGGAGACACATTCAATGGTTAGGATTGCAAGCCAAAAATGATCCAATGGCTCAAATAAAGTCTTCCATCTATAACCTAAACCTAATAGCTATTTTAATCCAAACCATTCTTTTAATCAAGGGTTAGGATGACTTAGGATGATGGCTATGAAATTTATCACATTTTATGAAGCATGGAAGGGGGGGACGGTTTGGAGATGCAAGGGAGAGGGGAGACAACTTTGAATAGGCTTTTTAGGCCAAAGAATAAGATGAAGGCAATAGCCTTGTATCAAGACCATTAATTATTTTTCCTATTGATCATTAATGATCATGTTTTTCAAACTTCACTTTCCACCTTTCTCCAATGCAAGCTACGGTCATGCATGCATGTGAAATATAAATATTACACTTAACTTATTTCTATTATCTTTCTATCAATCAACAAAGAAACAAAACAAAAATATCTCATCCTTTTTCCTAGAGTAACTCCACGGCCAAGACTCTTAAAAAGCTAAAGGGGATTTGTTCATTTGTTTCAAAAGTCTTCATCTTTTTCCTAAAGCATCAACAAGCAAAAATTCTCAAAATTTTCTTCTCACTTTCTTTCCCAACCTCACGGCCAAGATCCACAAATTCACCTTTCACTCTTCTATAATTCCAAACAACCTAATACCTTACATCCTTGTATCATTCCAAGATACCTTGTAGTAGAAACCTAAGCTTAATTCATCCATCTTCATCCTTGTTCTTCAAGCTCAAGATCTAGAATTCTAAGGTGAAGTTTGTGAAATTTTCACTATTGGTTTCATTATATTCTCCCAAACCATATTTTGATCCGTGATTCCTCTTAATCAAGCTTAGTATACTAATTTCTATGTATTTTGTTTTGTATTTGAGAAACCTTTGGTGGTGAAGGACTTGGAAAAAGAAGCAAATCAAGAAGCTTTTGAGGATCTTCAAGAAGTAAGAGGGAGATCCATCTCACCAACCAAGTATGGTGGTAAGAGATGGTCTTATATTTGATGGATGGTGAATCCATATGAGGATTCCAATCCATGGTCATGTAATAATTTATGTGTGTTTATGAGCTTTGATTTATTTGCTTATGCTTGATATGCTTTGTATGATTTTATGGCTTTGATGATATGCTTATATTATGCATGATAAGTATATGGCATGGTTATAGTATTTATGATGAAATATATATATGTGTATGTCATGATGTGGAAATGAAAAGAAATTCAATTTTTGGCTCCAATAGCCAAAGGAGAGGGTTCGGTTTTTGATGCCCTTGATTAGGGTTCATGTTGAAATTTTTCAAGAATAAGGGAATTGATTTTTGGGTCCTTAGGACAATGAGAATTTTAGCCAAGACACCTCAAAATAGGTGTTCACAAATTAATATTTTCATGAAAAATCAAAATGGATGATTTGAAGAGTATGAAAAATAAACAAAGGGTTTGTTTTTCAAGAGAACAAGAATACAGTCTTTGAGGAATTTTTATTGATTTATTTTATGTAAAAAGATCCTAAGTGTTTTTCTAAATATGAGTTTTGAATAAAACGGGCAAACATTGATTTTAAGAATTTGCAAAGAAAGTGAACAATGATTTGCAAAGAAAGTGAAAAAGGATTTGTAAAGAAAGTGAAAAAGGATTTGAACAAATAGGTTTGGTTTTTATAACCATCGGTATTTCAGTTTTGAAAATAAAATTTTAATGGTTTTGTTTGTGTAAAACCATATCAATTTAGAAGAAAAAATATTTTGATAATTTTCAATAGTCATGTCCATGTTTTCAAAGGCTTGTAATGCATTGATTTTGATGAAACAAAGTGATTTTTCAAGTGGAAATATAATTAATTTAATACAAGGAAATTGAAAAGGAAATCAGAGTATTTTAGTACTTGAGAAATGAATTTTTATGTAAATGGAAAAGAGAGGTTGCAAGTGAGCCTCAATTTGTTTTAAAAAGAATTTATTTTTGTTAAAATCTTGTTGGATTTTGGAAAGCGTTAGTAATTTTTAAAGTTAGAAACATTGATTTAATTCAATGGAATTGTGAATTTGTGAAATATACTGTGAAAAAGGATTTTCTTGAATAAGAAGATATATTAAATGAAGTAGAAAGTTATATTATTTTGAGGAAGGTTGATTTGGAAATGATTTGGGAAAAATGGAGAATATAATGGTATTTTGAAAATTTACTAACGTATAACTTATTTTTGAGTTTTGAAGTACGTTAGAAAATGCTAAGTTTTGAAACGTTGATTTATATCAATGGAAAAGTGATTTTGTGAATTATATTTTGGAAAAGGATTTCTTGAATTAAGAAATGTGGAAAAAGATTTTCTTGAATAAGAAAAATATGAAAAATAAAATACAAAGTTATATTATTTTGAGAAAAGTTAAAAAGAAATTTTCGAAGGTTAAGAAATATTTATGTAATGAAATTGTGATGAAAAATGTTTTACGTATCTTAAAAGCGTGATTTTTAAGTTACGCAATTTGAAGAATGTGTTGACATTAAGATTGATTTATTTAAGTCCAAAATAATATTTGGAATATTGAGGAATATTTTACGTAATTGTAAAATGTTGAAAAATATTTTACGTATCTTAAAAATGATTTGAAATACAGTAAAATATTTTTACGCAATTTGAAAATTGTTAAAATATTTCTACGCGATTTGGAAAGCGCTTAAATATTTTACACTATTGAAAATATTATTGAAAAATCACTATGTGATTAAATAATGATAGAATATTTTTACGTAATTGTGAAAATGATAGAAAATCTTATGTGATTTGGAAAGTATTTTAAATATTTTGAGAATGATGAAAAATGATTTACGCAACTTAAAAGAATGATTTTTAAGTTATGCGATTTTGAAAATGGTGAAAAATCGTTACGCAATTTGAGAAACGTATATTTTTATGTGATTGAGAAAAACATTGAAAAATTAAATACGTGATTTAAAAGTGCAACAGAAGTGTTGCAGTATTTTGAAAATGTAACAGAAATGTTACAAAATTTTAAAAACGTAAAAGAAGTGTTATGGTATTGTGAAAATATAACATAAATGTTTCGGAATTGTGAAAACGTAACAGAAACGTTTTGAAATTGGGAAAACGAAATGGAAATGTTGCGCAATTTTGTGAAAATACGACAAAAGTATTTTATAACTATGAAAATGTGATAATATGATTTTCCTGTTGAAAATATAGTATAAATACTGTAGAACCAATATATAGATGCTGTGTGAGAAAATGACATGTTTTGCCTGTGATTGGCATTTGGTGCATTATATATGCATTGAAAAGATATGTTTGTGATTGGATTTGGCGCATTATACGTGCATTGGAAAAATATGCGTTGAAGCATATGATTACATTGAACAAATGAAATCGAAAAGATTTGGCCCTTTGGGGTTGGATTGCACTGATATATTCGTGCATTGTATAAAATATAGTTAATAGCTATTATGGCCCTTGTGGTTGAAGAGGGAATGAGAATTGATAGTGAGGTCTATGATGGATCTTGGGGCGTTGAGGCGCGGCGGTCGACCAGGGGACGCTTAAGCGAGTACCACCGTGCCACTTGGCGATGCAGTGTGATCCGTTGCAACGCATTGACGATACCCGACAAGAACATGATTCTTTTCAACGACTGAGAGATTGTCTTTGGGCTAAGGCTGACAATTAACCAGAGCATTCTTCTCGAAATTGTGAAAACCTCCATGGAGTTATTTTTGATAAACTGAGTCTTTGTTCATATGTATAAATCTGAGCATTTATATCTGTATGATATATTAATTGAGGAATATTGGCTATGACAATTGTTTTGAGTACTTGGATGATGATTGAACTGATAAATGATTAGATGATGATAGTTGATTAATGCTGATAGCATGATTATGATATGATCTACCTGTATGATATTGCTGTTTGTGATATCTCTCGTGTCGCCATGTCTTTGGTATTGGTGTAGGTGATCTCACCTCTTTGTTATATTATTTTGCTTTGTCTGTTTGTTAAAATTATACAAGAGAAGAAAGAATGAGTTATCTTAGACATAACGAGTGGTAGATACTCGTAGAGATTGATGGAAACATTGAAAAGTAGTCATCTCAAGTTCAAGATATGCTTAGGGTAGACAGGAGTAAAGTTCTGATGCATCAAGTTGATACAAGAGAAGAACGAGTATGTTAAGATTTAATGTTAGTATTGTACCGTGCTATTAAGTAGGACCCGTCATGGGGTTTGCTACTGTTAAAAAAATAAGTCTGTTAATTTTATATTTCTCTTTAAATTGTGATATTAATTGGTGTCAATATTACCTAATGAATAGTTGAAATATGATTTTCAATATTACCTAATATTTTCAGTAAATTTACGTTTCAATAAAGAAGAAATTTTGAAACCCATCTTTTATAACTCAAACTTTGTGCAAACTTCTTTTCAAATTATGAGTCGGGAGTCAGCAATGTGATGCCCTAAGGAGGGTGTTACAGTGTCTCAGTCTCTTTATCCTCAATTCCCTTATCTTTTTCACCCTCCCCCTTACCCGTGGAATCCTCTAATTTCTTTCCACTCCTCAAACTCACAACTTTACAATGTTCATTGCCTGGGTTGACTTTAAGTTGACCAGGAAACTTACCCTGTTGCCTATGTGAAGTACTTGCTTGTTGGGCAATCTGGGTTTCCAATATCTTATTATGAATGGCTAAATTGTCAACCTTAGCTGACAACTCTTTAATTGCCTCAGTCACAACTTGCCCATGGTGCCTAAACTCCTTATTCTGTTTAGATTGACTCTCAACAAAATTCTCAAGAAGAGACTCAAGTCTAGATTTTTGTACCTGTTAGAATCCAGAAGAGGGCTTAGCATTACCTTGCCCGGCTTGGTACTGACTATTCCGATAGGAGAAGTTAGGATGTGATCTCCCACCAGGGTTGTAAGTTTGAGAATACGGATCATTTTTTCCCCTTTTGGTTGAAGTCATAGAAATTGTGGTATGATTCCACTTGCTCCATTGGTGTACCTTGTGAGGAGCCAATTCCAACTTGGCATTTGGCACCTATGTGTCCCTGTGCTCCACAAATCTCACAAAAATTGTTAGAAGCACCTATGGCATTAACATGAGCTTTCTCAAGCATGTCAAAATGTTTATTCAGAGAATCAAATTTTGACATGATTAAATCAACACCGTTTATCTCAAACTTACCTCCTGAGAGTTTCCTCGGGTTATGGCCTCTTTCATTTGCCCATTGGTGATGATTTGCAGCTACACTCTCAATATTCTCATAAGCTTTTATGAGCCTTCTATTCAGAAAAAGCTCCACCAGTTGCGGAGTCAAGAGACACCTTCGAAGAATATTCTAAACCATTGCAGAAGGTGTGGACGATCATCCATTTCTCTAACCCGTGGTGTGGACAGGTTTCCAGCAAAGCCTTATATCTGTCCTATAGATGAGCAGTCTTGGAAGGTGGGAAGAATTTGTCCAAGAAAGCTTGCTCCAATTAGTCCCAAGTAGTTATCGTCTCAGTGGGAACAGATTTCAACCAAGCTCTAGCTCTATCTCTCAATGATAATGGAAACAGGCGGAGATGAATAGCATCAACAGAGGCGCCTTCAATCTTGAGGGTCTCACAAAACTCCAAGAACATATCCACATGATCATTCGGGTCCTCTGATGGCAATCCTCCAAACTGGTTCTGCCTTATCATAGAAAATAAGGCAGGAGGTATGGAGAAGTGCTAGCTTCAATGTCTAGCCGAGCAATTCCAGATCACAAACCCCGAGCATTAGGGGCTGCATACTCTTTTAGCGATCTATTATCCTCAGCTTCAACTATGATAAGTATTAGTTTAGGTATTTCTTTTACTCTTTGCCTTTGTTGTCTTCTCCTTCTATGAAGAGTTCTTTCAATTTTAGGATCTGCTTCAATAAGAGTCCTGGAATGTCTAGTACTTTGCATAAATAAGAGAAACCTGCAGAGAGTCAAAGAGAAATCAAGAACATAAGAATACGATAACAAGAAAAAAAGGTTTAAAATAATTAAATTAAAAATTAAATTGATATTCAAGAAAAACACAGTCCTCGGCAATGGCGTCAAAAACTTAATGTGTGAAATCCGCAAGTGTACGGTTTCATCATCAAGTAATAAAAGATCGAATCCACAGGGATTGTGTCTATATATACCAATTAATTAATTAATTCAATTCAATTAAACAAAGGAAATATAATCGTTGATTGATGAGATCTTAGTAACCAAGCAATTAAATAAATAAATACTAGAGTGCAAAATTAAGAACAAAAACAACAAGTTATTAAGAAAGGTTTTTTAGATTCAAGAAAGCTTCCAAGATTGGGGTAACCACAATGATACACGACATATCCTAATTGACAACCCTTTTATTAAAATTGAAATTCAATTGAAGGTGAATTATCCTAAATTAGTTAATGTTCTTTCTCAAGAGATAAGAACCGTGCCCAATTAAACCAATTCCTACTCTCGTGGTAATTGAATTTAAATTAAACCCATTATGCTTTATAGTAATTCATTGAATCCTTGAAAGGCTAAACCTACTCTCGTGATTTAGACCTTAAGTTCAATTCTTATGGTTCCAACACCTAGGTTCACCTCTCAGTACGTCCCTAGATATCTATGAGATACAAATATGTGGCCAACAAATTCACATGAATAAGCGTAATAAGGATTAAATCAAAGAACATTCAATATTAATAAAAGGGAAAACAAAGTCAATTAATCATCATCAATGTATTAAAGAGCATTGCCCAATCCTAGAAACAAAGAGAACTACTCAGACATGGAGGAGAAGAAACAAGAAATCAAATTCAAGAACATCCAAACCCGTAATCAAAGAGAGAAGAGAGGAGAAAGATGAAGATCAAAAGCCTCCAAGTGTGCCTCCTTTCAACTTAAGTGGAACACCAAAACTGTATTCAGAACATTTATTTATACCCCTATGGTTTTAATTGGCTGAAAGTCCCAAAAAAATTAAAAAATAAAACTTAAAAACCGATGCGTACTGCGATCGATGGCCATGGGAAATTCCACGAGCTGACCGTGGATCTTGCTGGCTGAATTCCATGATCGTGGGAAATTCCATGGCCAGGCAGTGGAAAATTCCATGGCCATGCCGTGGAATTCTCTGAAATTTCTATTTTGCTTCTTCAAGCTGCTGCTCGATCCATGGCCGTGTGGAATTCCATAGGCAGGCCATGGATCTCTTTGGAGTGAGCTTTTTGCCCTTATTTGCTATTCGTAAAGCTCCAACTTCAACAATGCAAGCATTCCATCTATTTCAAGGTCAATTGAGCACCAATCCTGTATAACAACACCACAAACACCGCAGTTATCTGAACTAAATGAAAAACAAATAAAAAGAAAAACTAAAATGCCTAAAAATGTATGCAAAACAAGAACAAAATATGATGTTGTTTCACACACATCATTAGTCAAAACTCATAATTCAATATCTTCATATGCATGATTCTTATATGAAATATAACAAGATAAAGTATATGATCATGCATGATCTAATATAATCTATTAAGTACATCTATGTAGCATAAGCATCGTTCTTTTTATCTTGTATTTGTCATCATGAAAACTTAGTATATTAAATCTTTGGGGGAAACTTATTTCCACAATCTCCCTATTTTTTATGATGACAAATCACCAAAGAAAAATATGTTGAGCAATATAAGCATATCAAATAATAAGTACAAGAACATATTTTTCTTTTCAATTCTCATTTCCCCTATTTGACATTAACAAAAAGGCTTAGGAAGGAAAGATAATATTTTTTCTCCCCCTATAAGTAAAACTCATGTTGCCAAAAAGAGTAGGTTCATCAAAACAAAAAAAAACTTCTTCAATTTATTCAAAACATAACTATCTCCCCCTATTTGATTCTACATATGATTCAATAATAGAAAGATGAAACAAAAATGCTTTCAAGATATAAAAGATTATTCATGCAATGCTTGTCATATTTTGGTATATCAACATTTAACATATGATAGCAATAAAATACTTTATGTAATCAAACATGGATGTAAACCAAGACATAAACGACTTAAGAGGTAGGCTCCCCCTTATTGAAGCATAAGATGGATACAATGAAATATGTATGTTAAGACTATGTAAACACATTATCATAAAGTAAAGCAAGGCCAAAGATATTTATTCTTAATCCATCAATTAAAAAATATTTTTAAACTTGCCCCCTTTCAAAAAGAATTTTATAAGAGCACATTACATTTTCAAAAATATTTTAGAAGGGTAGAGATGTTTTATATAAAAATCACATATTCCTTAAGAGAGATCAAACCTAAGTCAAAAGAACATTTGAAAGTACACCTCATCTCTTTCTCATTGAACAAAAGCCTTGAGAAAATAAAACACTTTGAAGAGCAAGACTTATCTTTCGAAGTATCAAGATGGGCTCTATAGAATATTTCAAAAGATTTACTTGGAAACTTTCTTAAACATTCTTTCTAGATTCAGCAAAAGAAGAAAGTACTACATCTATAGCACATATCCAATGATTTCCAAAATTTTTAAGGCAATTAAGAGGTGAAAATACTTTCAAGGTCTTAAGACAAGTTCAAATTATTCTCAAGAATATGGAACTTGAAAAGCTTCTTTCAAATATGATAAGAGATTTTGCTTTAAAAAACTTTTTAATCAAACTAGAAACTTTTTTCAAAACAAGAGCATGATTCTCATAGGTGTCATACCACTATGAAATCATAGATCAAGAGAATCATAGATATCAAACATTCATCTTGATGAAATATGCTATAGGAATCAAAGCATATATAGAACTAATATCATCCACCCTATATGCAATGACAAAATTAGTAAGTTAATATCCAATTAAGCACTTTGTCAATGCTAAGTATACTTCTCATATAAGGAAAGCATCTAATTATTTAAGATCAATTTATTAACAAGTATCAATCTATAACATATAAAATACCACAATAGCTTGGGATAGAACGGTCTTCATTTATTGGTCCTTTGAATTTGAACTTTCTTCCATTGAGTATTATATTCCATCGCACTTGAAGAAAGTCTCCTCATGTCCTTCTTCATTAAACTCTTCTTTTTATCTATTTATGCTTGATATTTCAATATTTGATGACTATATTTGAAATACATAGAGACACTTGCAAAGCTAATTCTAAAAGTTCTCTAAAACATAGGTTAGCATCAAATATCATTTAAGCCCATTTACAAGCATAATTTAGGTTGATATATTATGTAAAACATCTACCATATTATCAACCATGCGAAGTTAGTTCTAACGAAAACAAAAGAAGGTCATATGCACTTGAATCCAAAAATATGGCTTAAGCATTTTAAGGCATGATTCAAGTTTATCACATGATCAACATCAAAACTTATATAGGCATTTTAGGAAAAACAATGATCATGTTAGGCATGTTAAGGCATAACACAATTCTTTACTTCTCCTAATATCATATGATATTCAATTTAAAACATAAATAAGAATAATAGATTGATATCATTAAAAGTGTACTCTTTGAGTTTTTGTAGGTGACTCCAACTTCTATGCCTTAAGGCTCCTTGAGAATGTTGTGGTTCTCCATGATGTTTTCATTACTCTTGGAGAACTTGGACCATTTCAAATTTTCCCAACCTCAAGTAGCATAGTTGTATTTCACTTCAATACATGCTTGAGCTAATAGTCACCCTACAATACAATTCAAAGTATTTTCTTTGGTATCCACCAATTTTTGGATCCATAAAGGTTAATCATTGATTATAGTCATTTAAGTTCAACATTAATTTGATATTCAACAGCAATTCAACAAGGTCAGTCATTATGCAGACTTATAAGCAAATAAACATTCAAAACAATAAGGCAAAATAGAAAATGAGTTCACAAGGGTAAAAGATATTTCATTTCATTGATCAATTTAGCCAAGTACATATAATCATAAAAAGAATAGCCAATTACATTTGGTTAAACATATGCATTTGTAGTCCAATTACAAAGAATTCAGTATATACAACAAATTCTTGAGAAATGAAGGAAGGAAAGCAGCATAACCTTTCTTATAGTTTGTGTTTATTTGAATAGGAAGTTCTTTATTTGAATAACCTCATGGAAAACAACCAGACTTGGATTTTTGCTAAGCATTATTTGAATAAACATACAACTTATTCAAATAAAACCAGTTAAGAACATAAAAAGAACACTTCTGTCAAGCGTTATTCGAATAAGACTTGCTCTTACTCGAATAAAACAATCAAAGATCATAACAAGGGGCTTTTGGAAGTTGTTATCCGAATAGGAGATATGCTATTTGAATAACACATTAGAAACAACATCAGCAGGTTAAAACCGGTTAAGGATTAATTAATCACACATTTTAATATGCATTCTTGATAATCAAACCAAATTCTTAATTTTTACATAGCCATTTTTAAATCAACCAAAGATCATGTTAGATATGGATAAAAACAAGATAAAAATCATCTAACACAAACACTTATTTTAAGTCATGATTGATCAAAAACTCAAGCTAAGGATATTATCATCAAACATGTCATTTCAAACAAGGAGTATACTTATCTAGCATATTTAAGACATGCAGAGATAGTTTCAAGATATAAGGCTAGAAAACATAACACAAGTCTCCACTTATCCAAAGGTTGCAAGTTCAAGCTTCTTGGAAACAAGGAAAATAATTTGGAGTTATTTTTGGTTTTGTGCTTGGAGTAGCCACTTTAAAGATACCGCAGTGAGTTCTTAGCCTTCAAGCACACCTACAACTGAAGGATTGCATAGTGATCAAAACACGTAGTGGTACAACATAATGGCAATCCAAAAAAAAAATTTGTTTTGTGTTTAAATTTATTCTAGCATTATGAAGATAAATTCAAAATACCTAGTAGAAGATACTTGATACTTTAAAAATTTTCTTCAATTGTACGAAGACTCTCTGTATATCCACACAGAAACCAAACCTTGCTATCAACACCTTTGAAACATTGAACTTATACAAAAATTCAAGAATAAAAAAAGAGCAAAAAAACATAAGTTTTCTACTTTTGATATATCAATATATATTGAAATTTCCTTGTTGCACACCTTAAATAGCCATATAAGCTGTTTTATTTATTTATACCAAATATAAATAATATGTAGTACAACCAAATCCTATCTAATAAGCAACTTGTCAAATCATACTTAATGTGCAACATATCCTTTTTAACGTGCAGCATATCAAGTCCAACGTGCAGCATATCAGATTCGTATCTACAACTAACCATCGGTTGCTGCTTGTACCACGTTCTTGACTTTTGATGCATATCTAATAGGATTTCACAATAACGTGCAACAATAAATTTTATCTATTAAGATAATGTGTAGCAATAAATCCTATCCAATAGGATTTAAAACATTAGAGGCTACAACGTTTAGAAATTTTTGATTTTTTCTATTCCACATAGAATTTCTTTAGATAATTGTACCATATATTAATTGTATTCTAAGTGCTAGCAAAGAATATAATAATATTCCATTTGCATCAAAAATATATTTATTTGATTAAATTAAATTCTCTAATTTAATTATCAAATAATAAATTAAATAATCCTTTAGCAAAGATTGGAACATTCGTTAGTGTGTGACCTTATAGGTTCAATATTAAACTAGTAGTAAATTAGTCAAACCAAATTATTAATCAAGATTGGTGTCTAGCAACACTCTTTAACGACCAGATAGCATGAAGTAACATCATTTTCTCTTCAAGAACCTTTAGAAGAATAATGCAATATTTTCTTCCATTGTTCCAACTCTGAGTTAACCTTAGAGTATGGTATAACTATCAAACTCTAATAGGTAAACCTTTATGTTTTATAACCAACTAGTGAATGACTTAAGAAACTCATTTCTTCATTCATTCAATTGCCCTAACCAAGGTCTTAATTTTATTGTTATAATCACATAGAGGCCAAACTCATTACCAAGAGTTGATGGATTCCTTCTTGATATCATTAATTCTACAAGTATTTAGTCATACCCAATATCCATTCAATAAGGATCGTAGGGCATTAGGTGTTCGGAATCAAGGTATAACAAATAATTGTTAATTACTATGTTAATCTCACGTCGAAGGAAAAGTTTACACCATGTTCTTTATGAGAATATCCTATTGACAATTTAATGGTAATATAAACCTTTAGGAATTCTCAGTTGAGTCAGTTCAATGATCATATCTCTATATGCATTATCTATATATGTGAATTAATAAATGAGATCTATTAATCTCTATCTAATAGAGACAATCATATATATATATTGATCTATCTAGATTACTAATGTCTTATTCTTAATAATCCTACAATTAAGAACACTTTAGATTAAATTATAAATAAAAACTCGCCTCTTATTATCATGATCTCTATCATGATGACAATTGTCTAAATTTAATCAAGGACCTTGTCATATTAATTAAACAGTTAAATAATAAATATGACAAAATAAACTAAATGCCATGTTATTTATCAAAAATAAAATGATTACAATGTGTTCCAAAAAATTATACAATAGATTGGATCTAGGGCATGTCAATTTTTCCTAACAATCTCCCACTTGCACTAGAGCCAATCTCTCAGGTATTTCATTCCTAATTCCCACTTATGCTTGTCAAACTCCTTTACACCAAGTGCTTTGGTGAATGGATCTGCTACATTTTCTTTTCCATCAACCTTTTGAATCTTAACGTCTCCATGTTCAATGATTTCTCTAATTAAGTGATACTTTCTCAAAATATGCTTAGACTTTTGATGTGATCTTGGTTCTTTTGCTTGAGCAATGACTCCATTATTGTCACAAAACAATGGAATTGATTCTTCTATTGAAGGAACCACACCAAGTTCAAATATGAACTTCTTCATCCAGACCGCTTCTTTAGCAGTCTCATTTGCTGCTATATATTCTGCATTAGTTGTTGAGTCAGCTATTGTAGCTTGTTTGGAACTTTTCCAACTCATTGCATCACCATTTAAAATGAAAACATAACTAGAAATGGATTTGTTATCATCCTTATCTGATGCAAAACTTGCATCTGTATAACCTTAGTTTTAGTTCTGAATCTCCATAAATGAAGAATTGATCTTTAGTTCTTCTCAAATATTTCAGAATATTTTTAACCACTTTCCAATGTTCCTCACTAGCGTCTTCCTAATATCAGCTTGTTACACCTAGTGCATAAGCAATATCAGGACACGTACAAGTCATGGTATACATGATAGCTCCCACTACACTTGCATATGATATTCTATTCATGCGTTCTCTCTCTTCAAGAGTTTTAGGACTATCCTCCCTACTGAGAGAAATTCCAATGCTTATTAGCAAATAGCCTTTTTTGGAATTGTCCATGTTATACCTCTTTAAGATGGTATCAATGTACATAGACTGTGAAAGTCCAAGCAACCTTTTAGATCTATCCCTATAAATCTTTATTCCCAAAATATAGGTTGCTTCTCCCAAATCTCTCATGGAGAACTGTTCAGAAAGCCAAATTTTTGTACTTTGCAATGTTGATACATCATTTCCTATGAGTAATATGTCATCAACATACAACAGCAAGAAAATAATTATGCTCCCACTAAATTTTTTAGATATACCAAGCTCTTCTTCACATTTAATAAAATCAAACTTTTCGATTATCTTGTTGAAGCGGATATTCCAACTTCTAGAAGCTTGCTTTAAATGGGTCACTGTAGCTTGCAAACTTTATTATAATCACACGAGGACATGAAACCATTAGGTTGTGTCATATACACTTCCTCTTTGAGCTCACCATTTAGGAAAACAGTTTTCACATCCATTTGTCATATTTCATAATCATAGTATATTGCTATAGCAAGTAGAATCCGAATTGATTTGAGCATTGCCACCAGAAAGAAGGTTTCATCATAATCTATTCCTTCTTTTTGATGATATCCCCTAGCAACAATATGTGCTTTATAGGTCTCCACCTTTCTCTCCACTCCAATCTTTTTCTTGAAAACCCATTTATAACCAATAGGCTTTATATCCTTTGAAGTTTCAACTAAAGTCCATACTTTGTTGATCATCAAGGATTCCATTTCAGATTCCATGGTTTCTTGCCACTTCTTGTAGTTAAAACTTTGCTTGACCTCTTCATAGGTTCTAGGGTCATCATCATTATGATCAACCTCATTTGACGCATTATCTTGCGCCAATAAGTTAATCTACTCGGTGCACAATGTGCACAGCTAGACCTTTTTAAGAAGTTCATTTACAACTGATTCACTTTGTATTGGATTTGGTAGTTGTTGCATTGGTTCTAAAATTGGTTCATTAACCTGTTCTTGAACCTCAACCATCAAAGGTGGTGACCTTCGTGTTAACTTCAAAATATCCAGCAAAGGTTTCTCAACTTGCATTTCAAGCTCTTGAGCTTGCGTTATTTCATTGATTTCTTAAACTTCATATAGTTCTATTTCTTCACCATGACTTCCCTCTAAAAAGAAATTCCCTTTTTAAAAAGGTTGCTCCTCTTGCCACAAACACCTTGTGGTCAGAAGGGTGATAGAAATAATACCCCATTGTTTCTTTGGGATACCCAATGAACTTGCATTTGTCAGACCTTGCATCAAGTTTATCTATTTGTAATCTCTTGACATAGGCCGGACATCCCAAAACTCTAATGTGCTTGAGACTTAGCTTACGACCTTTCCATATCTCATATGATTTTGTAGAAATTAACTTTGTGGGAGCTTTATTTAATAAATATGTTCTTATTTCTAAAGCATATCCCTATAAATTCATTGGAAGATCAGTGAACCCCATCATGGATTTTACCATATCTAATAAGGTTCAATTCATTCTTTCAAATACACCACTGTGTTGTGGTGTTCCTGAAGGTGTCCACTGTAATTGAATTTCATTTTCATTTAGATAATCAAGAAAATTGTCACTAAGATATTCTTCTCCTCTATCGGATCTGAGTATCTTTATACTCTTACAAAGTTGTTTCTCAAATTCACTACGAAATTTTTTGAACATTTCAAATGACTCGAATTTGTGTTTCATAAGATACATAAAACCACATCTAGACATATCATCAGTGAAGGTGATAAAATAAGAATATCCTTCTTTGACTTGAATTTTCATGGGCCCACAAACATTTGTATGAAATAGACCCAATAATTCAGAAGCTCGCTCTTCATTTACGGTAAATGGAGATTTGGTCATTTTTTCTTTGAGACAAGATTCACAAGTTGTATATAATTCATAATCATAATCATCAAGGTAACCTTCCTTATGTAACTTGTTAATTCTTTTCTCTCCTATATGACCAAGTCTACAATACCAAAGATATGCACAATTTACTTGATTGTTTCTTTCTCTTTTAAGACCAAAAACATGCATAATTGATTTTACATTCACATTAGGTAAGACATAAATACCATGTTGGAGATAGCCATTCACTTATAAATCATCATTATGATAAACTGAGCAAATACTATTATTTAAAACAATACGAAAACCACGCTTGTCCAATATAGAAATTGAAATAACATTCAAAATAAATTTTGGAACATAATAACAATTCTCCAACACCAATGTTTTGCCAGTAGGCATTATTAAAGAAATTGATCCTACAGCTAGGGCCACAACATTTGCACCCTTCCCATCCTGAAGACTAATTTCTCTTTTCTTCAACCTTTTACTTATCTGTAGCCCCTACAACATATTGCAAATATTAAAACTACTTCCAGTATCTAATACCCACATTAAAGAATTAGTAATAGTTAAAGAAATCATGAAAATATTTTTCATTAAAGTCTCACTTTGTTTCTTTTCTTTCAGAGAAGCATGATACTTCTTGCAATTTCTCTTCTAATGATATTTCTTTTTACAGAAGAAACATTCAACATCAAACTTGCCTGGCTTATTGGTGCGTGCAAAATATACACTAAGAGCAAGTGCACTCTATCGCCAAGTAATATAGGACTATGAGTCCAAGTTATCGATCCCATGAGGAATAAATGATAATTACTAAAGTTGTAAAACTCTTATGTTATTTAGACAGTCGAAAGTGTACGCAAGATCCAAATTTAAAATAGAAAACTAATGAGGAAAATAAAAAGAACAATTAAATAAAGAAAAGATAAACAAAGATAGAGATATGCTAGGGCACAAGGTTCACTTGAGTCTCATTATTAGGATCTTCTTTCAATTATGATACAGGTAATTCTTTTGCCAATATTATCTTATAAGCTGTTGAATCCCAATGGTCATGGATAAAACAATATTCTATTCTTAATTTAATCCACCTATTTGGTCATTTAGTTGAATTAATCAAGAATGCATTAAGTTCCAATTTCAAGATATGAACTAACAACCCGTCAATTCCATTGGTAGGATAAATTGATGTTTGCTCATTCACCAATATAATCCCAGGCTTACCATATAGATCCGCTCATTGAGTGCGGAGGGTCACCGGTCAAACAATGAATTAATGAATGTCACAAGTGATCAAGTTATGATAAGAATTCAAGCAATATAGTAAACCCACAAAGAAATTACCATAATCAATTTAGAAATCAAATCCAAAAAATTAAGAACACAAGATCCCCCATAGCCCTAGCTATGAGTTTAACCACACATATTTACTACACACAAACTCATAATAAGATACAGATCCATGAGAAGATAGCAAAAGAAATAAGAGAAATAGAAAGAAAGAGAGATCAAAAACCCCTTTTGATGAAATTCAACTCTTCAAGCTTCCAAGAAAATCCTTCCTTTCTTCAGATCAATCCTTCTTTTCCTCAGATCTGCCCCTCATTTCTTTAGATCTCCAATTCTATGCCTCCTCTCTCCTTCTCCAAGGAGTTGTAGCTGCTCCTCTAGGTCTCCACCCTCTTCAAAACGTGCCAAGAATGTCAATATATAGGCCCCCAACACAAACTTCACGCAGAAGTTTGCAATAATTGAGTTTTGGAGGTCATACACGGCCGTGTATGCATACACGGCCTAGGCTGTGTAGGACACTGAGTTGGGGGTCCAAAATTCACTATTTCAAATGCAAAGTCAGAGGCATACACGGCCTAGGCTGTGTATTCTCACACGGCCGTGTATTTTTACGCAATCTAGGCCCTGTATTCTGACTCTGGCCCTGTAATCTGACTTCCAAGCCCAATATGACCCATTAGACCTCCAAATCTGGAAAAGTGTTCAACATGAAAGTTGTAGATTTGGATCTTAATATCAACCATCAAAATTTCAGCTCATTTGATAACTTGTAGTTTGAGATATACCATGAACAGTACACAAAGGTCAAGTTGTCAGGATCAGCACCCTAGTTCTTGCTTTAACTCCAATTTGAGTTATCCAAACGTGTGATTGGGCCTTTGAGGTCCGCATGAAAGTAGTAGCGAATTGTCTTAGCTTTCCTATAAGACCAAAATCACATCAATCAGATATTTGAAACTCAAATTATAGCTAGTTTACTGAACATTGTCAAAGAGATAAATTAGGGCTAAATCATGCAATAATTCCTTCAATGATCCACTATATCTCTCCAAATGCATTAAATCTTTCTAGATTTGCAAAACGAAGATAATGATAAGGATCCATTTAAAATTATTTCATAATTACAAGCAAATCACCCTCATTTGTTCAATTAAATGTTATAAAATATAGGCTTATCAACTCCCCCACACTTAAGCTTTTGCTTGTCCTCAAGCAAAGAATAGGGGTCAACAGCAAGATCAATCTTAACATCCAGAAACATAAATCAAGGGGAATTCCAAAGTTCAAGATCAGTAATCAAATCCAATCAATCAAGATCATTCAGTAATTTTAAACAATAAGATGCTTTTGCCTAGCTTGCAACTGTTTTCTTTACCAAGCATATGAGATCACTCATCTTTCTATCGCTCAAGTGTTTAAAGGACAAAGAGATCACTCAAATTTCTCTTGAAAAATGCAATACCATAGGCTTGCTTATCAATCTCATCTCTACTTTCAAGTTCACATACACTCACAAGAATCAAAAGGACTTTCCTTTGGTTGTAACGGGGCCAAGGGTATAATGAAAGATAGGAAGAAAGGATAAAATAGGGTAAAGAATGCTCATGAATAAATCAATACAAAGCAGAATCAGGCTGAAAAGATGATAGATAGAGCATGATGCTCAAGAATATAACAACTTCTCACTTTCAACCCAATATTTTCATTATTCTTCACCAACAATTCTTTTCTTTTCTTTCCTTTTCATTCATCATTTTTTTCTTTTCCAAACTTTTTTTTTAAACCCTTGAAGATAAAAGCAACCTTTCAAGACTTTTCAATCAACACATAAATTGTTCCAAAGCATTCAACCTGATTATTCAATTGGGTATTCAAAGAAATCAATTTCAGGCTCAAATGGGGCAACTAAGGGATTATTTAATCAATATAACTCTGGAAGTCAAGAAAGAATTAAGCCTAATTGCCTTAATCATATTCAAGTATGCATGTGAGTTATTAAAATTTCAACAAGATATCAAAGCAAGTTCTAGCGCACATCAATCAAAAGAAATTTCACTCTAGAAGGAAAATAGGACTTTATTTATGAAAAATCCAATCATTAAAGCTCAAAACTCACTTTCTGATTAAGTTGATAAAGAAAACAGAAACAAACAAGCATGACTCAAAGATACTAAATTTCATTTTTCTCAATTGAACAAGATTATTTCACACAAAATAATCTCATAATTAACATATTCCCCTTTCAAACATATTTCTATCAGTTCATAATAAATCAAGCCATTAACACATAATTCCAGCTTAACTATCAGCAATACTCAAGTGTTCATCAGTTGTGCAAATTTTTTTTTTCAGAGTACATTACCAAGTACATTATCACTCCCCTACACTTAATATTAACATTGTCCTCAATGTGAAAGAGAGATAAATAAAGAGTAAAGAAAAGAGCAATACAACTTGATGAGGCATGAGACATGGCAGGCAGAAAGACAACGTAACAGTTAGTGCTACAACAGAATCTGAAAAATCATAGAACACATGAGTAGAAACACAAACTAGGGTCTTTTAAAGTTAGATTCCTAAGACTGTAATACTTATGTTCACCCCTGAAAAGATTCCACAAATAAGAAGTTCATAATGCACAAGTTCACATGAATGCGTCTCAAGAGTATGACTCTTTACTCAGCCATTCGAAATGAACTAAATTTTTATCTTCTCGGTTTGTGGAAATTATCTTCAAATTGTAACTTTAAAACAAAGATAACAAAAATAACTAAAATAAAATAAAGAAAGAAGAAAAATAGGTTGCCTCCTGTGAAGCGCTTGTTTAAGGTCACGAGCCTGACGTTGCCTTTTCAGAAGAATCAAGGTGGCTTAAAGCAAGAGAAATAGGAGGATGTCTTCTTCTTTTCAAAACAGTTCTTCCTCCCTTCAACAATGGCTTTGGGACTGCTTCCAATAGAATTGTGAACTTGACAAGAGCTTGACTGTCCCAATTGCTCCTTAACTCCACTAGGCCAAGGTGGTTGCACTCGATCAACAGATGAAAGACCAATCTGTGAAGAAACATGGATCTTAGGAGGACCTTTATCTGTCTCAGTAGCTTGACATTCCAACAGATCAACCTCAACACTGTATGATGGCAGGGGGTCCTTGATAGCTAAGATTTCCTGCTTCTTAGCTTGAACAAAATTAATCGGGGCATGGAGATTTGACATTGGAGAAGATTTAGCTTCCCTAAAGACATTGATGGTCACATGATCTCCATCCACTCTCAAGATGAGCTCACCCCGAGGTACATTAATCACAGCTCCGGAAGTGGCTAAAAATGGTCTTCCAAGAATGAGAGGAATATCAGCATCCTCTTCCATATCTAGCACCACAAAATCAACTAGGAAAATGAATTTATCCACCTTCACTAAAACATCCTCCACCACACCACGCGGGTAAATGAAGGATCTATCAGCCAACTGTAGTGAAATGTTGGTGGGCTTCGGTTCCTGCATTCCCAATTTCTTAAACACAGAAAAAGGCATCAAATTAATACTAGCACCCAAATCACATAATGCCTTATCAAAATAAGAGTTACCAATAGTGCAAGGAATAGTAAAACTCCCTAGATCTTTCAATTTTGGAGGTAACTTCTTCAAAAGAATAGCAGAACACTCCTCAGTAAGACATACAGTCTTAAATTCCTCAAGCTTACATTTCTTTGTAAGTATTTCCTTTAGAAACTTCGCATACTTGGGCATTTGAGATATGGCTTCAACGAACGGAATATTAATTTGTAATTTCTTGAATATTTCCAAGAATTTGGCAAATTGCTGATCTGGCTGATTGCTCTTGAGCCTCTGAGGGAATGGGATCTTGGCATATGGGGATGGTTCATAAACTACACTCTGCTCATGATCCTTTTTTGCTCTCAGCCACTTTGGTGCTTTCTTCTCAACCTTTCTCTCTTGGTTGACATCTTCAGTAAGGACATCGTCAGTTGCCTTCTCATCTTCGTGCACTGACTGAACAAGAGTATCTCTAGGCTCTGACATTTCTTTCTTCTGCGGAGACTC
The DNA here is from genome assembly GCA_029884595.1 of Ormosia semicastrata. Lineage (NCBI taxonomy): Eukaryota > Viridiplantae > Streptophyta > Magnoliopsida > Fabales > Fabaceae > Ormosia > Ormosia semicastrata. The sequence continues at coordinate 2,533,132 of JAQQTO010000061.1, read as the reverse complement.
CCCAAGTTCCTTACCACTTCTCAGGAAAATTGCATGGGCCTATTCCCTAGGATTAGTCTCAGTAGTGCTAGGCAATGTCTCTGGTGCTCTTTCTGACATCAGAGTGGTCAACTGACTGATTTGAGTCTCCATAGTCTTCATTCTAGCTTCTGAATTTTGCATGTACTTTATTACAAGATTTTCAAAGCTTGGTTTCTCTGTAGGTGCTTGAAAACCTGGAGGTGGATGTGGGGCTCTCTGTTGATTCTGCTGATAGCTTTGTTGATTTCTCCATTTGAAATTGGGGTGGTCCCTCCAACCGGGATTGTAGGTGTTGGCATAAGGATTGTACTACTGCCGGTTGGGATTTCCAACAAAATTTGCTGCTTCAGGTTCTGAGGCAAAGGGACTACCAACTTGACAGTTTGAACTTGTATGACCCTGTCCTCCACATGCGTCGCAAATAGTTGGTGGGGCTGCATTACTTGTTACCATCAAGGTTTCCACCTTCTTTATCAAAGCTTCCAATTGATTCAGAATGGTAGTAGAAGCGTCCACAACATGCACTCCTACTGGTTTCTTAAGAATTTGGTGCTCATTTTGCCATTGATAACTGTTCAGCGCCATTTCTTCAATCAATGCTTGGCTTTCAGTAGGTGTTTTCCTCCATATAGTACCTCCCGCAAAGAAAGATCAATGAGGGAACGGTTTGTAGAAGATAAACCGTTATAAAAAGTCTGGACTTGCTGCCACACGGGAAATCCATGGTGTGGACATCTCCTCAATAACTCTTGAAAGCGCTCCCAAGCTTCATAAAGAGTGTCCATTTCAAACTGCACAAAAGAAGATATATCATTTCTTAACTTAGCAGATTTAGAAGGAGGAAAATACTTAGCCGTAAACTCATTGTGTCAATTGATCCCATGTAGTGATGGAACCCCTTGGAAGTGACGTTAACCATTGACTCGCCCTGTCTCTAAGAGAGAAAGGAAAGAGTCACAATCTGATTGCATCATCTGTTACTCCATTGTACTTGATAGTGTCACACAACTGCAAGAATCTAGCCAAATGCTGATTTGGATTATCTGAAGGTAATCCACCAAACTGTACAGAATTGTGAATCATGGAGATCAATGCGGGTTTGATCTCAAAATTGTTAGCCGCCACAGCTGGTCTTATAATACTTCCTCTATACCCTTCAGCAGTGGGTATTGAGTACTCAAGCATGGTTCGCTCTACTGGGTTAGCTATTTCGTCACGATTCCCTTCAATTGCTGGTCCTTCCATTCTGTTTATGTCTTCATCACAAATTAAATTTGAGTTTGCTTTCTTAACTCATGAGCTATTTTCTCAATTTCTCGGATCAAATGTCAAATCAAGAAACCGAGAGCGAGTGAACATAAACAAGAAAAATGAACAAGTGAAAATTGCAAAGAAAAATTAATTAAAAATACATGAACAAAAACAATAAAAAATGACAATAAAAACAAAACAGTAAATATACAAAATAAGAAAATAAATACAAATAAGGTTAAATAAAAATAAAAGCAAATAAAGATAAACAAAAGCAAAACACAATAATAAAAATAGATAAAATAAAATAAAATAAAAATTTCATCTAAATTAACTAGAATTTTACGCTTCTAATATTACCAAAATTATTCCCCGGCAACGGCGCCAAAAACTTGGTGCGTGCAAAATATACACTAAGAGCAAGTGCACTCTATCGCCAAGTAATATAGGACTATGAGTCCAAGTTATCGATCCCACGAGGAATAAATGATAATTACTAAAGTTGTAAAACTCTTATGTTATTTAGACAGTCGAAAGTGTATGCAAGATCCAAATTTAAAACAGAAAACTAATGAGGAAAATAAAAAGAACAATTAAATAAAGAAAAGATAAACAAAGATAGAGAGATGGTAGGGCGCAAGGTTCACTTGAGTCTCATTATTAGGATCTTCTTTCAATTATGATACAGGTAATTCTTTTGCCAATATTATCTTATAAGCTATTGAATCCCAATGGTCATGGATGAAACAATATTCTATTCTTAATTTAATCCACCTATTTGGTCATTTAGTTGAATTAATCAAGAATGCATTAAGTTCCAATTTCAAGATATGAACTAACAACCCGTCAATAGCATTGGTAGGATAAATTGATGTTTGATCATTCACCAATATAATCCCAAGCTTACCATATAGATCCACTCATTGAGTGCGGAGGGTCACTGGTCAAACAATGAATTAATGAATGTCACAAGTGATCAAGTTATGACAAGAATTCAAGCAATATAGTAAACTCACAAAGAAATTACCATAATCAATTTAGAAATCAGATCCAAAAAATTAAGAACACAAGATCCCCCATAGCCCTAGCTATGAGTTTAACCACACATATTTACTACAAACAAACTCATAATAAGATACAGATCCATGAGAAGATAGCAAAAGAAATAAGAGAAATAGAAAGAAAGAGAGATCAAAAACCCCTTTTGATGAAATTCAGTTCTTCAAGCTTCCAAGAAAATCCTTCCTTTCTTCAGATCAATCCTTCTTTTCCTTAGATCTGCCCCTCCTTTCTTTAGATCTCTAATTCTATGCCTCCTATCTCCTTCTCCAAAGAGTTGTAACTGCTCCTCTAGGTCTCCACCCTCTTCAAAACGTGCCAAGAATGTCAATATATAGGCCCTAACACAAACTTCGCACAGAAATTTGCAATAATTGAGTTCTTGAGGTCATACACGGTTGTGTATGCATACACGGCCTAGGCCGTGTATGACACTGAGTTGGGGGTCCAAAATTCACTATTTCAAATGCAAAGTCAGAGGCATACACGGCCTAGGCCGTGTATTCTCACACGACCGTGTATTTTTACGCAATCTAGGCCTTATATTCTGACGCAGGCCCTGTATTCTGACTCTGACCCTATAATCTAACTTCCAAGCCAAATATGACCCATTAGACCTCCAAATCTAGAAAAGTGTTCAACATAAAGGTTGTAGATTAGGATCCTAACTATCAACCATTGAAATTTCAGCTCATTTGACAACTTGTAGCTCGAGATATGCCATGAACAGTACACAAAGGTCAAGCTGTCAGGATCAGCACCCTAGTTCTTGCTTCAACTCCAATTTGAGTTATCCAAACGTGTGATTGGGCCTTTGAGGTCTTCATGAAAGTAGTAGAAAATTGTCTTAGCTTTCCTATAAGACCAAAATCACATCAATCCGATATTTGAAACTTAAATTATAGCTAGTTTACTGAACATTGTCAAAGAGATAAATTAGGGCTAAGTCATGCAATAATTCCTTCAATGATCCACTATATCTCTCCAAATGCATTAAATCTTTCTAGATTTGAAAAACGAAGATAATGATAAGGATCCATTTAAAATTATTTCATAATTACAAGCAAATCACCCTCATTTGTTCAATTAAATGTTATAAAATATAGGCTTATCACTTTTCCTCTTTAACCTTGGGTTTGGTTACACCACCTTTATGTGCAAGGGGTTTCCTTTTCGGCTTATACTTACCCTTACCCTTCTTTTTAGAGGATTTACTAACCAGTATGGCAGTTTCCTTCTTCTTCTCAAATGCTTCTTGATTCTCATAATCAATCAATAAATTGTGCATCTCATGAAGTTCACAACCCATTTTGTTCATGTTGAAGTTAACAATGAATTATGAAAATGATTTAGGAAGTAACTATAAGATCAAATCTTATGAAATCTTTTTTCCAAGTTTGCATCCCAACTTTTCAAGTTGTTCAATAAGATCAATCATCTTTAGAACATAGGACCCAACTAGAGAGCCTGTAATCAATGCGGACCTAAACAAATTTTTGGACAACTGATACCTAGTTGTCCTGCTTTGTCCACCATACATCTTCTTAAGATATTCAATGATCGCAGGTGGGTCCATATCCTCATGTTGCCTTTGAAGCTTTGAACTCATTGATTCCAGAATGATGCATTTGGCATTAAGACATTCTTCCAAGTACTTCTCATAAGCCATGGTGGCTTCAACATCTTCTTTGTCAGTAGGGGCAGTTTTGGCAGGGTTATCGATCACATTGATAAGTTTTTCATGCATAAGAACAATTCTTAAATTACGATAACAATCATCATAATTGGCTTTAACCAGTTTGGTGGTATCAAGAATGTAGTGCAGTGATAAGGAAGACATGTTGAGAAATCTAAAACAAGAAAAAAAAAACATAAGAACACATTTTCATTTATAAAAAAGATATGAGCTTTTATCTAGATGATATTTCCACTAACTACATTACCATTAGGAATTCTCAGTTGAGTCAATTCAATGATCATATCTCCATATGCATCATCTATATATGTGAATTAATAAATAAGATCTATCGATCTTTATCCAATAGAGACAATCACACATATATTAATCTATCCGGATTACTAATATTCTATTCTCAATAATCCTATGATCAAGAATACTTTAGATTAAATTATAAATAAAAAATCACCTCTCATTATCATAATCTCTATCATGATGACAAGTGTCTAAATTTAATCAAGGACCTTGTCATATTAATTAAACAATTAAATAATAAATATGAAAAAATAAATTTAATGCCATGTTATTTATCAAAAATAAAATGATTACAATGTGTTCCAAAAAAATTATACAACAGAATAGAGCTAGGGCATGTCAATTTTTCCTAACAACACACTTTAATTTTTGACTTTTGGTATCCAAAATTTCTTGGATCCTTGTGTATTAGTTTTTGAATATTAATCCATTATGCTCTCATAAAGATTAACTTTTCCATAGTATTTAAATTGAGCATAATAAGTTAAATAACCAATTGCCATTAAAAACATAGCCAATAACATTCTTACTTTCATGATATATAGACAATTTAAAGAATATAAAACATACATAGTCATAGAATACCCTATGATCAAGAAATATGCACAATAGTGAGCAAAGGGTGTAACATGAATGAATATAATTATGTGCTAAACATAATATTCAAATTTTACTAAGTACACATGATTCTATCAAACACTTAAGGCCTAGAAGGAATATACCTCAAATTTATTGACTTTTCAAGTGAATGTGCATAAGAGGTAAAAGCTTTTGATACGTTGGGTTTGGTAATCAAAGAAATACTTTTTCTTACCCATTGCTTCTCCGTTGAAGTCTTGAACTTTACAAGTTTTGCATTTTGTACTTGAGAAGCTTTGGTTGAAGTCATCTTCCTTCTTTGACCAAAGTTTCTACCATTGAGCTTTGAGAGTATTCTCCTTGATGATTCATCTTTTCTTTGACTAATTAGTCTATCCTTTTGAGAAATTTTCTGCATAATTAAAACAATAAGAGGACATTTTGGTACCCACTTCATTTTGGGTCCTTGAATGCAAGTACTAGGGCCTTTAAGATCTTTAGGAACCCATATCATACAATTTCTCATATAAGAGTTTTTCCTATAATTGCATAAATTAGAAATATGTCCTGGATGACTGCAAAAATTATAAACAATTGAATTTAATGATGACTTGATTCTTTGAAAATCATTTTCTAAAAACTTAAGCCTTTTATCATTTTTTCATTCTAAACTATTTTTGCTATAAGTCTTGCTTGAATTTTTATTTGGAATAAGATTAATTTTATTCTCATTAACAAGCTTAGAATGTAAGTGATGAACCTACAAAAATTCATATTTTTACGGTTCAAAATCTTGGGTTTGCATCCTCTTTTAATCTTTTTAATTTAGTTTTGTTATCAAGTTTTGTTATATTTTTAGTATTTTAATTGTGTTCTTATTATGTGTTTTTATTTTTGGTAGGTGTTTGCACATGGAAAAGACTAGACACTTGAGTGATGAAGAAAAGTTGTAAAATCAAGTTAAGTGAGCCAGCACTCAAGCGCTAGAATCTCAGCGCCCAAGCATGCAACACGTGTAGAAGAATCCTCTTAAGTGAGCCAGTGCTCAAGCACTGAATGCATACACTGCAGCGTTGATTTGTTATAAATAAGAAAGTTTTTCCAAATACAAGACTCATTTGGACACATTTAGACAAAACGCAGCAGTCGTCAGGAGGCACAAACTCTAATGTGGTGTTAGTGAAATTAGGCTTAAAGATTAGGAATTCCCTTCAACCTTTTCACCTTTCTACATTGGAGTTTGTCATATTCTTTCCTTTGTGTTCTTCTTTTTCCATCTGTAACTAAACTCTTTCTCGTTAGGGTGATTATGGATCTTGTTCTTGAATGATGTAAATTCTTTTATGGGTTTAATCAATGTTTCTATTTCATAATTTATGTGTTTATCTCTTTTCTTAATGCTTTTCTACATCTAGCCGATTTGGGAATGATTTTTGGATTTATGTATGATTTGAAAATATTTGCATGAACCTAGAACTTGTGTTAAACACCATAATTTCTACAATCACTAGGAATAGACGTTGTGGGTTATGTGGTCTTTTTTTAATTCTCTCGTTCTTGATAATGCCTTTCTATTTGGGATTAGACTAAGAGATTAGTTAATTTTAAATAGTGTAAGAGGATTAATATACCAAGGAATTGAATATTCATTAATTTTGAGAATTGACCATGAATCATTGGAATAGGACTTGATTAAACTAATATTTGATTTTTCATTTAAAGAGTTCAAGTGAAATATGACCCCTAACATTTTCATATTATTGCTTTCCAACTCAACCCAATTAATTAAATTTAGCTTTTTTTATTTTTGTTTATTCTTTCTTTTTATTATTTTTACCAACTCTTTTTTTCATAACTTGAATAGTATCGATTTGACAAATTTAGTAATTAATAACTTAATCTGTGGGATGATACTCTTACTCATTTTTTATTACTTTTGTGATTCGATGCACTTGCCGATTTCACAACAAGTTTTTGGTGCTGTTGCTGGGGATTATTGTTATTAAGTTTAAATAGTAATTGAAAAAACACTAATTTAGGCACTTATTTTTTCTTATTTAATTTTATTTTTTTATTTAATTTTCTTTTAAATTTGTTTCTTTTTATTCACTTTTGTTTTTCTTTATTTTTTTATTAGTCATTTATTTTTATTTTTATTTTTAATTTCTCTTCTTTACTTCATTCTGGTCTGCTTGCTTGTTTGTTTATGCAACGTTCTTTGGAGTCAAAAGAATTACTCTTTGATCCAGAGATAACAAGAACAGAAAGAGCAATCAGAAAAGCAATCAGAGAAGGAAAAAGAATTGAAGAAGAAAAGATGGTTGAGAATGCTAATGCACAGAGAATTAGCTGATTATGCTACTCCGCCTTCTGATAATGTCTTAACCAATATTGTACGACTTGCTATCCAAGCAAACAATTTTGAGATTAAACTAGCTTTGCTACAGTTGATGCAATAGAATCAATTTGGGGGAGGTCAAGCAGAAGATCCAAATTTGCACATTGCTAACTTCTTGCAGCTCTATGATACTATCAAATATAATAGAGCTAGTGATGATGCCATATAATTATGAATTTTTCCATTTTCTTTGAGGGATAAAGCCAAGAGCTGGCTACAAGCCCAGCCTCAAGGAAGCATCTCCACTTGGGATGATCTGGTCAGTAAGTTCCTCACTTTGTATTTTCCTCCATCAATGTTTTTGAAGATAAGGAGTGAGATTGCTTGCTTTACTCAAAATCAAGGAGAATCTCTCTATGAAGCATGGGAAAGATTTAAGAAGCTGCTTAGAAAATGTCCTCATCATGCTTTTGAAGTTTGGCAACTGGTGCAGATCTTTTATAATGGTTTGAATCATTCCACAAGATTTATGGTGGATGCATTTACAGGTGGATCTTTGAATACTAAGACTCCTGAAGAAGCTGATGAATTGTTTGAGACTATGGCCAGTTGTAACACCTATATTTTTCATTTTTCTTGATATAAATACGTTTTATAATATTTGTGAATTTTTGTGAATTTTTGAGAATTTTTAATTAATTTAATTATTTTAATATTATTTTAAGCTGTACGCTCAAAGTTCATTTTTTCTGAATATATATGAGTTTTATAATTTTTATGATTTTTGTGAATTTTTGTAGATTTCTTTGAAAATTTGATTATTTTAATATTATTTTGAGCTATGTGTGGGCTGTAGGACCGGCGTCCGAAAAAATAAAAATTTTCCTGCACTGAAAAGTTTCGGATTGTCAAGGCGGACTGGGATCTTACTAAACCCGAAATCGGGAACAGTTGACAAAAATTTTCTTTATCTGTGTTTTTATTATCTGTTGGATAAAGCTATTATCCATTGTGTAATGTTATTATTCATTGGACAATAACTATCAGTAATATTTGTCTATTGGGTAATAGTTTCTGAAAATATCTAGAAAATATCTATCTTTTGAAATATATCTTTTGGAAAATATCTATCTTTCGAAAAATATCCTTTGGAAAATATGTTTTGAAAAATATCTTGAGATTAGTCAACAAAGAGGGCTTAACTTTGGTTTGAACCATTGGATGACAAGACTTAGTGGAGAAGTTTTGAACATCAACCATTGATCTAATCAACGGTTGAGAAACAAGACTTAGTGGAGAAGTTTTGAATATCAACCATTGATCTAATCAATGGATATGAAAGAAAACTTAATAAAGAAGCCTTGGATGATCACCATTGATCTAATCAATGGTGTGAGAGCAAACTTAGTAAGGAAGCTTTGGATGTTCACCATTGATCTAATCAATGGTTGTAAAGACAAGCTTAATAAGGAAGTTTAGGATATCTGCCGTAGATTAAATCAATGGATGAGGACAGTTGAAAATAGTCAAAATTGTCATACTATTATCTCTCCAAACTCAAGGCCATGTAGTCCTCAAAGTGACCAAGTGTTCATTTTTCATTTCATTCAAGAAAAGCTATCATCTTTCTCTCAAAAATCTTAACATTTTTCTCCCATTTTCTCTCCTCTAGCTCATGGCTCCTTCACTCATAAATTAAACAAAGCTTACTACTTAGTTCTAAACATCATTCTAAGCTACTTTCAAGTTATGATCAAGACCAAATTCCATCATCTTCTAGCTTGATTTTTGGATTCAAGCTCTAGGGTTTTTAAGGATCACTTGGTGAAGAAAGTTGATAGAAATGATCAAACAAAGAGTTTTGGAAGCTACACACAAGGTAAGAGGGAGATTAACCCCATCAACCACTTATGGTGGTGAGGAACATGAATTTCGGTGTGATTATTTGGTGTGTAATTAATTGTTTTATGTGATTTATGACTTTAATATTATGCATGAACTTGTTAGAATAGAATTTTGATGCTTAAAGTATGATTGTATATCATAAATATGCTTGTGAGGAAAGGAAAGTTTGGCTTCAATGGTCATGAGGCTCACGGCCTCCAAGCTCTCCAAGGAGGAATCCATTTCAAAATATTTTACTAAGTGTTAATCTAGAGGATTAGTGGTAATCAAATTAATTAAGGAGTTACAAAATCAAAATGGAAATAAATATATTTTTTATCACTAAATAAAAAGTGGATTTCGGCCATTGTAATGGAAATAGGATAAAGAATTAAGTTGAAACTTAAAGTATTTTATTTAAGAGGATTTTTAATAAGGAAGATGGAAAAGCCTTTTATTTAATTAAAATAAGTGTAAGTTTAAGAAAGGATATTAGAAAATATTATTTAGAAGAGTTTTAGGAAGGAAATAATTTTTAATGATAGTTTGGAATTTAAAATATTTTATTTAAGAATTTTTTACTATAAGTAAAGCATAAAGATTTTGAGGTATCTTGAATTAATTTAAATGATTTAAGTTTTTGTGGAAAATATTATAAATATTATTTAAAGATGATTTATTAAGGAAATATTGGAATCTAAGTCCAATTTTTATATTAAATAAGAAAAGTTTTAATTTGAGCTTAGAATATTAAAAAAATATTTTACTGCAATTGAAAATACGCAGAAAAAAACTTACGCAATTTAAAAATGGTGATTTTTAGCTACGCGATTGAGAAAATATTTTAAAATCTTTACGCGATTGAGAAAACATTGAAAAATCATTATGTGATTTGAAAATGTAACAGAAGTTTTTTCCGATTATGAAAATACGATAATATCACTACGCAATTGAGAGGAACACCAAGTTTTACTGTTGGGTTGACGTACTGGACCAGAGTGGATCAGTGGTATTATGTAATTGTATGAGCGGTTATATAATATCATTGATACTAATGATATTAGACAATTGTATGGGCGGTTGCTTTAATATTATTGGGAATAGTCCAACGGTGGTTTGATTTCATTGATCATGCATTTGAGCATTATACAGTTGGTGACTATTGTGGCTTTTGTGCCTAGGAGTGAATGAGAATTTGGATAGTGTGATCTATGATGGATCTCAGGGGGTATCAGGTGTTGGTGTATGCCCTAGTGGCCAATACATTTTGTTTGTACTGACATACATTATATTATGCTATTTTATATATGAGGCATTTTATTTATTGTGTTCTTTTTTGATAAACATAATAAAGTCCTTAGAATAGTAAATTTGATGCCATAGGACATCAAGTGGATGACTTGATCGTGAGATCCTTTTGGTTACAACACTATTCTTAAATGTCTCTAGTCAAGTATTATTGTTAATTAGGACAACAATAATACATTGAGACTAGTATGTGTAGAGACTGATGACCGCATCTCACGGGTCATGGATATGAGATATCAAGTCTTCACATTGGTACATATTAGAGTAATGATGTACTGGACTGACCCACCATGAGAACGCTACATGGATCGTTACGTGAGTGTCATAAGCGATTCTCATAGTGATAATGGTGTTTGTGGTCCTTTGACCTGAAATCACTACGATTCCTACATGAGGAGTTGTGTGTTTTAATGCCATCAAACGTCATCTGTAACAAGGTGATTATAAAGTTGGTTATTGGACATACCGCAAATCATGCAGAGGGATGTGAGTGACCTAGATGGAATTTGTCACTCCTACATAACAGGAGCGATATCTTCGGGCCCCCTGATTGAGTGAGACTGCGAAATACATGGCCATGCTCAAATGAGTCAATATGAGATATTGATCTCATTTATCGTTACAAAGTCTACTCGAGTATCAGGAAACGAATGATTGGACTATACAAGAGTGACACATTCCATGCCTTGTGTTCAATCTAGATATCTTGACAAAGGGACTAAACTACACGGAAACATTGATCACGGATAGGTTATGTCAAATCACTGACATTCTCATTACTTGGGTAGCAGTGATGTGTTGCTAGATACCGCTCACTGTTTGTAATATTAAAAATGAGATTTTAATATTACTACCAACGTCATGAGAACCTGCAGGGTCGCACACTTAGAACAGACTAAATTGGAGCAATAAGGATCCAAGTTGGACTCGGATTCAATTGTGGGCCTAACTCATGACGATGGGTTGGGTTTAGGGTTGCACAGCCTTACCTTGCTACTCGCTCACACTCACTTAAGGCACCACTATTATAAATAGTATCTTGTTAAGGGGGCTGCTATAGTTGTTACATCACAACCCTAGCCGCACCTAAGAAAGTGAGTGAGAGACAAGTGAAAGGTTATTCTCTTCTATTCGCACTAGCACCGCGAAACAGAGGCGTGACTCCTTTTGCAAGTCCGTTCGTGTGGATACCGCAGAAACATCGTCGCTATTACGGTGTTGGTGATTCACCTCGCTTGTGTTTATCACGCTTCAAGAGGTAAATTTTAAAAACTCGGATTATGGACTTTTCGCATAGATCCTGTGTGGGAATCCTATTATTCCGCTGCGAGATATTTTGATCCGCAATTCCCAACAAAGGGTATCGAGCCACTTGCGAAACTATGATTCGGTTTTTCTCGCTTTTCTTGTTATATGCGATAACATGATTCGTTGCTTTCCTTTCATAAAAGATATGATCTTTATATGTTATTTCTGAAATCGAAATAATGCTGTATGAAACCGTGTTCTGTTTTATTTGTTGTTTACGAAACATGTTGATGTTTTTGAAACCATGAAGATGTTCATATGATTCTCAGTGAAAACGGTTTTGAATGCTTTCTGTTTTGCGCGTTTTTCGATATCTATATATGTGATATGTATGATTCTCGCGAAAACGGTTTTGAATGCTTTCTGTTCTTGCGTTTTTCGATATCTATATATGTGATATGTATGATTCTCGCGAAAACGGTTTTGAATGCTTTTTGGTCTTGCGTTTTTCTAATATCGTATATGTGATATGTATGATTCTCGCGAAAAACGATTATGAATGCGATATACACAAAGCGCGACACAAGGTTTTGGAAACCTTGTTTCCGTTTGCGACGGCTATGAAGCTTCCTCGTGACATGAAGTGTTCATGTCTTCACGACTCGGAAACCCCGTTTCGGATAGGTGGTGGCGGTGCCGTGAGTTACCCTGTGGCACATGAAGCGTTCATGTGTTTGTGGGCCTTAGGTTCAAATGTTGTTGCCCTAGCCGTCATGGAGGTAGAAGGGTCAACTCGAATTTTTCTCCAAGAAACCAGTGGTGGTATATGAGTGAAAAATTTAGGGCCGGGGCGCTGCCCCGCACCCCGCAAGGGGCGGCCTCCCCTTGACCCCCGCCCGCTGACCGGGCAGCGGGACCCCCGTCGGGGCGCTGCCCCGAACCCCGTTGCGTGGTGTGTGATATTCGAAAGCGCGATATTCAAATCTTTGTTTTATAATTCACAAAATAATAATGTGTTATTTCTTTGTGTTTATGTATTCTTAGAGATGCATGGTGCATGGTTATGGCCTTAGTCTTTATTTTATGCTATTTTGGTTATTTTAAATACGACCTGCGTGTCGTGCCTTTCTCTCTACATTCTGATTGTACATTCTCTTCTCATCTAACTCCCTCGAATGTAAAAGAGGTTTCTATAATGTAATCATCATGTGGAGACAAGGAGATGGCATCAAGTGAGGACGTTGGTGGGAGACGCTAGTGAAGCCGGCTTTTTAAAGCTAATCTCTTAGAGGCCATAACCATGTCACATTTATTATTTGCTTTATATGTATGAGATGCATGGATGATGTTTATGGTATGTTAAACAAGTTTAATAAATGGTGAGATCTAATAATAAAATTCCCTCAAAGAAAATATTAAGTCATTATGTGATGCCTTCCAATGCGTGGCACTCATCAAGACTAATATCGATTAAGTGTAGGTCCGCCAAAGCAGAGTGCCTTTATCTATATTAGTAAGATGCGATGGGATAAGAGTAATATCCAAATGCCAACCATTGGGTCTCGACTTAACTAGGCCATTTCAATAGGATTGAAGGCTTAGAGGCATGAAGTTGGGCTTTAGTCCATTAGATGGATTAGAATAAGTGTTATTCACCCAACTATCCAAGAGTTGCATGTGATGTAATTTGAAAGAGTTTCCTACCTAAATAACCGATTTTGGGCGATCACCAAAAGTCGACTCAAAGCTAGGTAAAATATGGATCTTGGCCCACTAGAAAATCTTTCGATGGGATTTTCCGAGTCAATGCCGAGGGTCATTGACTTGAATAAAATAGTGGGAGGCATATTTAATTAAAAGACCTCATTAAATATGTTTATGGCATGATACTTATATTTTTGCATGTTTCTCAAGTTAATAGATAACCATGGCAACAAACACATCGGTACTTTATCATTGCGATCCGTCCTTGAGAAGGACAAGTTGTCCGGAACAAATTTTCTAGACTGCACAGAATTTGAGGATTGTCCTCAAGCAAGAGAAAAAGTCGTATGTTTTGGAACAAATTCTATTCCCGAGCCACCCGCCCGCTAATGCCCCTAGAACCGAAAGAGATGCTTATAAGAAGCATCAAGATGATGCCTTGGACATTGGATGTCTAATCTAATGCTGGCCACCATGAACTCGAGCTCCAAAAGCAACATGAGAACATGGATGCATACGATATGATCGTACACCTTAAGAAGCTCTATCAAGAGCGTGCCGGTACATGAGAGATTCGAGGTCTCTAAAGCACCTTGTTTCAAAGGTCAAGGTCGGTAGAAGGAAGCCCCGTTGGTGCTCATGTACTTAAGATGATTGGGTACATTGAAAACCTAGAGAGACTGGTTTTCCTTTGGGCCAAGAGTTGGCCATTGACTTAGTCCTGCAATCGTTGTTGGAAAGTTTCAATCAATTTGTCATGAACTACAACATGAATGAGATTGACAAATCACTACCAGAGCTGCTAGGCATGTTGAGAACTGCTGAGCAGAACATCAACAAAGGTAAAGGGAAGGCCATAATGATGGTCCAAAAGAATAAGGGCAAGAAATAGTAGAAAAAGCCCAAGGACAACTGGAAGGGCAAGGGCAAGGACAAGTCCAAGCCTAGCACTTCTAGCTTAAAACCAGTGGGTGGAGTGGCTAAGGAAGGTACATGCTTCCATTGCGGTCAGACCGGACATTGGAAGAGGAACTGTGCCAAGTTCCTGGAGGAGCTCAAAAGAAGAAGGGAAGTGAGACTTCCACTTCGGGTATTTTTGTTATTGAAGTCAATTTATCTACTTCGCATCATGGGTATTAGATACTTTGATGTGGATCTCACATTTGTGTAAATGTGCAGGATCTAAAGAGCGATGAGACCATTGACGAAGAGGCGAAGTCGACCTACGAGTTAGAAATGGAGCAAAAGTTGCTTTGCATTAGTGTAGGGACTTATTTATTATCTCTTTGCCCACCGGGCTTGTAATAGAGTTAGAGAACTGCTATTTTGTGCACTCGCTATTAGTAGGAATATCATTTCTGTTTCTTGTTTGGACAAGAAAGGTTTTTCTTTTATAATAAAGGACAAGTGTTGTTCTATTTATATGAATGATATTTTTATGGTAGTGCACAATTGAGTAATGGACTTTATGTACTTGATCTCGAAACGCCCATTTATAACATAAATACAAAGAGGTTTAAATCAAACGATCTGAACCCAACTTTTCTCTGCATTGTCGTTTGGGCCACATAAATGAGAAACGCATCTCCAAACTCCATAAAGATGGATTCTTGGACTCATTTGATTTCGAATCATATGAGATATGTGAATCTTGTTTATTAGGGAAGATGACAAAGGCCCCATTCACTTGGACAAGGTGAAAGGGCTAGTGATCTTTTAGGCCTTATACATAGTGATGTATGTGGGCCACTAAACACACGCTAGAGGTGGTTTTCAATACTTCATTACATTTACCGATGATTTCAAGAGATATGGATTTGTATATCTTATGAAGCACAAATCGAATCCTTTGAAAAGTTCAAAGAGTTCAAGAATGAAGTACAAAACTAACTTGGCAAAAGAATTAAAATCCTTCAATCAGATCGAGGAGGTGAATACTTAAGCCAACAATTTGATGATCATCTGAAAGAGTGTGGGATAATATCTCAACTCACTCCTCCTGGAACACCACAATGGAATGGTGTTTCGAAGGAGGAACCGGACTTTGTTGGACATGGTCCGATCCATGATGAGTCATGCACCTTCCAGGCTCCTTCTGGGACATGCTCTGTTAATGAAGAACTTTCACACTTAACCGTGTTCCATCTAAGACGGTTCAACAGACACCATATGAGATATGGACCGGGAGACGGCCCAAGATGTCTTTCATGAAGATTTGGGGTTGCGAAGCTTATGTGAAACGTCAAGTTTCGATAAGCTTGGCCCTAAATCGATAAATGCTTCTTTGTGGGGTATCCAAAGGAAACCAAGGGATACTTTTTCTATAATCCTACCGAGGGCAAAGTGTTTGTCGCACGGACAAAGTGTTTCTAGAAAGGGAGTTTATCTCCAAAGGAACCAAGTGGGAGAAAAGTAGAACTTGAAGAAGTTCAAGTTTCACAAAGCAAAGAATGAACCAATGGTGGAAATAGAGCAACCTCCACAAAATGTTGTGGAACAAAGAACTCTGCTTCTAGTAGCACAAGACCAAGTGCGTAGGTCTAACAGATACGTCATAAACCCGAGAGATATGGATTTCTCATGACCCAACAAGGTGACGTATTGCTCATGGATCAAGATGAGCCTGTGACTTACCAGAAGCCATTATTGGCCCGAATCCGAGAAATGGCTTGAGGTCATGAGATCTGAAATGGATTCCATGTATGCCAACCAGTATGGACCTTGGTTGACCCACTGAAGGGTAAAACCCATTGGGTGCAAGTGGGTTTTTAAGAAGAAAACCGACATGGATGGTAATGTGCATACCTTTAAGGCGCGATTGGTGGCTAAAGGTTTCAAACAAATTCATGGTGTAGACTATGATGAAACTTTTTCCCCAGTTGCGATGCTTAAATCCGTTCGGATCTTGCTTGTCATTGTTGCAAAGATACCATGATTATGAAATCCGGCAAATGGATGTCAAAACGCTTTCCTTAATGGAAATCTTCTCGAAGATGTGTACATGACACAACCCGAGGGTTTTGCCACTCAGAGGATGCTAGAAAAGTATGCAAGTTGCAACGATCTATTTATGGATTAAAGCAAGCTTCCGTAAGTTGGAATCTTCGTTTTGATGATACAATCAAACAGCTTTGGTTTCATCAAGAATGAAGAAGAATCTTGTGTCTACAAGAAGGTTAGTGGGAGCACAGTTGTCTTTCTAGTATTGTATGTAGATGACATACTACTAATTGGAAATGACATCCCTACCCTACGATCCAGTAAAGACTTGGTTAGGGAAGTGCTTTTCTATGAAGGACTTGGGCGAAGCCACCTATGTATTAGGTATCGTGGATCTATAGAGATAGATCACTAAGACCGCTTGGCCTAAGTCGAGTACATACATAGACAAAGTGTTAAGACGATTTAACATGCATGAATCCAAGAAAGGACTCTTGCCTATGTCACATGGTGTAAGCTTATCTAAGGCTCAATCCCCTTCCACCCAGATGATGAGAGGGATCACATGAGCAAGATTCCATATGCATCCGCAATTGGATCTATCATGTATGCCATGTTATGTACTCGACCGTACATCTAGTATGCTTTGAGCATGACGAGTAGGTACCGGTCGATCCCTATGAAAGTCACTGATCAATTATCAAGAACATCCTTAAGTACTTAAGAAGGACTAAGGATTCGTTCTTGGTATATGGAGGCGAGGAAGAGCTAGTCGTAAAAGGTTACACTGATGCTAGCTTTCAAACCGATAAGGACGACTCCGATCGCAATCGTTTATGTTTTTTGCCTAAATGGTGGGGTCATGAGTGGAAGAGTTCAAAGTAAGAGACAATGGTCACCGATTCTACCACAGTAGGTAGTATATTGCTGCCTCCAATGCAAAAAAGGAGGCCGTTTGGATCGTAGTTCATTACCGAACTTGGCACTATTCCTAGCATTGTGGACCCGGTGGACCTCTATTGTGATAACAATGGAGCCATTGCACAAGCTAAGGAGCCTAGATCTCACCAAATGATCCAAACATATACTTAGGCGCTTCCATCTCATTCGAGAGATCATCGATAGAGGAGATGTGAAGATATGCAGAGTACCAACAGATGATAACATTGTTGATCCACTGACGAAGCCTCTTGCACAAATGAGAAGCATGAGGGTCACACTAGGTCTTTAGGCATTAGATATATGCCTGATTGGCTCTAGTGCAAGTGGGAGATTGTCGGTGTATGCCCTAGTGGCCAATACATTTTGTTTGTACTGACATACATTATATTATGCTATTTTATATATGAGGCATTTTATTTATTGTGTTCTTTTTTGATAAACATAATAAAGTCCTTAGAATAGTAAATTTGATGCCATAGGACATCAAGTGGATGACTTGATCGTGAGATCCTTTTGGTTACAACACTATTCTTAAATGTCCCTAGTCAAGTATTATTGTTAATTAGGACAACAATAATACATTGAGACTAGTATGTGTAGAGACTGATGACCGCATCTCACGGGTCATGGATATGAGATATCAAGTCTTCACATTGGTACATATTAGAGTAATGATGTCTTGGATCGACCCACCATGAGAACGCTACATGGATCGTTACGTGAGTGTCATGCGATTCTCATAGTGATAATGGTGTTTGTGGTCCTTTGACCCGAAATCACTACGATTCCTACATGAGGAGTTGTGTGTTTTAATGCCATCAAACGTCATCTGTAACAAGGTGATTATAAAGTTGGTTATTGGACATACCGCAAATCTTGCAGAGGGATGTGAGTGACCTAGATGGAATTTGTCACTCCTACATAACAGAGCGATATCTTCGCCCCCCCGATTGAGTGAGACCGCGAAATGCATGGCCATGCTCAAATGAGTCAATATGAGATATTGATCTCATTTATCGTTACAAAGTCTACTCGAGTATCAGGAAATGAATGATTGGACTATACAAGGGTGACGATTCCATGCCTTGTGTTCAATCTAGATATCTTGACAAAGGGACTAAACTACACGGAAACATTGATCACGGATAGGTTATGTCAAATCACTGACATTCTCATTACTTGGGTAGCAGTGATGTGTTGCTAGATACCGCTCACTGTTTGTAATATTAAAAATGAGATTTTAATATTACTACCAACGTCATGAGAACCTGCAGGTCGCACACTTAGAAAGACTAAATTGGAGTAATAAGGATCCAAGTTGGACTCGGATTCAATTGTGGGCCTAACTCATGACAGATGGGTTTTAGGGTTGTACAGCTTACCTTGCTACTGCTCACACTCACTTAAGGCAACCACTATTATAAATAGTACATTAAGGGGGCTGCTATAGTTGTTACATCACAACCCTAGCCGCACCTAAGAAAGTGAGTGAGAGACAGTGAAAGGTTCTTCTCTTCTATTCGCAGCTAGCACCGCGAAACAGAGGCGTGACTCCTTTTGCAAGTCTGTTCATGTGGATACCGCAGAAACATCGTCGCTATTACGGTGTTGGTGATTCACCTCGCTTGTGTTTATCACGCTTCAAGAGGTAAATTTTAAAAACTCGGATTATGGACTTTTCGCATGGATCCTGTGTGGGAATCCTATTATTCTGCTGCGAGATATTTTGATCCGCAATTCCCAACATCAGGGCGAGGTGATTCACTTAGTAATCTGTTATCACATTATATACCTCTGGCTGTGAAGAACCATTACAACGCACTGATGAGGACCCGACAAAATACTATTCTTTTTGTGGTTCGACGTAAACTGTCATTGAGGGTGGTAGGTCTTCTGGAACGTTCTTATCTGAATTTGAGTTTAGCTCCACGGAGTAGGAAATTAGTTCATTGTGCATGTGCATAGTCAGTCATCACACTGTTGTGGTATATATGTGTGTTGTGGTAATTATCTATTATTTGATGCAATAACTATATGATGCCATGAAGATGTTTATTAATGTTGTACATGAATTATGCTATTGTTATTATTGTTCTTTGCTGCCATGATGGTATTGATGTAGGGGATCTCACCTCTTTGTATTATTATTTTGTCTATTCTGTGTTATGCTATTATTCTATAAAGACTACGATGGTGGCGAGGCAAGATCCACAAGGTTTTGTTAGTGTACTGTTTCACGGGAGTAGCGGAGCATGGAACGTCCAATGGGATACGGGACACATTCAATATAGTGGAGATGTTACTTTGTTGTGAAGTAGGACCCAGTATAAGGTTGCTACGTTTTCTTTGGATGCTGCTGTTTGCTTAGAGTTTTATATGCCTATTTTGGAGTTATAGGGTAATTGTAGAACTACTTCTAGGGAGGATTCCGTAGAGTCAACTACTCGGACCCCTGTCCATAGTGAAATGCCCCGACTGGGAAGTTTGTCTGTTAGGGATTTCGAAGGGGATCTGGAGGAAGATCAGGTGCAGGCCCCTACTCTTCAAGTGTTAGGACTTGAGCTAGGTTCAATTTTTATATGGTAATTATATTTTATTTTAAAGTACGTAAGTTTTATGTAATTAAGTTGTTATTAATCTATGTTATGTACGAGAGATGTATGTTATTCAGTTCTTATATCTTGTGTTACTTTAATTTGGTAAGTTTATGCTATCCGTGAATAAGAAATTTTGAAACTCGTATTAAAATAATATTAAATATTTTTTTAACTTGGGTAAAGAGTTTAAAAGGAGTTAGTCTGAAATGTGATACCCTAAGAAGTGTGTTACATTAGTTGGTATCAGAGCCCAAGTTAGAGTCTTTTGGGTTTGTTGGTAGGTTTATCTTGTTTGTGCTGTGTGTTTCTTTGACACTAAACACAGAGATGTGTTGTTTAGTTTCCGAAATGAGACAACATTGTTTGAAATGGTTACTTCTTGTTCCCATTATGTTTTGATTTGTATATTTTCAAAAAAAAGGCAATGGCTCGCAGTAGACGTACGCATGTGAATGTGGAACTCAAAAATGATGGGATGGCTGCGGCTGTAGAAGCAATGCAAAGAATGGCTGGCGTAACAGTACAACAAAATCAGAGGGCTGAGCTAGCAAGAATTGATAGCCGAGGCTCAGATTTTGTTAGAGTTGAATCAGTCTCAGGATACAAAACCCCATAAAGTTAGGCTATATTGGTTCCAAAAAAGGAGAAGTCGTAAGGTCAAGCATTCTAGCAGAAATCGTATTCACGACCACCAGGAAATCAACAACAATAATAAAGAAATGAAAGAAATACTAGTGGCAGTAGTTTTAGGCAGATCGTGAAGTTTTAACCATATTGTAAGAAGTGTGGAAACGACCATTTGATGAAGGAGTGTAGGAGTAAGGGAAGAATTTGTCTCAAGTGCGGGAAGCCCGGACATGTTGCTAGAGGCTATATTGAATCAAAGATGGAACTTTCCATGAGTAACGAACGTGCGACAAGATCTCAAGCAAGAGGAAGAGTCTATACGTTGAGTGGAGCAGAAGTCTCTCAATCTGAAGATCTTATCGAGGGAGATTGTGCAATAGCAAGAAATCCTTTAACTGTACTGTATAACTCAAAAGGCAACCCATTCTTTTATGGCCTGTAACTATGTGAACCATTTGGGTTTAGTTGTGTTTTCATTTCCTTTTGACTTGAATATCATTACTTCAATTGCTAAACTTGTTATTACTACTCAAGACTGTTTAAAACTATCCTATTATTATTCGAGATTGGAACTTTTTTGTTGATTTGATGTATCTACTTCTTTTACAAATAGACAAAATCTTAGGGATGGATTGGTTACTTTCTAACCATATCCTGTTATATTGTTTCAATAAAACTTTAGTGTTTCCTGAAACTGAGATTTTTGGATTTGAATCCAAAAAGTTCATTTCTAAATTTATTAAACCATATCAAATTCTTTGTTGGATAGATCCGGTAATCTACCAAATAGCCTTATCACTTTGCTTTCTAACCATCATAGTGTCTTCCATGTATCTCAATTGAGAAAATATATTCCTAATTCAACCCATGTCATAGCACCAGATACAGTACGATTAAAAAGAGAACTTGATCTATAAGACATTTTCTGTTAAGATTAAGGATAGGCGAGTGAAACAACTTACCTTGGTGAAGGTGATCTGGAATGATGTGATGGGAGATACAACATGGGAACTAGAAGACCAAATGAAGGGAGCCACTATTTTCTCCAAGATCAATTTGCGTTCTAGTTATCATCAGATTCACGTGACAGTAGAAGATGTTTCCAAGACAGTTTTTCAGACGTATTATGGGCACTACGAGTATTTAGTAATACCGTTCGGGGTAACGAATGCTTCTATGATATTCATGAATTACAGGAATAGGATCTTTCATTCATATTTAGACAGATGTATCGTTGTCCTTATTAATGACATTCTGATATATTCTCGAAGTCCAGAGGAACATGCTGAACATCTTAGTACGGTTCTTCAAATTCTAAAGAAGAAGAAGAAGTTATACGCGAAGCTGTCCAAGTGCAAATTCTGGTTAAAAGAAGTTCAACTTTTGGGTTTATGTTGTGTGTTGATGCGGAATAAAAAGGTTGTGGCATGTGCTTCAAGGCAGTTGAAAGTGCATGAGAAGAATTATCCTACTCATGATTTGGAATTTGCGATAGTCGTTTTTGCGTTGAAATTCTGGAGACATTTTCTTTATGGATCAACCTACAATGTCTATAGTGATCACAAGAGTTTGAAATACCTATTCGACTAGAAGAAGTTGGATAAGAGGCAGAGACGATAGTTAGAATTTTCAAAAGACTAAGATTTTCAACTTCAATATCATCTTGGAAAGGCGAATATCGTGGCGAATGCCTTGAGTAGAAAAGTACTTACTGTATCTGCTAAAATAGTTAAGGAGAGTGAATTAATAAAGCAATTTAGGAATATACAGTTGTCTGTGGATTTGACACCAGGGAGAATTTGTTTGAATATGATTACTATTTCAAATAGTCTGATGGAAGAAATTGGAGAGAAACAGAAAGGTGATCTGGAATGACATAATTGGAGATGCTACGTGGGAGCTTGAAGACAAGATAAAGGAGTAATATCCTCATCTGTTTTAATGTAAAAGAAATTTCGAGGGCAAAATTTTTATTAGAAAGGGAGAGTTGTAACACCCCGATTTTTTATTTTTCTTGATATAAATGTGTTTTATAATATTTATGAATTTTTGTGAATTTCTAGGAATTTTTAATTAATTTAATTATTTTAATATTATTTTGAGCTGCATGCTCAAAGTTCATTTTTTTCTGTATATATATGAGTTTTACGATTTTTATGATTTTCGTGAATTTTTGTAGATTTTTTTGAAAATTTGATTATTTTAATATTATCTTGAGCTATGTGTGGCGGGGCCAAAAGATCTTACTAAACCCGAAACTGAGAACAATTGGCAGAAATTTTCTTTATCTGAGTTTTTATTATCTGTTGGATAGAGCTGTTATCCATTGTGTAATATTATTATTCATAGGACAATAACTATCAGTAATCTTTGTCCATTGGGTAATAGTTTCTGAAAATATCTAAAAAATATCTATCTTTTGGAAAATATCTTTTGGAAAATATCTATCTTTTAGAAAATATCCTTTGAAAAATATCTTTTGAAAAATATCTTGAGATTAGTCAACAAAGAGGGCTTGACTTTGGTTTGAATCATTGGATGACAAGACTTAGTGGAGAAGTTTTGAACATCAACCATTGATCTAATCAACGGTTGAGAAGCAAAACTTAGTGGAGAAGTTTTGAATATCAACCATTGATCTAATCAATGGATATGAAAGCAAACTTAATGAAGAAGCCTTGGATGATCATCATTGATCTATTCAATGGTGTGAGAGCAAACTTAGTAAGGAAGCTTTGAATGTTCACCATTGATCTAATCAATGGTTGTAAAGACAAGCTTCATAAGGAAGTTTAGGATATCTGCCGTAGATTAAATCAATGGATGAGGATAGTTGAAAATAGTCAAAATTTTCATACTATTATCTCTCCAAACTCACGGTCATGTAGTCCTCAAAGTGACCAAGTATTCATTTTTCATTTCATTTAAGAAAAGCTATCATTTTTCTCTCAAAAACCTTAACACTTTTTCTCCTATTTTTCTCTCCTCTAGCTCATGGCTCCTTCACTCAAAACACCTATCCATCACTCATAAATTAAACAAAGCTTACCACTTAGTTCTAAACATCATTCTAAATAACTTTCAAGTTGTGATCAAGACCAAATTCCATCATCTTCTAGCTTGATTTTTGGATTCAAGCTCTAGGGTTTTTAAGAATCACTTGGTGAAGAAAGTTTATAGAAAGGATCAAACTAAGAGCTTTGGAAGCTAAACACAAGGTAAGAGGGAGATTAACCTCATCAACCACTTATGGCGGTGAGGGACACGAATTTTGGTGTGATTGTTTGGTGTGTAATTAATTATTTTATGTGATTTATAGCTTTAATATTATGCATGAACTTGTTAGAGTAGAATTTTGATGCTTAAAGTATGATTGTATGTCATAAATATGCTTGTAAGGAAAGGAAATTTTAGCTTCAATGGCCATAAGGCTCACGGCCTCCAAGCTCTCCAAGGAAGAATCCATTTCAAAATATTTTACTAAGTGTTAATCTAGAGGGTTAGTGGTAATCAAATTAATTAAGGAGTTACAAAATCAAAATGGAAATAAATATATTTTTTATCACTAAATAAAAAGTGGATTTCGGCCATAGTATGGAAATAGGATGGAGAATTAAGTTGAAACTTAAAGTATTTTATTTAAGAGGATTTTTAATAAGGAAGATGGAAAAGGTTTTTATTTAATTAAAATAAGTGTAAGTTTAAGAAAGGATATTAGAAAATATTATTTAGAAGAGTTTTAGGAAGGAAATAATTTTTAATGATAGTTTAGAATT
Organism: Ormosia semicastrata; assembly: GCA_029884595.1. NCBI lineage: Eukaryota > Viridiplantae > Streptophyta > Magnoliopsida > Fabales > Fabaceae > Ormosia > Ormosia semicastrata. Next base: position 2,508,865 of record JAQQTO010000061.1, on the reverse strand, counting down.
TAAAATATTTTATTTAAGAAAGTTTTATTAAAAGTAAAGCATAAAGATTTTGAGGTATCTTAAATTAATTTAAATGATTTAAGTTTTTGTGGAAAATGTTATAAATATTATTTAAAGATGATTTATTAAGAAAATATTGGAATCTAAGTCCAATTTTTATATTAAATAAGAAAAGTTTTAATTTGAGCTTAGAATATTAAGAAAATATTTTATGTGATTGAAAATACGCAGAAAAACTCTTACGCGATTTAAAAATGGTGATTTTTAGCTACGCGATTGAGAAAAATTTTAAAATCTTTACGCGATTGAGAAAACATTGAAAAAATCATTACACGATTTGAAAACGTAACAAAATTTTTCTACGATTGTGAAAACGCGATAATATCGCTATGCGATTGAGAGGAACAACAAGTTTTGCTATAGGGCCAACGTACTGGACCTGAGTGGATCAGTGGTATTACGTAATTGTATAAGCGGTTATATAATATCATTGATACTAATGGTATTAGACAATTGTATGGGCGGTTGCTTTAATATCATTGGGAACAGTCCAACGGTGATTTGATTTCATTGATCATGCATTTGAGCATTATATAGTCGGTGGTTGTTGTGGCTTTTGTGCCTAGGAGTGAACGAGAATTTGGATAGTGTGATCTACGATGGATCTCAGGGGGCGTCAGGGCGAGGTGATTCACTTAGTGATCTGTTATCACATTATATACTTCTGGTTGTGAAGAACCGTTGCAACGCACTGACGAGGACTTGACAAACCACTATTCTTTTCGTGGTCCGGCGTAGATTGTCATTGAGGGTGGCAGGTCTTCTGGAACGTTATTCTCTGAATTTGTGTTTAGCTCCATGGAGTAGGAAATTGGTTCATTGTACATGTGCATAGTTATTCATCATACTGTTGTGGTATATATATGTGTTGTGGTAATTATCTACTATTTGATTCAATAACTATATGATGCCATGAAGATGTTTATTAATGTTGTACCTGAATTGTGCTATTGTTGTTATTGTTCTTTGCTTCCATGATGGTATTGATGTACGGGATCTCACCTCTTTGTATTATTATTTTGTCTATTCTGTGTTATGCTATTATTCTATAAAGACTACGATGGCGGCGAGGCAAGATCCACAAGGTTTTGTTAGTGTACTGTTTCACGGGAGTACCGGAGCATGGAACATCCAATGGGATATAGGACACATTCAATATAGTGGAGATGTTACTTTGTTGTGGAGTAAGACCCAACAAGAGATTGCTACATTTTCTTTGGACGCTGCTGTTTGCTTAGAGTTTTATATGCCTATTTTGGAGTTATGGGGTAATCGTAGAACTACCTCTAGGGAGGATTTTGTAGAGTCAACTACTCAGACCCCTGCCCGTAGTGACATACCCCCACTAAGAAGTTTGTCTGTTAGGGATCCCAAAGGGATCTGGAGGAAGATCGGGTGCAGGACCCTACTCTTCAAATGTTTGGACTTAGGCTAGGTTCAATTTTTATATGGTAATTATATATTATTTTAAAGAACGTAAGTTTTATGTAATTAAGTTATTATTAATCTATGTTATGTACGAGAGATGTACGTTATTCAGTTCTTATATCTCGTGTTACTTTAATTTGGTAAGTTTATACTATCCGCGAAAAAGAAATTTTGAAACTCGTAATATAATAATATTAAATATTTTTTTAACTTAGGTAAAGAATTTAAAAGGAGTTAGTCTGAAATGTGATACCCTAAGGAGGGTGTTACATCAGTTGCCTAGTCGAAGAGTAGTAGTCAAACAGGAAGTTATGGAACTTAGTACTATTAATACCCTACTTGCTTAGAATAAGAGTATTTCGCAGCAGTTAGTTAACATCATTAAGCAACTGGGCAACATACAGGTAAATTCAGTGAACCATCAAGTATTGACTTGCAATTTCTGTGGAGGAAACCATGCCAATGGTGGATGTGAAGCAAGCATTTCGGGTGCAATTTCGCAAGAACAGGGTAACTACATGGGTAATCCTGCAAGGTTTCAAGGCAACCCATATTCAAATACATACAATCCGGGGTGGAAGAATCATCTTAATTTTTCATAGAGCAATCATAATATGCTAAGACCACCACCACCTCCACAACATCAACCACCTCAGTCGTCATCTTCTTCTCAACCTCCATAAGATAAGTTGTCTAATCTTGAAAGTATTATGGAGAAACTTGCCCTTAGTACCAGCACTTTTATGGAATAGACCTCAACTTTCATGCAAGAAACAAGGGCTAATTTTAAAAATCAAGAGGCAGCCATCAAAATTCTGGAGAATCAAGTAGGACAGATAGCCAGAAAGCTCACAGAAAGACCTTAAGGAAGTTTACCAAGTGACACTATAGTCAATCCAAATGAGCAATGTCATGTAATCACTTTGAGAAGTGGTAAGTTGTTGGAAGAAAATGTGAAAGTGGCACCTAGTTTCTCAGGAGAAGAGAAAAAACAAGATAATGTTCTTACTAAGGATGTTTCCATTAAAGATGCACCAGAAGTAGAGATTCTACTAAGTCAAAGTGAAGGGAGAAAGAAGAAAGAAGAAGGATTCAGTGTTGAATAAACCTTTTGACCTTTCATTGTATGCTAGACTTCCATTCCCTCAGCGTTTGAAGAAAGATACTCAGGAGAAACAGGAAAGACAATTCTCCAAGTTCCTCGATGTCTTTGAGAAGTTACAGATCAACATTCCTTTTTCTGTGGCACTTGAACAGATGCCCTCCTATGTTAAATTCCTGAAGGACTTGCTGTCTAAGAAGAGGAAGTTAGAAGAAGATGAAACTGTTGCACTTACTGAGAAGTGCAGTGCCATTATCTAGTGGAAGCTACCACCGAAGTTAAGGGATCTAAGAAGTTTTAGCATCCCTTATACCATTGGAAAGTTGAATGTTGATAAGGCTTTATGTGACTTAGGCTCCAGCATTAATGTAATGCCATTGTCCATCTTGCGCAAGGTAGGAATTGAGAAAGTTAAGCCTACTATGGTCTTCCTTCGATTAGTAGATCAATCAATCAAACATCCGTACGGTATTGTGAAAGATTTGCTAGTGAAGGTTGACAAATTTATTTTCCCAGTTGACTTTGTGGTCTTAGATATGAACGAAGATGTTGATATCCTGTTAATTCCCAGAAGACCATTCCTAGCAACTTCAGGAGCATTAATTGATATGCCTAGAGAAGAGCTTATTTTGAGAGTGGATGGAGATCTAGTTACTATAAATGTTTTTGATAAGTCTTCACTAATATCAGATCTCCATACCCCTTTTTTCTTGCATTCAAGGTAAAGCTCAACAGGAATTGGTTGGTAAGAGTCCATCATTGATTAATGTTGATTCGCTCACTTCCAAGATCATTGATGAAAAAAAGAAAGGTCCTCCTAACTTTGAGATTACTGGGATAGAAAAAGATCCTCTAGCTTCCACTGATTCATTGCAAATAGGTCCATTGAAAGCTGATCCTTTACCTGTTAATAAATTAAAATCCCACGACCTAGTGGAGTTACAAATGCTAAGGTGTCTTCTAGACAAATAAGTACAACTCCAGTTCAGAATATTTTTGGAGAGGATTCCAAGAGCAGTGACTGAGTATGGAGGCAAAAATTTGTAAGAAGAAAAGTGTTATCTTATTTTTCTTGTTTCAAGCCACCATAATAATATAAGGCAACATCAAGTTAATGACGTTAAACAAGCGTTTTTTGGAAGGCAACCCAAATTTATTTCCTTTTTTATTTATCTTTTAATTTATTATTTTGCTTTTAATGTAGTGTTGTGTCCTTTTTGTATGCGAAGCCCATTTTTTCCCTAAATTAATTGTTTTGTGAGTGTTTTTATACCCAAAAAAAAATTTAAGTGAGCATGTGCTCAAACACTGAAATATAGAGCGCTCAAGCTTGCATAGGGTAGAGGTTGTTCTTATTCAGCATCCCAGCACGTCATCTAGATTCTCTGCGTTCTACAACATCTTCAACTTTGTTTTTCTCTGATTCACCATACATTTAGCTTGTTTTTCTTCCTCTTTCACTATTTCTCTCCTTTTATCCACGCTAAGCACGCGTATAAGGAGGGAAGTTCTTACCATCTTCTCATTCTCAGGCACAGTGTGTGTTTTCTCTATCATTATCATGGGTTTGAGTGTCTTCCTCATACACCCATTCTCTTTTATCCATTTCTTGCTTTATTTCTCCACTGATTCAAGTAGTTTCATCCATCCCATGACTCGATTGCTTGCTATGCGGTGTAAATCTCATTGATTTTAAAAAATTGAGCTCTAGGGTTTTGATTTGGAAATTTGGGGAAAATGTAAATTTAGGGGGCAATGCGTGAAATTGACGATGTGCATTGATATATCTCATGCCCCATTGTTGATTGAAGGTGATTGGTGCTTGAAATTACTAATTTTTTATGGGTTGGATTTGTTATTTTCTTCATCCTTGATTCTGTTCATTTTTTGGTATACTGGAAAATGATCAGTGATGCATTTTCATTTGAAAATGGAAATTGCCATACTTGTCTGATATTCTGGTTTGCATTCATCCTTTGCCTTGAGCACATTTTGATTTTTGCTGATTTGCCAAGTGTTGTGGGTATAAATTCTGAATACTTAAGTGTGGTATGAATTGATGAAATACACTGATGAAGTTTGGTAACACTAGATTAATGATTTTTGCATTCTTTTGTCTGTTGAGCATGTAGGCCAGGCGAAAGTAACTGAATTTGAAATTATATTCTTCCTGTGTGCAATTGTTGAATTTTTAGATGTTGATATCAACAATTAGTTTTAGGTTGTTGATTTTCTTCAGGTAGCTATCATGCCACCAAAAAGAAGAAGAACTGCCGACGGAGAAGGCTCTAGTTCCTCTTCCTACGATCAAAACCATTTTACTCCCATACCCATGAGCAGTGGTTCAATGATATACTAGTGAAAAGGAACTTTGTTCGAGAGAGAGATCTTGATTTAAAGGAGGATGAGTACCCAGATATTCGATAACAAATCCATGAAAGAAGCTGGGGCAAGCTATGTAGTCTTCCAAATTCAGGATCTCAAACCTTGGTTTGGGAATTTTATGCAAATGTCTTCCTCGGATCGGATGATCAAGATAAGTACCAGAGTGTGGTGAGAGGGATAATCATTAAATTTGATAAAAAAAATTACTCAATGATTACCTTGGCATTGAATATGATAATTTAGGACAATGTGGATATCATGATTTACTGAGGAAGCGGTTAGAGCCAGAATTAGTATTACAAGTGTTATGCAAGGAAGGTGCACAATGGGTTCGAGACACTGGGGGAGTTCCAAAACATTTGAAGACGGTGGATTTCAAACCAATTCCAAGATTGTGATGCACATTTGTTCAGCCTAACCTTCTTCCGTGCTCAAACACTTTTGAGGTCCCAGTCCAGAGAGCTCCTATGGTCTTCGCCCTTGTAACCAGAGACACTATTGATATTGGAAGGATAATTCCCTTCTACATGCATAGGGCAGCTCAAGAGACCTCTGGGAGCTTGCCATACCCCTGTCTCATCTCATAGCTGTGCTCTGACAATGGCATTAATGAACCGCCAATATATCCTATTTTTTACGGTTCGATTCCTTGGTTTTTCATATTCTTTTTATTTATTTCTAATGAATTTTGTGTGTTAGTTTTGTTTAAATGTGTTTTTATTAAGTATTTTATGTGATTTGTCAGGTAATTGTACGGAAAGAAGATTGAATTGCAAAGGAGCAAGAAAAAGAGAAAATTTCACCAGTGACCAGCGCTTGAGCACTGGTGTGTAGTGCTTGAGCGCTGGAAACGTATGCAGTAATGGTGAATTAATGTTTCAGCGCTTAAGCCCTGAGAAGGAGCACCTGAGCATGCAAGAGGAGCAGCAAAGCATTTGGGCTTAAGTGACTGAGCGCCCAAGTGCCCAGTAACCAGTGCCTAAGCACTGGTTGCACAACAGCAAGCCTGACTTTCTTTAAATTAAAGAGTTATACCAGAGATGGGACACATTGAGCACATTACGCAGAAAATCCCTAATCCTGAGAAAGTTGTTTTGCAATGGCAGACCTTGGAGGACGGCTTGAAGGAGGAATTGATTCTTGAAGGCTTAGAGATCATTATCTCCATTAAAGGGGTTTTGATTTCTCTTTCTTTTTAGTTTCCCTTTTCCTTTGGGTTTTCTTTCTATAGGTTTGTATTCTGATATGGGTTTGTTTTTATTGAATATAAGTAACTAAACTCATAGCTAGGGCTATGGGGGATCTTGTTTTCCTTATTATTTGGATTTGATTTCTAATTTGATTATGGTAATTTCTTTTTGGGTTTATCATAGTGCTTGTATTCTTGTCATAATTTGATCACTTTTGGCATGTGTTAATTCATTGTTTGACTGGTGACCATCCGCATTCAATGAGTGGATCTATATGGTAAGCCTAGGATTAGATTGGTGAATGACTAAACATCGATTTATCCTACCAATGGAATTGATGGTATGTTAGTTCATCTCTTGATTAGTTCAACTATACGACCAAATAGGTGAATTAAATTAGGAATAGAATCTTGTTTCCTCCATGACCATTAGGATTCAATAGCAAATAAGAGAATATTGGCAAAAGAATTACCTATATCATAATTGAAAGAAAATCTAAATAATTGGATTCAAGTGAACCTTGTGCCCTAGTCTCTTTCTCATTGATTATCTTTTCTTTGTTTAATTGTTCATTGTTTTTCTTTAATTGTTTATTTTGATTTTAATTTGAAATTCTTTATATACTTTCGATTGTCTGAATAACAAAGGGTTTTGCGAATCTAGTAATTACCATTTATTCCTCGTGGGATCGATAACTGGGACTCAAGTCCTATATTACTTGGCGATAGAGTGCACTTGCTCTTAGTGTATTTTACGCGTACCAAGTTTTGGGCGCCGTTGCCAGAGAATAAATTTGGTAATATTAGAAGCGAAAAACTCTAGTTAATTTAAACACCCTTTTGTTTTGTTCCTTATTTTATTCTTTATTCTATTTATATTTTCTTTTGTTTATTTTTATTTCATATTTTATTTTATTTTATTTTATTTTTCTCTTCTTATTTTTGTTTATGTTCACTCGATCTCAGTGTCCTGATTTGGCTTTTGATCCAGAAATTGAGAAAATAGCTCGCAGGTTAAAGAAGCAATCTTTTATTGCAGCTGTAACAGAAGACATAAGCAGGATGGAGAGGCAACCATTTATTGAGCCAAACCTTGAAAAAAGAACTATCCCAGTAGAGCGGACCATGCTTGAGTACTTTATGCCCACTGCTGAAGGGTATGGAGGAAGTATAATAAGACTAGCTGTGGCAGCTAATAATTTTGAGATAAAACCAGCATTGATCTCCATGATTCAGAATTCAGTTCAGTTTGGTGGATTGCCTTCAGATGATCCTAATCAGCATTTGGTCAGGTTCTTGCAGTTGTATGATACTATCAAGTATAATGGGGTGACAGATGATGCAATCCGATTGTGACTCTTTCCTTTCTCTCTTAGGGACAGAGCAAGCCAATGGTTAACGTCACTTCCGAGGGGTTCCATCACTACTTGGGATCAACTGACACAACAGTTTCTAGCTAAGTATTTTCCTCTTTCTAAATCTGTTAAGTTAAGGAATGACATATCTTCTTTTTTGTAGTTTGAAATGGACACTCTTTATGAAGCTTGGGAGCGCTTTCAGGAGTTGTTGAAGAGATGTCCACATCATGGATTTCTTGTATGGCAGCAGGTTCAGACTTTTTACAATGGTTTGTCTCCTGCAAACCGTTCACTTATTGATACTGCTGTGGGAGGTACTACATGGAGGAAAACACCTACTGAAAGCCAAGCTTTGATTGAAGAAATGACACTGAACAGTTATCAGTGGCAGAATGAGCGCCAAGCTCCTAAGAAACAAGCAGGCGTACATGCTATTGATTCCTCTATTGTAATTCCGAGTCAACTGGAAGCTTTGACTAAGAAGGTGGAGACTTTGATGGTAACAAATAGTGCAGCCCCACCTATCATTTGTGAAGCATGTGGAGGACAGGGTCATATAAGTGCAAATTGTCAAGTTGATAGTCCTTTTGCCCTCGAGCTTGATGTAGTAAATTTTGTTAGTAATTCCAATCGGCAGTAGTACAATCCATATTCAAATACGTACAATCCTGGTTGGAAGGACCACCTAAATTTTAAATGGGGAAATCAGCAAGGCTATCAGCAGAATCAATAGAGAGTTCCACCACCACCTCTTGGTTTTCAAGCATCTGCAGAGAAGCCGAGTTTTGAAGATCTGGTTATGAAGTACATGCAGAATTTTGATGCCAGAATGAAGAACATGGAGACTCAGATTAGTCAGCTGACTGCATTGATGCCAGCGAAGGCACCAGAGACATTGCCTAGCACTATTGAGACTAATTCAAAGGAACAGGCTCATGTAATTTTTCTTAGAAGTGGTAAGGAACTTGAGGAGTCCTCTCAAAAGAAAGAAATGCTAGAGCTTAGAGATTCTCTTGTTCAGTCAATGCATGATGATGAGAAGGCAACCGAAGATGTCCTTACTAAAGAGGTCAATCAAGAAAGAGAGGTTGAGAAGAAAGCACCGAAGTGGCAAAGAGCGAAGAAGGATTATGAGCAGAGTGTAGTTTATGAACCATCCTCATATACCAAGATCCCATTCCCTCAGAGGCTAAAAAATAATTAGTCAGATCAGCAATTTGCCAAATTCTTAGAGATATTTAAGAAATTACAAATCAATATTCCGTTCGTTGAAGCCATCTCTCAAATGCCCAAGTATGCAAAGTTTTTGAAGGAAATACTTACAAAGAAACGCAAGCTTGAGGAATTTGAGACTGTATGTCTTATTGAGGAGTGTTCTGCCATTCTTTTAAAGAAGTTACCCCCAAAATTGAAAGATCCAGGGAGTTTTACTATTCCTTGCACTATTGGTAACTTTTATTTTGATAAGGCATTATGTGATTTGGGTGCTAGTATTAATTTGATGCCTTTCGCTGTGTTTAAGAAATAGGGAATACAGGAATCGAAGCCCACCTCTGATAGATCTTTTGCTTACCTACGCGGTGTGGTGGAGGATGTTTTAGTGAAGGTAGACAAATTTATTTTCCCAGTTGATTTTATGGTGCTGGATATGGAAGAGGATGTTGATATTCCTTTCATTCTTAGCAGACCGTTTTTGGCCACTTCTAGAGCTGTGATGGATGTACCTCGGGGTGAGCTCATCTTGAGAGTAGATAGAGATCATGTGATCATTAATGTCTTTAGGGAGGCTAAATCTTCCTTAATGTCAAATCTCCATACTCCTATCAATTTTGTTCAAGCTAAGAAGCAGGAAACCTTAGCTATCAAAGACCGCCCGCCATCGTACAATGTTGATGTTGATCTGTTAGAAAATCAAGCTGCTGAGATAGATAAAGGTCCTTCTAAGATTTATGCTTCTTCACGGATTGGTCTTTCATCTGTTGATCGAGTGTGACCACCATGGCCTAGTGGAGTCAAAGCGCAATTGGGACAGTCAAGCTATTGTCAAGTTCACAATTCTGTTGGAAGCAGTCCCAAGGCCATTGTTGAAGGGAGGAAGAACTATTTTGAAAAGAAAAAGGCGTCCTCCTATTTCTTTTGCTTTAAGCCACCTTGATTTATCTGAAAAGGCAACATTGAGCTAATGACGTTAAACAAGCGCTTCACAGAAGGTAACCTGTGTTTCTTCTTTATTTATTTTATTTTAGTTGTTTTGTTATTTTTGTTTTTCTTTTAGATTCTACTTATGTATTTTGGGATTTTATTTTTCAGATTGTCTTGCTTTGGCTTTGACTTTTGTGCTTCTCCTTTGCCTGACATTGTGTCATTGTCCATTAGGTTGTGTTGTTCTTTTCTTTACCCCATTTATTTCTTTTTCTTCTACATTGTGGACAATGTTTATCTTAAGTGTGGGGGGTACTTTTACAATTTTTATTTTTACAATTTTGTCAAAAAAAAATTTTTTTTGAAGCACTTGAATATTGTTGGTAATTAAGCTGGAATTGTGTTTTGATGTCTTCATTTATTCTGAGCTGATGGAGATATGTTTTTAAAGGGGATTCCATTGATCATGAGCTGATAATGTGTGAAGCAATCTTTTTCAATGAACAAAAGTGAAATTTAGCATCTTAGTTAGAAATTAGTCATGTTTGCTTGCTTTTGTTCTCTTTATCAACTTAGCCAGAAAGTGAGTTTTAAGCCTTAATGATTAGATTTTTCTTCTGGAGTGAGTTTTCTCTTGATTGGTGTGCGCTAGAACTTGCTTTGATATCTTGTTGAGGCTTTAATGATTCACATGCATACTTGAATATGATTAAGGCAATTAAGCTTAATTCTTTCTTGACTTCCAGAGTTGCATTGATTAAATGACCCCTTAGTTGCCCCATTTGAGCCTGAAATTGATTTCTTTGAATACCCAATTGAATAATCAGGTCAAATTTTTTGGAGCAATTGATATGTTAATTCAAAAGTCTTGAAAGGTTATTTTTGTCTTCAAGTGTTGAAAGAAAAAAGAAGAAAAAAAAGTGCAAAAAAAGGAGAAAAAAATGAAAAGAAAGAAAAGAAAAGAATTGTTGGTGAAAAATAATGAAAATATTAGGTTGAAAGTGAGAAGTTGTTATATTCTTGTGCATCATGCTCTATCTGTCATCTTTTCAGCCTGACTTTGCTTTGTATTGATTTATTCATAATCATTCTTTACCCTATTTTATCCTTTCTTCATTCCTTCCATTTTACCCCTGACCTTGTTATAACCAAAGGAAAGTCCTTTTGATTCTTGTGTTGTATGTGAACTTAAAAGTGGAGATGAGATTGATAAGTAAGCCTATGGTATTACATTTTTCAAGAGAAATTTGAGTGATCTCTTTGTCCTTTAAACACTTGAGCGATGGAAAGTTGAGTGATTTCAGATGTTTGATGAAGAGAATAGTTGCAAGTTAGACTCAAGCCTTTAATTATTTAAGTGCCAAATGATCTTGCTTGATTGGATTTGATTGCTGAACTTGAATTTCTTTTAATTGTAGAATTTTCCTTTGATTCATATTTGTTGATGTTGAGTTTGATCATGTTGTTGATTCATATTCTTTGCTTAAGGACAAGCAAAGCTCATGTGTGGGGGAGTTGATGAACCATCAATATGTCCTATTTTTTACGGTTCAATTCCTTGGTTTTTCATATTCTTTTTATTTATTTTTAATGAATTTTGTTTATTAGTTTGTTATATTTTTAGTTTTGTTTAAATGTATTTTTATTAAGTATTTTATGTGCTTTGTCAGGTAATTGTGCGGGGAGAAGATTGAATATGCAAAGGAGCAAGAAAAAGAAAAAATTTCACTAGTGACCAGCGCTTGAGCGATGCTGTGTAGCGCCTGAGCGTTGGAAACGTATGCAGCAACGGTGAATTAATGTTTCAGCGCTTAAGCGCTGAGAATGAGCGCCTGAGCACGCAAGAGGAGCAGTAAAGCATTTAAGCTTAAGTGACTGAGCGCCCAATCGCCTAGTAACCAGCGCCTAAGCGCTAGTTGTGCAAAAGCAAGCCTGACTTTCTTTAAATTAAAGAGTTATACCAGAGACGGGACACATTGAGCACATTACACAGAAAATTCCTAATCTTGAGAGAAATATTTTGCGACGGTAGACCTTGGAGGATGGCTTGAAGGATGAATTGATTCTTGAAGGCTTAAAGATCATTATCTCCATTAAAGGAGTTTTGATTTCTCTTTCTTTTTAGTTTCCATTTTCTTTTGGGTTTTCTTTCTATGGGTTTGTATTCTGATATGAGTTTATTTTTATTGAATATGAGTAACTAAACTCATAGCTAGGGCTATGGGGGATCTTATTTTCCTTATTATTTGGATTTGATTTCTAATTTGATTATGGTAATTTTTTTTGGGTTTATCGTATTGCTTGTATTCTTGTCAGAATTTGATCACTTTTGGCATGTGTTAATTCATTGTTTAACTGGTGACCATCCGCATTCAATGAGTGGATCTATATGGTAAGCCTAGGATTAGATTGGTGAATGACCAAACATCAATTTATTCTACCAATGGAATTGACGGTATATTAGTTCATCTCTTGATTAATTCAACTATATGACCAAATAGGTAAATTAAATTTGGAATAGAATATTGTTTTCTCCATGACCATTGGGATTCAATAGCAAATAAGAGAATATTGGCAAAAGAATTACCTATATCATAATTGAAAGAAAATCTGAATAATTGGATTCAAGTGAACCTTGCGCCCTAGTCTCTTTCTCATTAATTATCTTTTCTTTGTTTAATTGTTCATTGTTTTTCTTTAATTGTTTATTTTGATTTTAATTTGAAATTCTTTATATACTTTTGATTGTCTAGATAATAAAGGGTTTTGCGAATCTAGTAATTACCATTTATTCCTCGTGGGATCGATAACTGAGACTCAAGTCTTATATTACTTGGCGATAAAGTGCACTTGCTCTTAGTGTATTTTACGCATACTAGGCATTAACATTATCGGTGATCAACCCATTTAGCCTGCACCTTCAATCACTGCATCAATGAATGACAGGTATTTTCAAGAAGATGCAGTAGCTCTAGCAGCTCAACCTCCTGGACTAGCAGCCAGGCAACCTTGTCAGATTCGCACCACTGCCCAATGATTGGACTGATTGGAGCGTGTGCAACATCAAAACTAGAGGAAATTCAACTACACTATCTAATTGTTGTGTGGCATAGCAGAGCACCTGAACCTAGATACTGTGCCTCTAGGTGATCCTCCTATGACTAACGAGGAGGTCATGGCTAAGATTAACTTCGGTAAAGAAGATGAAGAAGAAGATGTTGATGACGAAGAGCAAGATTGATTTCATGCCAAAACAAAAAGCTTTTCTTGCTCTCCACTTTTATTTTATTGCTTTTATTTGTTCCTATCTATTATTTTCACTTTATTGTTTGTACAGTAGGGGCATTGCTTCTTTTAAGTTGGGGGGAATAGCTTTGCTATTTTTTATGTGTTTATTTTTGTGTTTATTTTCTTTTGTTTGTTATTATTGATTTAGCTTAGGTGCCTCCCTGATTTCAAAGCATTTGTAGGGGGATGTATATAGCTGTCGGCAACCAAAAAGATTTTTCTTCTCTTTCCTTTAGCTTTTAGTTTCTGCATTTAGTTATTTGCTCTTTTTGATTTTATTTTGTTTCCATCACCCTATTGTATTTTGAGTCATTAATTGTGCATGTTAGTGTGTTGAATTGAATATCCAATGATTGCTTGAATTATGGATTGATATGATTTCTTGGGATAGCACATGAGAATCTATGAGTTACATTTATTTCTATTGTTTCAATTGTGTATGGATGTTCTTCCCATCTTTATGTTTGATAGACCTTGGAATTTAATTGCGTGTCAAGCTTAGAGAAAGTTTATGGGAATGCATGTGTGTGGATGATTTGCATCTAGAAGTTGTTAGATTCTCTCTTGAGGTGAAATCCTAGAAAATGCATGATTAAGGAAATGATAAGGGCCTTCTTTGGATCGTTTGAGCTTTTCAAGCTAACCTGTATACACAGTATATCCTTAGGTCCCTTTTGCGCAGCCTTATTATTGTTTGGCCTTTATTTCTTTTCTTTAGCCACATTTTCCATTTCCCATACCTATAATAAAAAATTTTCCTCTCTTACATAACCTTTGTTGAGTGCATATCTTGTATTATTTTATTATTCAAGCCTTCATTATTTTCATGCATGAAGTTTTGTGGAGCTGAAAAGTAAAAAAAAAAAAAAAAGTCTACCCAAAGTATTGCAAAGAAATAAGTTTGGGGGTGGAGATTAAGAATAAGAAAAAAAAAGTGAATGTTGTATTGTTTTTTATGCTCCGTTTTGCTCTTATTCAATATTTTTAGGCTTGGATTGTGAAATTTGTATGATTTTGTATCTCAACTTTTGTCTTTATTATGCTACCCTTTCTTTTTTAACTCATACCTTGGCTTTACATTACAAGCTTTGTAAAGTCCTTTTTGATCCTTGGTTATGTGTTGTTTACATTAGTGGAGAAAGAGTTGAAAAATAACCCTATGGATGTGGGTTTGATGTGCATTTGTAATTTCATAATCCTATCTGGGTGTGTACTTTATGAGGAGATTGGGTCTTTTATTTATGTTTTTGGGAAGTCATTTATGCATGAGAGTTGCATGTGAGAGACGATGTGACAGTTGGATTGTTCATGTATGACACTTTGAAATTAGATTGTGAAGCAGTTTATGAGAATATGAATGATTTTCAATACCGGTGTTTCTGTGTTTGAGTTTGTGTATTTTTGAGTTTTTTATATTTGTTTAGTCTTTTTGTTTTATTTTTGTTTTGCTTGAGGACAAACAAAAGTTTAAGTTTGGGGGAGTGATGAACCTGCAAAAATTCATATTTTTACGGTTCAAAATCTTGGGTTTTCATCCTCTTTTAATCTTTTTGATTTAGTTTTGTTCTCAAGTTTTGTTATATTTTTAGTATTTTAATTGTGTTCTTATTATGTGTTTTTATGTGTTTTTGGTAGGTGTTTTCACATGGAAAAGACTAGACACTTGAGTGATGAAAAAAAGCTACAAAATCAAGTTAAGTGAGTTAGCGCTCAAGTGCTAGAATCTCAGTGCCCAAGCGCGCAACAAGGGCAGAAGAATCCTCTTAAGCTGAGCACTGGAAACTGAGCGCTCAAGCGCTGAACACGTAGGCTGCGACGTTGATTTGTTATAAAAAAGAAAATTTTTGTCAAATACAAGACACACTTGGACAGAACACAATAGCCGTCAAGAGGCACAAATCCTAATGTGGTGTGGACGCAATTAGGCTTGAAGATTAGGAATTCTCTTCAACCTTTCCACCTTTCTACAATGGAGTTTGTCATATTCTTCCCTTTGTGTTTTTCTTTTTTCATGTGTAACTAAACCCTTTTTCGTTAGGGTGATGATGAATCTTGTTCTTGAATGATGTAAATTCTTTTATTGGTTTAACCAATGTTTCTATTTCATGTTTTATGTGTTTATCTCTTTTCTTAATGCTTTTCTAAATCTAACCAATTTAAGAATGATTTTTGGGTTTATATATAATTTAGAAAAATTTGCATGAACTTAGAACTTGTGATAAACATTATAATTTTTACAATCGCTAGGAATAGACATTGTGGGTTATGTGGTCATTTTTTTATTTCTCTCGTTCTTGATAATGCCTTTCTATTTGGGATTAGACTAAGAGATTAGTTAATTATAAATAATGTAAGAGGATTAATATACCAAGGTATTGGATAGTGATTAATTTTGGGAATTGACCATGAATAATTGGAATAGGACTTAATTAAATCAATATTTGATTTTGCATTTAAAGAGTTCAAGTGAAATCTGACCCCTAACATTTTCATATCATTGTTTTCTAACTCAACCCAATTAATTAAATTTGGCTTTTGTTATTTTTGTTTATTCTTTCTTTTTATTGTTTTTAATAACTCTCTTTTTGATAGCTTGAATAGTGTCGATTTGGTGAATTTAGTAATTAATAACTTAATCCTCGTGGGACGACACTCTTACTCACTTTTTATTACTTTTGCAATTCGGTGCACTTGCCGATTTCACAATAGTAAGCAATTAGAATCATTAGCTTTAACAAATTTGAAAAATAACTCCCCAACTTAATTTTCTAAATCAATGCATTTTTCACAAAAAAAAGTTGAAGTTTCATATTTCAAAGACATTTTCTCATCAAGAAAAGCATATTAATTTTTTGAAGCCTTAATTTTATTTTCAATGAAGGAAATGTTTTCCAAACAAAATAAGTTTTTCTTTTCTAAAAACAACAAGTCATTATACAGTTCATCATATGCACATTATAACTCATCATAGGAAAGACTATAATCTAGTTTAGGACTATAAGCTTTCAACATACCATGAAACTCTAATACCACTTGTTAGCCATGGCAACCATCACCCAAGAGCAGGGGTGAATTGGGTAATTACAAGTTTTCAAAGCAACTTTGACAAATTATGTATTTTAATATTTTCAATCAACACATGTAGCAGAATAAGTCTAGCAAAGATACAACTATTACTCAAATATAACATGGGTTAAGGGATAAATCAAGCAAATATAATTAAAGCACAAATATAAATGAGATAGAGTTGAGAGAAGTAAACACAGTATTTATCTTAGTTCAGACACTAACCACTTGTTGCCTACGTCCAGTCCTCAAGTAAACCACCCAAGATTTTCCACTAAACCTTCAAGTTTGAACAGGTGCTTGAAAACCTTTATAACCAAGAATACTCAACACGCCTCTGGGATGTCTCACCCATTGTGCTTGAGCTTCAACAACCAGGGATACATCACCCTTACAATTCTTTGAGGGATGTTTCACCCTCTTTACAACAAATCAAATGTATAGAAGAGAGAAACTATCACAAGAGTAGATAATTCAACTAGAAGCTCTATGAAACTCTTTAAGGATATCTCAAATTTTGGTGAAAACAGAGCATAGGAGATTAAAAATAATGATTCACAAATCAAAGCATGAGAAATATGTTTTAGATTGTTTGTTCTTTGTAAAAGACGTGTCAAAACCTTGTATTTATAGAGTTTCAAGAAAAAGAGCCATCGGGTATTAATTTCATTCAATAAAAGGTCAAGAAAATAGTCGTTGCATGATTTTGGGTTGTGTTTATTCAAATAACACGTTTGTTATTCGAATAAATCCTTTTATAGTAAAGAAGAATTTGATTATGGAATTTTTTATTTTAATAAACCTATAATTATTTGAATAAATATTTAAAAAACATGTTCTAGAACGTTTTTATTCGAATAACAAATCCTTTATTCGAATAAGCCACTCTAGTTTCGAAACTGACTTTAGATGTCATAACTTCTTCATTTCTGATCTGTTTAAAGCAAATGACCACTCATTGGAAAGATATTTGAGTCTATTTCAAATGAAATAAGTCTAAGAACAAACCTCAAAGTATTTTGAAAGTTATGATCAAAATAGTAACCAAATATCATCTTTTCAAAACTCAAACTTGACTATTTTTCATAGTTTTTAACTACCACCGTGACTAGTTTTTCAAAACATGTTTGTTGGACATTTTAGCAAGTGAAAAACCATTTGTAAAGATTTAAAAATTTATTTAAGATATCTAGAAAGCTTCTCACATAAATACCCTAAGTCCTATAAACTATACCATTTAAGTTTCCTTTAGTATTGGTCTTTGACATGGTTTTGTTGTTATCAAAACCTTTATGAAATAGGCATTCACAATCTTCTTGAGTTGAACATAATTGAGATCTTTTACTTTCTTGTTGCAATGCTTACTCTTGGTACTCAGACTATTCTTCAAAGTATTGCTCACTTAAAACATAGTTAGTCCAAACTCATAAGTCAATATCTTCATATGCATGATTCTTATATGAAATATAACAAGATGAAGTACATGATCATGCATGATCCAATATAATCTATCAAGTACATCTATATAGCATAAGCATCATTCTATTTCTCTTATATTTGTCATCATCAAAACTTAACATATTAAATCTTTGGGGCAAACTTATTTCCACAGAAGGAAGAGGAAGAGAGAAAGTGCAAGAAAGAACGACTAAGAGAAAATTAGGGTTGGGTTCGGGGTTGCTGCTGCTACTTAAATAACTGTCTCTAAAATTAAAAATCTAAGTTTTTCCTAGCTTAGGGTTAATCCTCTTCCTCGTAGCTCTAATTGGACACCTAATTTGCCTAATTTGGGCTTAGGCCCAAAATATTCTTAACAACTCTCTAGACTTGATAGATAATTTCAAAAGGTGAGAACACCATCAAAATGTCACAATTTTTATAAGTGGTCTTAATAATAGTTGAAGATCTGTGTCTCAACCTTCCATTGGTACTAGTCTCAGCTCCATATGACTCCTACAACCCAAATTATGGCACAATCTCTGCATATTGTCTAGGTTCCAACTACAACATCTCTGTTCTGAATTTCAGCCTCAATCTGACTCGCTATACATCTGATTTAGATTTCAAGCTCTTCATAAAAGTTGTAGAGATTTCTTTTAGATTTCCAACAAGGTAAATTTTATAATTTTTAAATGTCTAAAACTAAGGTTATGCCCAAAATATAGAAACAATGTAAAATTTTCAATAATGCTGAAAAATACAATTTAACCCGATTTGAACCCAAACTGATAAAATATGGTCAAGACTAATCAATTAAGCAAATAATAGTTCTAAAACATAAAATATGGGGGTTAACTAATATATGAAAATTATGTTTATTAAATTGTCCCACACTTAACTTTTGCACTCCCGAGCAAAACTAGAAACTCAACACTAAGGAATAAGGAAAAATAATACAAACTCAAAAGTTAAAAACTTTAGAAGACACACTTTCTGATGATGTTCAAGAATGCAAAATCTATAAGCAAGAAAAGCAACCAAAGCTTCAAGGAATCAAAATATTCATGAAGTAACATTTCTTTACATCTCAAACCAACAAGGAAAGTAACTTCAATTGAAAAGCATAAATCAAGAATGATAGTACCTCACAAGATACACTCTCAATCCCTCAAGTATTTAGAAGGTAAATGTTTCACTTAATTCAACTTATGAAAATTTTTATTACCATAAGCTTGCTTATCTTCTACTTCTCCACTACTCAAAGCACGCACACACAAATCAAGAGGACTTTATGCAAGGGTATAATAGGGCCAAGGTAACGAAGGGGAATAATATAGAGATGACAAGTTAAATACCAAAGAGAATGAAAGAACATTGGGGATAAGTCAAATAACAAGCATGGAACTTTATCCCAACTCTATGTAATGCAAATTTTTTTTACACATTCTTTTTCCTTTTTTTCTTAATTTTGCAATTTTGTTTCTGTTTTTCTTTTCAATTGGCTACTCTTTCCTTTTTCACCAAACATTTTGCACACTAATTAGCACACCCCTACACTTGTTCAAGAACTCTTCCAATAACAATGTTAATGCTCTCCTATTCCATAAGGTTAGGTAAAAACATGATTTTTCATGTAAGACATGTAATAAGCTAAAAACAAGGAATGATGAAATAAGCTCAAGGGATTTAATCAAGGGAAAATATGCAAGGTTGGCTATCTGGCTAAAGTAGCTAATTCAATAAAAATGCATTAATCATGTTCATGTATGCATGTGAAAATGTAGCCTAAAAAAATCAAAGCAAGTTCTAGAGTAACAAATTGCATGAGTGAAAATCATACAAGCAAGAAGAGAATGACACAAATTCTTAATCCATTCATTAAAAGGCTCAAAGTCTCACAACGTATGCTTCTATCAAACTCAATCTACCAATTCAATTTCCATTACCAAACTAGTTAATCTCAAGATGAAAGACAATTTATTTACTTATGTTATAAACCGTTAACTTCAATTGATGCATGCTCACAACTTTCACAAATCTCAAAATTTCATTGGAAAATAATTAAAAGCACACTTTCTTTTATATATATATATATAGATATTGAAAAAAGAAAAAAAGAATTTAGAAACAAAACAGAATCAAATTTTGAAAACAAACAATAGAATTTTGAAACAAAATAGAAAACAGAATAGAAAACAAGAATAGAATAAAAACAAAAATAGTAACGGTAAAATTAAAAAAGAAAATAGAAACAGAAAATAGAAAAATAAAAATAGAAATGAAAGTGAAATAGTAATATAACAAAATAGAAAAATAAAATTTAAAATAGAAATAGTAAATAAAATGTAAATTCCTCCTCCATACTTAAATTCTACATTATCCTCAATGTAAAGCTTATAAAACATCAAATCATCAATATCTCATAAATATCATTAACAAATTTAGGACAAGTAAAATAAAAGAGAGAAAGAAGAAACATCCTTATCAAGTGATGTAAATGGCTGCTTGCAAGTGGACCTCCTTCACTGTGTCCTCTTGAGCTCCCTTATAGAATTGCTTGAGGCAATGTCCATTGACTTTGAAAGTTTTATTAGTTACCTCATTTGTGATCTCCTGCACCAAAAGAAAAAACCTTAGTGACTATAAACAGAGCTTGTTGGGCATGAGCTTGAGGCGAGAATTGTAAAGAAGAATGTTTTGACTAATCACAAATTATTTTCTTACAATCATCTTATCATGGAAGGCTTTGCTCTTCTCTTTGTAAATCTGGGAGTTCTCATAAGCTTCTAATTGAATCTCTTCAAGTTCTTGGAGTTAGAGTTTTCTTTGGGATTCAGCTTGATTCAGGTCAAGGTTGCACTTCTTTACCGCCCAATAGGCCTTGTGCTCAATCTCCACTGGAAGGTGGCATGCCTTGCCAAAGACTATCCTATTAAGAGACATGCCTAAAGGAGTCTTGAAGGCAGTCCTATATGTCCACAATGTGTCCTCAAGCCTCTTGCTCCAATCTTTTCTATTCGGTTGGACTATTTTTTCTAAGATTTGTTTCAACTTCCCATTTGAAACTTCAGCTTGCCCATTGGTTTGTGGATAGTAGGGAGTCAAAACCTTAAGCATCACATCATATTTCTTCAATAATTCCTCCATATTTTTATTACAGAAATAGGAGCCTTGGTCACTAATTATGGCTCTTAGAACTCCAAACATGCAGAAAATGTGAGATCTAACAAAATCGACAGCAACTTCAGAATTATCAGTCCAAGTGACTTTTGCCTCCACCCATTTGGATACATAATCAACAGAAGTAAAATGTAAACAAAACAAAATGAAATAAGAAAAGGGCCCATAAAATCAATACCTCATACATCAAAGATCTCTCAAAATAGTAAAGGCTGTTAGGGTATCTCATTCCTGTGAAAGATGTTTCTTGTTCATTGACACTGTTCACAAGACTTACAAAATAGATATGTATCATGAAATAAGGTAGGCCAATACAATTTAACTTCCAAAACTTTCCTTGCTGTACATTGAGGCCCAAAATGCCCACCACATGCAAATGCATGACAAAAACTAAGAACAAAAGGGAACTCATGATCAAGAACACATCTTCTAATTACTTGGTCACTGTAGAACTTCTATAGATATGGATCATCCCACACATAATACTTAGACTCACTCTTTAATTTATTAGTTTCCACTCTAGTAAAATTTACATGTAAAATACTAGCAACCAAGAAATTTACCATGTCTGCAAACCAAGGGGTGTTACCTTGTAGCTATAAAAATTGCTCAATAGGGAAAGTGTCACAAATAGGGAAAGGGTCAAAAGCACACTCAATCAGACTCAAGTGGTCAGCCACCAGGTTCTCTGCTCCACTCTTATCACGTATCTCAATGTCAAACTCTTGGAGTAGTAGCATCCACTTAATCAAACATGGCTTAGACTCAGGTTTCTTTAGGAGAAACTTCAGAGCTGCATGATTAGAAAACACCACAATTTTAGAACCAAGCAAATTAATCTAAACTTATCTAATGCAAAAACAATGGATAAAAACTCCTTTTTCTATAGTTGTGTAATTTGTTTAAGCAGCATCCAAAGTCCTCGAATCATAGTAAATCACATGAGGCACTTTGTCCACTCTATGTGCTAAGACAGCTTCCACTGCATAATTTGAAGCATCACACATCAGCTTAAAAGGAAGTGTCCAATCAGGTGATTGGATAATGGGGGTACTAGTCAAAGCTTACTTCAAATGATTGAAAGCTTCCTTGCATTTCTGATTAAAATCAAACTTAACATCCTTTTGTAGAAGGTTGGATAGTGGAAGGGCTATATTGCTAAAATATCTAATAAAGCGCCTGTAGAAACATGAATAACCAAGAAAAAAAAGAACTTCCTGCACACATGTCGGGTAAGATATAGAAGAAATCACATCTATATTTTTAGGATCTATCTCAATGCCCTTGCTAGACACTACATGGCCTAAAAATATGCCTTGCTCTACTATGAAATGACACTTTTCAGAATTCAAAACAAGGTTAATCTCATTGCACCTATGCGATACTCTAGCCAAGCTATCCAAATTGGAATCAAAAGAAGAACCATAAACAGTAAAATCATCCATAAATACCTCTATGCAATTTTCTAAAAAATTAGAGAAAATACTCACCATGCATCACTGAAAAGTACCAGGGGCATTGTAAAGATCGAAGGGCATCTGCCTGTAAGCAAAAGTGCCGAAGGGATAGGTAAAAGTGGTCTTCTTCTGATCCTCTAGTGCAATATGGATTTGAAAATAACCAGTGTAGTCATCCAGAAAATAGTAATATGATTAGCTCCCTCCTCAAGCAAGATTTAATGCATGCACGTAGAAGGACTAATACTAGGAATATCTATAAGTGTCCATCTGATGGCTCTCTTGTGCTCTCTTAGAATTTGTAGCAATTTCTCTTCTTGTTTAGCATGGAGATTCTTTGCTACAATCATTGCAAGCTTCTCATCATCTTCCTAATATGCATATTTAAGATGCGCAGGTAGAGACTTCAACTCTAATTTGGGTGGTTGTACTATGGAGGGAAGCAATTTGGTGGTGGAAACTATTTTTGCAAATTGAATCTCTCCTTAATCAGCAGTTGCTACATAATTTGTGAAAACAAACTCATCATTTCTAAGCAAAAATTTCAACACACACAGTACACATCACAACACTATCACAACCAGTACATGAATGACAATGAACATAATCATGAAAATCAGGAAATTTAGCGCATAACTCATCATAAGTATCCTCAACTAATTCAACAAGGAAATCCATGTGAAAAATAGAATGTTCCTCCATGGGATGCTTCATTACATCAAAAATTTTAAAATGCACTGAAATATCTCTAAACTCCATGGAAAAAGTTTTAGCATACACATCTGTTTTGGTCCTTGCAGTCTTAAGGAATGGCCTCCCTAAAATGATTGGAGCCTTGTTGGATGGTGACTCTCCCTCTATATCCAGAATATAAAAATCTATAGGAAAAATTAGCTCATAAACTCTTATCAAAACATCTTCTATCAAGCCTGCTGGGTATGCATTGCTCCGATTTCCTAATTGAATCACAATACCTATTGCTCGCAAAAGTCCAAGTCTAAGAGAATTAAAAATAGACATATGCATCACATTTATTGAAGCTCTTAGATCTAACATGGCATTCTTAAATTTGCAATTGCCTATAATGCATAGAATTGTAAATGTTCTTGGATCCTTGCAATTTTTAGGAATTGGTTGAATGAAAGTTGAAACATTCTGCCATATACTAATTCTTTCATTACCCTTCAGTCTCCTCTTGTGTGTGCATAACTCCTTTAAAAACTTAGTATATTTTGAAATCTGCTTGATTGCATCCAGTAGTGGAATATTCATTTTCACTTTCCTAAAAGTCTCAAGAAGTTCTCTATCTCTCTCAGCCTTATCTACTTTTCTAGACTGAAAGGCCCTCTGTGGAATGGAAGAGGTACTACATGATCAGATTTCTAATGTTGTTTCATCTCAACTTCTAATTTCTGCACATCATGTGCTGGATCAGATTTTTGGTCTGCACTAGTCTCATGTTCTGCAAAATCTGATTCTTCAGTAGCATTAAATTTCTCTGCTGATTTTTGCTTCTGTTGTTTTCCTACTGGTTAAGGGTCATATGGCATTTGCACAAGCTTTCCTATCCTCAACATAATGGCATTAACATTTCCTTTTGGGTTTGGAATTGTTTGAGGAGGAAGTTGGTCAAAGCATTGTGCTTTCAACTGATTCAATGAAGAAGCTAATTGTCCAATCTGAGTTTCCAAGTTTTGTATGGTGGCTTTTGTTCTATGCTAAAATTGGATATTATTGGTTACTATTTGCTTCACCAGGTCCTCTAATGTAAGCTCGGATTGAGTAACTACTAGACCTTGTTGTTGCATAGGTGGCTGTTGTATCTGCTATTTAGCAGGCTGCTGAAATTGTTGTTGCCTAGCTAATTGCTGGTATTGCTGCTAGTACTGTTGTGGTGTTGCTACATTCCTATATCTAAAATTCGGATAATCCCTCTAGCCAGGGTTATAAGTGTTAGAGTAAGAGTCATATCTAAGCTGTTGTTGCTACTAATGTTGAGGTTTATTAGGAAAAATGCTTATTGTCATAGCAGAATAAGCTTAGGGTGCTGAATTATCTTCTTAAAGTGTAAGGCATGCATCTGTAGGATGAGATGGATAAGACCAAATACCACACAACTTTACAAGCCCTTGCACAGGTATTTACTGTTATTCCATTACTAATTGCCTTACCAAGGAAGTTAACTCGTCAAGTCTGTGTTCTATTCGTTGTTGGTCAACATGAGACACATAACATCATTCACTCCTCTGATGGAAGTAATCATCCTAGTACCAAATTACTGGGAGTTAGCAACCATGTTAGCAATTAAATCTCTGGAAATAGTTGGAGTTTTATCAACTAAGACACCTCCACTAGCAGCCTCAATCATGCTCCTATCCTTAAGCAACAGTCCCTCATAGAAATACTGAATCAGTAGTTGATCACTAGTCTAATGGTGTGGACAGCTTGATCATAATTTCTTGAATCTCTCCCAATACTCAAACAGAGTTTCTCTTGATATTTGCCTTATATCGTGTCGTAACCGATCCGAAGGGCATCGCAAAAATAAAAAGGAATAGGGAGGAAAAGGCCTCTGGGTGTTGGGAGTCGCCACCAATCGCTTTATCCATTAAATGGAATGGTGCAATTGGACACTTAAAAAATGGTCTATGTTTCAGAGTTTGAGGTTCGGGGGTTAATTACGAATAGGGAAGGTGTTAGCACCCCACACCGTCCGTTCTAAGAACGATTACCTATTTAACCTAATGTTATTCGCAAGATTAATTAAATTGGTCCTTTATTAATTAAAAGAAAAGAATTTTTTTTTCTGATACGTCCCATTTTGTCAAGCATATTATCAAGAATGATAAATGACTAAGACCAGAAATGGATGACTAAATAGCCATTATTTTGAAACAAATTCTAAATCTACAACATATTGTATAAAAGTGGTGAATCAAAATTTTATTTTTTGAAGAGAAATAATTTTCAAAATAAATGGCCAAATAAAATATTATTTCAATGAATAAATTTTAATTCAAAGAAATTTGTTTAAGGTAAGAGAATGTGTTTTTTTAAAGTAAATGGCCAAATAAAATCTCATTTATAATCAAGAAAAAAAAATTAGGCACAATGAGATTTTTGTAGTAATTTCAAAAAAAAAATTCTTCATGAAAAATAAAACTTTTAATTCACCAAATCATGATGTTGAAACTATATGAAATTGTTCACATTTATTTAAGCATTTGATTTTACAAAAAAAAGGGAATTTTATCTTAGTTTTATAAAAAAAAGGTTGTATTTTAATTTATAAAAATATTTTAATTTTAATGTGGGGATTAGACCTCACCAGTACTCCTGGCAAGATCCAATATAAAGCCTCAAGAATATTGGGAATAGTGTATCTGATCAGTGCTCCGATCCTCCCTCAATTTATTCGTCATGGGCCATTAAAAATTATTTGATTAATACATTAATTCAAAAAATAAATAAATTAAATTAAAGCATAAGTACAAATACATAACGATATTATTATAGGGAAGTGATACGGAATAAGATTATTTTATTGGAGATTGTTATAATTGTTGGGAATTGCGGATCAAAATATCTCGCGCCATGCGAAAAGTCCATAATCTGAAGCGTGAAAACACAAGCGATGAATCACCAACACCGTAATAGCGACGATGTTTCTGCGGTATCCACACGAAGACTTGCAAAAGTCACGCCTCAATAGAATAGAAGAGAAGAACCTTTCACCTCTCACTCACTTTCTTAGGTGCGGCTAGGGTTGTGATGTAACGTTGATTATTACTATTTATAATAGCGGCTGCCTTAAGTGAGTGTGAGCTTAGCAAGGTAAAATTTGTGCAACCCTAAAACCCATCATATGAGTTAGGCCCACAATTGAATCAGAGTCCAACTTGGATCCTTATTGCTCCAATTTAGTCAAAGTGTGCGACCTGAGTTCTCATGACGTTGGTAGTAATATTAAAATCTCATTTTAATATTACAAAAAAAGCGTGTATCTAGCAACACATCACTTTGCTACCCAAGTAATGAGAATGTCAGTGATTTGACATAACCTATCTGTGATCAATGTTTCCGTGTAGTTTAGTCCCTTTGTCAAGATATCTAGATTGAACAAAGGCATGGAATTACTTGTATAGTCCAATCATTCGTTTCCTACTTAGACTTTGTAACAATAAATGAGATCAATATCTCATATTGACTCATTTGAGCATGGCCATGCATTTCGCGATCTCACTCAATCGGGGGCCCGAAGATATCGCTATGTAGGAGTGACAAATTCCATCTAGGTCACTCACATCCCTCTGCATGATTTTTTGTCGGTATGTCCAATAACCAACTTTATAATCACCTTGTTACTAATGACGTTTGATGGCATTAAAACACACAACTCCTCATGTAGGAATCGTAGTGATTTCGGGTCAAAGGACCACAAACACCATTATCACTATGAGAATCGCTTATGACACTCACGTAACGATCCATGTAGCGTTCTCATGGTGGGTCATCCCAAGACATCATTACTCTAATATGTACCAATGTGAAGACTTGATATCTCATATCCATGACCCGTGAGATGCGGTCATCGGTCTCTACACATACTAGTCTCAATGTATTATTGTTGTCCTAATTAACAATAATACTTGACTAGGGACATTTAAGAATAGTGTTGTAACCAAAAGGATCTCACGATCAAGTCATCCACTTGATGTCCTATGGCATCAAACTTACTATTCTAAGGACTTTATTATGTTTATCAAAAAAGAACACAATAAATGAAATGCCTCATATATAAAATAGCATAATATAATGTATGTTAATACAAACAAAATATATTGGCCACTAGGGCATACACCAACAATAATCTCGCCACCGCTCCTGGCAAAACCATAAAATTCCTCTTCGCCTCAAGAAAGTCAAGATGTTACCACTATCGTGGCTAATCTTGATTATTCTGTCGTCGGAATCTTATCCTATATTTTAAATTTTTTTTATACAAATATGAATGACAACAATGAGAATATAATAAATATGAAAAAAATTCAAAACATCAATAGAAAGTTGAAGCCCAAATTAACCAATCAAAACAGAACATGAAGCATTCTAAAAACTAAACTTGTAATATACAAATTTTACTTTTTATTTCTTTCCCTTTTTATTTTCGTAGCTTACTTTTTTTATACATTCTGAAAACTACTAGGCCCACCAATTTTATTTTTTATCAGATTTAATTAAGCTAAACCAACATTAGACCCTGGATCCACTAAACCCACTAAAACTATAAAGCCCAAACCAAATAAAATAACCCAATCTCCTCAAAACCCAACCTGAAAACAAAATGAATTTGGACTATTATTAGTAGTAACCAAACCTGACCCATTTGACCATCTAATAATCACCAAATAGGACTAAAGTTCAAAAAAAAATGTAACCTATGCACAACGTGGGACAACATGAAACCAAATTAAAAATTGAAAACCAAATAACAAAAGCAGCAAATAGAAGTCAGTTTTGTAAAATGAGAACAGTCAAACAAAAAACATATGAGAATGAGTGAGAGCACGGAGAAGCGAAGGAGGCAAACGGTGGCTGTACGCCTCATTGGTGATGGCGAAGACCGGCGGATCTGGAACCTGCATCGGAGCTGGTTTGCGATGCGACTAGGTCACGGATGGTGGACACGGAGAGCAACGGTCTGGTGGTGCCGTCGCGCAGGTTTGGAACTACAGGTATATCGGATCTGGGCTTGTGACTTGACGGTGCATGGTGAGGGTGCAGCTCGTACGGTAGGGAAGGAACGCCAGCGATGGTACCGGATCTGGTAGGATTGAGTTCGGCAGCGAAGGGTCCGGGTCCTGCAAAGCGACAACGAGCTCGGCTTAGTGCTGGTTTGCGACGCCAGCACCGGTTCGAGCAGGGTCGGGTCTGGGCATGAATGAGCCGGTATTTGCCAGGATCTGGCTGAGGTTCGTATCTCTGACAAGTTCGAGTAAACCTGAACACGATGATGGGGAGGAGGACTCATGGTGGAGGCAAGGTCGGAGTTGCGGTGGAGGAGCTCCGATTTTAGTAGGGAGTTGTCAGAGCCGACGGTCAGACCTGGTCCTGTTGTGCGGCTGGTTGGGAGGCTCGGGTTTGGTCCTACTGTGGTGGGTGGTTTTCATTTAGGGTGTTTGATGGTGGTGGGAGAAGAGGTTATGGTGGAAATGGGGGCTTATGGTGGTTGTGGGTTTGTGATGATGAAGATGGGTCGTGGTGGTTGCTGAGTTGATTCAGTTGGGATGTATATTGGTGGTGGTTTAGGACTTTTTCTTTTTTACTCTCTGTGATTAACCTGTGTTTGAGAATTTTTGAATGATTCCCCCTTCTGAATTCTTTCTTTTCCTTAGATTGTGCCCGAGATCATTCATATGCCATAATTTTTCTTTTTCTACATTTTTACGTTTGGAAGGCAGATGATCAAAACTGAATGAACTTAATGTTTTTGAATGATGATTGGAAAGAAAAATCATAGGAGTCTTTAATCTAATTCAAGCAGCTGTTTGATGGCTAGGGTTGCAGCAGCAGGAAGGGAAAGGGTTGAAAATGAAATTGGGTCATGGGTTGACCCGAACAAAACAAAACTAGTGACTTTTTTTCTTTTTTTTCTTAAAAGAAATTAAATTAAATAAATAAATAAAATAAAAGTGAAAATAAAAGAAAATAGACAAAATTGGGTATCAACAGCTGCCCTCCTTTGTTTTACATTTAGAATAAATGAAAAACAAAGGAATTGATTTAATTGTGTCCATGAAAAGGTAAAAAGCTTGCGGATTCAGGTGTCCGCTGAAACTTAAAGCAAAAAAAAGACTTGCGGAGTTGGGTATCCATTGAAACTTAACAGAAAACTTAAAGCAGAAAAGGTAAAAAGCTTACGGAGTTGGGTATCCACTGAAGCTTAACAGAAAACTTAAAGCAGAAAAGGTAAAAAGCTTGCGGATTCAGGTATCCACTGAAGCTTAACTAAAAACTTGAAGTAGAAAAGGTAAAAAGCTTGCAGATTCAGGCGTCCGCTGAAGCTTAACAGAAAACTTAAAGCGGAAAAGGTAAAAAGCTTGAGGAGTCAAGTGTCCGCTGAAGCTTAACTGAAAACTTGAAGCGGAAAAGGTAAAAAGCTTGCAGAGTCAAGTATCCACTGAAGCTTAACAAAAACTTAAAAGCAATGGGTACGAGGACCCAAAAACATAGAACAATGGGTACGGGGACCAAGAAAAAAGGGTAAAAAGCTTGCAGAGTCAGGTATCCGTTGAAGCTTAACAAAAACAAGGTAAGAAACTTACGGAGTCAGATATCCATTGAATCTTAACAAAAAGAAGAGTATCCGCTAAAGCTTAGCAAAAACTTAAAAGCAATGGGTACGGGGACCCGAAAGCATAAAACAATGGGTATGTTGGCTTGACTTATCACAGAAACTAAAAGCAATGGGTGCGACGACCCAAAAAGAAAAGGTAATGGACATAAGGCTCTGATTTGACTGAAAACAGCAAGTTGGACCTTTGTAGGTCAAGGCTAGCAAATTGAGAAAAAAAAATGCACTATGCAATGCATGTTTCAGATGCATGAGAGTACGAAAAACTCTTTTTTTTTCTTTTGCTTTTCTTTTTTTGTCTCTTTTTTTTGGTCTCCACGACCCCTGAGGACATTATTGCAATCATTTTCAAAGATAAACTGGAATGGGATTTATTGACATCTTTTCATTTTTCTATTCAGCCGATGGTTGAAATGTCCAGCCGGAATAACCCTTGAGGTGTGCATTAGATGTGATAGTGACCTAACTATCCTTTCTTTTCTCATCAACACTCTTATTAGGAATCATTGTGTTTCCCATACCTTTCAAGTCATTAGCAATTCTCAATGCTCTGATAACAATGTCACACATTTCACATTCCAATATATGATTATTAGAAAAATGCATGTTGAGTCAAAGAATAGGCAAAGGTAAAAACATGACGATATTGTATTGAAATGGAAATCGTAAAAAAGAAAGTAATATTCTGGTCATTAACATAAAATTTGCGGAGGGATGATGAAGGCAAAGGTCTTCAGTTCTTTCAGTAAAACCCTTTATCATAATCAATGTCAATCCTCTACATACCCGATTTCGAACACCTATTAACCAGCCTATGAAGACTTTGACTGCCCCAGTTGGGATCATTTGGCCTGCCCCAACATGGAAAACTTAGTTTACTCTAAAGTAGAGATTTGCTCCTCTCTAACATGGAGACTCAGCCGCTCAGGTCTCACTTCCTTTGTCATATCAAGCACTGTTGTTATTTCATTTTAGACCTTAACTTTTGCCTAGGTCGCTCTTTCGAGTTTTCAACCTACCAGGTCGCTCTAACTTTTGCCTAGGTAGCCTTTTTAGGTTTTCCACCTAGCGAGCCATGCTTTTCCTTTTCCTATTCTTTTTCCTTTTTCTTCTTTTTTCTCTTTTTTTTTGACCAAGTAGTGCTTTTACACATAATATTTCTTGACTGCATCCGAATTTACAGGAAGTGGTAGATCTTCACCATCTATTTTTGTGAGAATCAAGGACCCTCCAGAGAAAGCCTTCTTCACGATATAAGGTCCTTCATAATTTGGAGTCCATTTTCCAAGGTGATCTTTTTGAATTGGCAGGATCTTTTTAAGCACTAAGTCTCCTTCTTGAAATTGTCGAGGGCGCCCTTTTTTTGCATAAGCTTTCATAAGCCTCCTTTGATATAACAAGTCATGACATAGTGTAGTTAACCTTTTACCTTCAATAAGATTCAACTGATCTAGTCGAGCTTGGACCCATTCGGCCTCTTCCAATTTTGTCTCCATCAGTACTCTTAATGAAGGGATCTCTACCTCAATAGGGAGTACGCCTTTCATTCCGTAAACTAAAGAGAAAGGAGTTGCCCCAGTTGAGGTACAGACAGACGTGTGATAACCATGTAGAGCAAAGGGAAGCATCTCATACCAATCTTTGTATATCACGACCATTTTTTGGATGATCTTATTGATGTTTTTATTTGCTGCCTCAACAGCCCCATTCATCTTTGGGCGGTATGGCGAGGAGTTATGGTGTTGGATCTTGAAATTCTCACACATTTCCTTTATCTTTTTGTTATTCAAGTTGGTTGCATTGTCGGTGATGATCTTATTTGGTAGACCATAACTACATATCAACTCTCTTTTGATGAACTTGATCACCACATTCCTGGTCACATTGGTATAAGAAGCAGCTTCAACCTATTTAGTGAAGTAGTCTATCGCGACAAGGATAAAGCGATGCCCATTTGAGGCCTTAGGTTCAATAGGTCCTATGACATCCATACCCCACATAGAGAATGGCCAGGGTGCTGCTAGGACATTCAAGGGGACTGGCGGCGCATTGATCTTATCAGTATATGTTTTACACTTATGGTACTTCCTCACATGATTGAAGCAGTCAATTTCCATGGTTAATCAATAATAACCAGATCTTAGGATTTTTCTTGCCATTGCCTGTCCATTGGAGTGAGTTTTGAAGGAACCCTCATGTACTTCTTTAATAATCTTTTTTGCTTCTATTGAATCAACACATCTTAGAAGCACCATATCATGGTTTCTTTTATAAAGTATTTCCCCATTCAGAAAGTAACCCACCGCAAGCCTCCTCAGGGTCCTCTTGTCATTTTCTGAAGCGCCTGCAGGGTACTCCCTATTCTTGATGAAACATTTGATGTCATGGTACCACGGCTTCCCATCAAGCTCATCTTCAACCACTTGACAATATACAGGACAGTCACGACTTTCCATTTTTATAAGTGGTAAGTCCCTTTCATGACTTACTTGGAACATTGATGATAGTGTGGCCAAAGCATCAGCCAACTGGTTCTCTTCTCGAGGAACATGATGAAAAGTGACTTCATCAAATTGCTCGATCAATTCTTTGATGTAAACATGGTATGGGATCAGTTTGGCATCACGGGTCTCCCATTCTCCTATTAGTTAATGAATGACCAAGGCAGAGTCCCTATATACTTCCAAGATCTTTGCTTTTGATTCTATTGTTGCCTGAATACCCAAAGCACATGCTTCGTATTCTGCTATATTGTTAGTACAATCAAAACACAATCTTGCTGTGATTGGGATGAATTTATCTTTAGGGGAGATCAAGATGGCTCCAATGCCATGCCCCAGTGCATTAAAGGCTCTATCAAACCATATAGTCCATTTTTATTTTTCAGAGGATTCCTCATTTTTAAGTAGAGCCATTATATCTTCATCAGGAAACTCACATTGCATCGACCCATAATCCTCTATAGGTTGGTTAGCCAGATAATTTGCAAGGGCACTTCCCTTAATTTCCTTTTGGGTGACATAAACAATTTCATACTCCGATAATAAAACTTGTCATCGCGCGATTCTCCCAGTGAGAGCGGGTTTCTCAAAGATATACTTAATAGGATCCATTTTGAACACCAACCAAGTAGTGTAACACAACATGTATTACCTCAATCGATGGGCAGCCCATGCCAAGGCGCAACAAGTTTGCTCTAACAATGAGTACTTTGCCTCATAATCGGTGAACTTTTTACTTAAATAATAGATGACGCATTCTTTCCTATCGAACTCATCATACTGCCCCAGTATGCAACCCATAGACTCATTAAGCACTGTTAAATACATAATGAAAGGTCTCCCTCGCACTAGAGGCACCAAAACTAGGGGTTCTTATAAATACTGCTTGATTTTTTCAAAGGCTCTTTCGCAATCTTCATTCCACTTAATTGGCTGATTTTTACATAACAACTTGAAAAGTGACTCGCATGTTACTATGAGCCGGAATATGAATCGAGCGATATAATTCAACCTTCCCAAAAATCCCTGAACTTCCTTTTCAGTACGAGGGACTGGCATATCCAATATTGCTCAGACCTTATCAGGATCAACTTCTATTCCTTTCTAGCTCACCACAAACCCCAATAGTTTGCCTGATCTGACACCAAAAGTGCATTTTGTAGGATTTAGTCTGAGTTTAAACTTCCTCAATCGCTCAAAAAGCTTTTGCAGATTAATTATATGATATTCTTCTATTTTTGACTTCGCAATCATATCATCCACATAAACCTCTATTTCTTTGTGCATCATATCATGGAACAATGTCACCATAGCTCTTTGATACGTTGCCCCAACATTTTGTAAACCAAAAGGCATCACTTTGTAGCAGAAGGTTCCCCATAAAGTGATGAATATGATTTTCTCCATATCTTCCGGTGCCATCTTGATCTGATTGTATCCCGAGAAACCATCCATAAAGGAAAAAATGAATGTTGAGCAGTGTTGTCCACCAAAACATCAATGTGAGGTAATGGGAAGTCATCTTTAGGGTTGGCCTTATTTAAGTCTCGATAGTCCACACACATTCGGACTTTTTCGTCTTTCTTTGGGACAAGAACAATGTTGGCAACCCATTGTGGGTATTTTGCAACTGCAAGAAATTCAGCATCAAACTGTCTTTTTACTTCATCTCTAGTTTTGAGGGACATCTCAGCTTTCATTCGTCTCAATTTTTGCTTAACCAAAGGGTACCCAGGTTTTAGTGGCAATTTGTGCTCAACTATGTCAGTGTCTAGCCCAGGCATATCTTGGTATGACCATGCAAAGATATCACTATAATCAAATAAGAGTTTAATCAACATGTTACGCTCATCTTCTTTCATCAAGGTACTAATTTTGATTTGTTTCTTATCATTTTCAGTCCCCAAGTTAATTACTTCAATTGGTTCCTCATGGGGTTGGATTTCTTTAGCTTCTTGTTCTAGTAATCTCATTAACTCAGGTGAAGTTTCCCAATCATCCTCATTATCCTCGTCGGCATGATTAATGAGGTGTTCAAAATTATATGATGAGATCTTGACACTGTCACTTTCAAGAGAATCACTTTCAAATCTGCATTAAGTGATGTTGACATAAGAAACATGAAATGAATAAAAGGTCATGATAATGGTGGGATGAAAGCTATGGAATGAGAAAACTCAAAATGCATTTTATTAATAACAATTATTGGAAAAGAAACATGTAAGCCCATTTTACAAATGAAAATCCTAAAGCCTTGGGCAGAGCTAAAAGAATAGCACTACAGAATTACTTTGAAGTAGACTCTAAGGTTATGGGAAGCTCGATGATCTCCCAATTGTCGAGTCTTGTATCTGAAGAACATGCATATACTAGGTCCGTATGACTGAATCATCTTCAACTGCGGTCACTTGGTCTATGAACACAACTCCCGCACTCTGAAAGCTTTGCCGTATATCACAGATGGGGTTTCCTTCCACTTTAGGTTCTCGATTTTCCAAGCGAGCCAGCCTTTTCTCTTTTTTCTCTTCCATGATCCTTTTCTTGTCGGCCTTGGTGGGTTTGTATCCTAGCCTAAACCTACCTTTGTTTTCCAAGGGTTGTAAAAGTCCTGTGGCACCTTGTCGTTTCTCACCCAGCCCCTCTCCATACTGATAACCTCCTTCTAACATGACTTTAGCCATCATTACAGATGCAATAGAGAGCTACGGTTTAGGAATTAAAGCTCTTTCTTTTATATAAATGGTATTGACAACCTCGAGTGCTTGAAAGGCAATCTCGAGAGCCTCTTCTGTAGCTTCATTATAAAGAGTGTCTAGCGGCTTACTCACTGGCAGGTTCTCTTCACCAAAGATAGTAATCATCTTGTTATCAATTATGAATTTTACTTTTTAGTGCAAGGTGAAAGGCATAGCTCCAGCAAAATGAATCCATGGTCATCCTAAGAGATAATTGTATGATGGTGCAATGTCCATCACTTGGAAGAGTATGTTGAAAGTGCAGGGACCAATTTGAATTGGTATTTCGATCTCCCCTATGACCTCTCTCCTTGTGCCATCAAATGCCCTTACTATCATCGTACTTGATGTCATATGTGACCCATCAAAAGGTAATTTGGAGAGTGTTGACTTTGGCATCACATTCAAGAAAGAGTCATTGTCCATCAGTACTCTAGCCATAATATAGTCTTGACATTTTACTGAGATGTGAAGTGCTTTATTATGTCCCCTTCTCTCATTGGGTATTTCATCATCAGTAAAAGTGATGTAATTATCTACTGTGATGTTGCTGATAACGTCATCCAACTTGTCAACCGTATGTCATGAAAAACGTGGGCTTGATTAAGCACTTTCATTAGCACCTTCCTGTGTGGCTCAAAGTTCATTAATAAGGATAAGAGTAATATTCTTGCAGGGGTACGGTTCAGTTAATCCACTACCCTGCATTCACTTTGCTTTATGAATTTTAAGAACTCAGAAGCTTTTTCCTCAGTCACTTCTTTCTTATAGACCTTTTGCTTTATTGCCTTTGGTTCTTCCTTCTCTTTCAAGGCTTTTTTAGTAGAAGTTTCCCCCATTTTGCCTTTCCCTTTTCGAATTCTTTCCACTTCCTCCACTTGCTCTTTACGCAAATCCTCAGGTGTATAAATACGACCACTCCGAGTCATTCCACCGATCCCAGATATGCTAGAGATAGCCGATGGGATTTTTATTTGATTGTCCTGGAGATCATTCATAAGGACTTGCACATCATATTTCCAAGGCATAACTCTGGTATCCTTATAGGAAAAAGGAGTCGGCACGTGGATGGTGATAGGATTCCGACCAAGAGAGACCTATGTAGACACCTCTTTACTATAATGAATTGTCAATGGCCTTGGTATACCTGGACCTTGCTCTATGATTAGTTGCGTTGCATAGGTATTGGCAGCCTCTTGAACTGGTGGAGGTGTAATTTCTTTGACCATATAAACATCACCATTATCGTACTGATTGTTTACTTGTACTAGGTGACTGTCCATTAGACTTTGGAGGATATGCTTAAATTCATCACATTGCTCGATAGAGTGTCCCACCTTCCCATGAATATTACACACCATTTCCTCTTCATGGACGCTCTTGATCTCCACTTGGTTTTGTATTAGCCCAAATTTGTAAAGCTCTCGAAAAATTACTCTCATGTGAGTTTTTACATTAACTACCCGACTTATAAGGCATCGTCCAGAAGACTTCTCTATGGCATTAACTACAGGACCTCTATAATCAGGCAAGGGATTGCGGCCTACATTAGGAGTTTTTTCTTTAAAGTTTAACCATTTGGCATTAATCAAGTCTTGCACTTTGAACTTCAAGGCTCTGTAATTTTCTATTGAGTGGCCTACAGCCCCAGCATGGTACTCACATTTAGCATTTTGGTTAAATCCTCTTGGGTAAGGGGGTCCACTGGCTTCATTGAGCAAGGAACCAATAAGGAATTTTGAAAAAGTTGTGATAGTAGCTCAGTATAGGTCATGGGAATTAGGTCAAATTGGACGGGTTTCTTTTCTTGGTTAGCTGGTGATCTTCTTTGGTTTGCATTTGGGTTTTGGGCCCATGGTTGGGTTGGTTGAGATGGCATGGTAGGGAGTGTTTGGTTTGGGATAGGAGATGGTGCACGATAAAGGATCATTGGGTGATAAGGTTGAGGATATGAAGCTTGGGAGGCATTAGCAATGTATGGGTAGTAAAGTATGTAGGGAGATTAGAAGGATGGCTGAGGGTTGATAGGCACTTAGCTATGTCTCCCTTGGGCAAAACTCCTCTGATCGAAAGTCATAGCATAGGTTTCCCCTTCTCTTTTCTTCCCTATTAGGGGCCCTTTGGCACTAAATGTCCCCGTTGAACTTTCAGCGATCTTCCTACTTCTCATTCCTCTCTCAATTCTTTCCCCGATGATAACCATGTCTGAGAAATTTGATGACACACTTCCTATCATCTTGTCATAAAAGGGTGATTGGAGGGTGTCAATGAATGTGGCCATCATTTCTCTTTCTGTCAGTGGGGGTTCAACTTGAGCAGCTATCTCTCTCCACCGCTGAGCATATTCCTTAAAAGTTTCAGCATCTTTCTTAACTATATTCTACAACTGTAGCCTATCTGGTGCCATATCGATGTTATATTTATATTGTTTCAAGAAAGCATTGGCCAAGTCCTTAAAACATCATATATGGGTACGTTCAAGGTGTGTATACCAATTAGAAGCTGCCCCAGCTAAGCTGTCCTAGAAGAAATGGATCAATAACTTGTCATCATGAGCGTGGGATGCCATCTTGTGGATGTATATGGTCAAATGGTTCTTGGGGCAAGTGGTTCCCTTATATTTTTCAAAATCTGGGACCTTAAATTTAGGAGGAATCACCACATTCGGGACAAGACAGAGCTCTAAGGCATCCAGAAGACCATAGCTACTTGCTCCTTCTATGGCTCGCATTCTTTCTTCAAGAACTTCTATTTTCTCCTTGGATTGAATGCCTTCAGTTGAAGGGTTCAGCGGAGAAGTACCAGCAATCTTATGAAGGAAAAATTATGGCATATAAAAAGAAGGTGGGCCGGAGTCAAGCTTTGTGGCCCTGAAGTAGGTATTAGCAATGATGAGCCGCTCTCAAGAGGGTTGGTAATTTGTGACGGCATAAAGCCAGGGGGAAGGCCATAAGGTGGAATGAAAATAGGGTACTGAGGAATCTCACTAGTATTTGGCTGAGATCCTTGGGTAGTGTTTGGAGGGGTTGAAGTTGTTGTGACTGCCGGTGTACTGCCCTCAAGGGTATTGGTGGCTAATGGTGGCATATAACCAAGTGAAAGGCCATATAGTGGGAATGAAGATGCATGTGTTTCAGGATTATTTGAGTAGATAGTAAGTGGCATCATGGCCCCTTGAGAAGTGACACTAGGATATTGCCAAGGAATTGGCGTAAAGCCAGCTGGGTGAGCAGGCGTGGCTGAAGGATCATCATTTGCCCTTGAAGGAGTCCCCTCTGTGTTCTTCATTCTTTCCAGAATTTCCAAGATCTTGGCTATTTGTTCTTTTAGCTGGCTTACTTCACTTCTCAACTCTTCTTGTGACTGACCCAGTTCATCCATGACTTTTGATTGAGAGCGAGTCCTATATGGGTGTCGTAGAGATAGTTTTCCTTTCTGTATTCATTATTTTTTTATTAAAAAATATGAAAAAGAAAAAGAAAATGCTAACAAAAGTAAAATTATGCATGTAGAGACATGATCTAAAGCAGTAAGCAATATCGATAAACCTCGTTCATTCAAAGAGAAGAGCTTTATGGTCACAA
Organism: Ormosia semicastrata; assembly: GCA_029884595.1. Classification (NCBI taxonomy): domain Eukaryota; kingdom Viridiplantae; phylum Streptophyta; class Magnoliopsida; order Fabales; family Fabaceae; genus Ormosia; species Ormosia semicastrata. Next base: position 2,470,596 of record JAQQTO010000061.1, on the reverse strand, counting down.
AGAGTTAGCCTTTACATATTGATCATTACATCAGCACTCCTAAAATAAGAAACTAATTTCAGTGGTCCTTTTCAGTGAAATTTCCCTAGGAAGTCGAGGCCCTTCCTAACCCAAGTTAGAATATCCTGGTTTTCTCCTGGTGCTAGCTTGGCTTCCACTTTGATGATTTCTCTTGCCCTTTTTCTTGAATGGTTGGAGATTTCCCTCATATTGTCAATTACCAATTTGGCTTTCCGCTCCATTTCTTAGCTTGCATTAAGGTAGAAATCCTTTTCATTAGTCAAGAAAAGAACTTCATCCTCCAATCGATTCTTCTTACTTTCCAAGAAAGTAGACCATTCAACATGTTATTCTAAATGTTGATTCAAGATTTTAACTTCATTCTTGCATTCTTGAAGTTGACCATCTTTCCCTTGAATGATTGTTTCTAGGCTTGACATGTTTTCCTTAACCTCTCTATTTCAATCTCTTTAGAGGCTATCTCCTGTTCTTGACATTGGATTTTCCTTCTTGCAGTGTTAAGTTGATCTTTCAGGGACCTTCTCTCAGTGGCCCACTATCGATAAATGATTTCGTATCGTCCTTCTGCTTCAGCATAGTAGTCAATGGGTTCATTAAATTGGTGCATTGGTGGCTTTAGACCCTATACCTTGGGAGCAAGAAACCCCTTCTTCCTACTAGCCTACCAAATTAGGTATTCCGGTGTTGTTTTAGACAATGGGAGACCGGGCTTCACACTTCTTGTGTCCTTCCAATTTCCAATGACTTCTTTTATCTTATGGATGGTTCCTTCATTGTCATACAAGAATTCAAATTTGGATAGCCCATAAGTCATACGAATGAATTGTAGGGATGCCATTTGTCTTCGGACCATAGCTGGAGCATAGCCCACCACTCCCCATGGGCCAATAAGTGGAACTCAAGGTTTGCTTCCACATCTATATATGGTATAAGTGAGAGGAAACCACTTGGCCTTCTAGATCACTTCTTTCATTTCCATGAAAAAACTAATCCATTGTTTCATCGTCGGAGTTTGGGGAGGCCAATTGTCACGACCATAGAGAGAGAGCGGGTGCTTAGGTATGACCTACTGTTTTAGATCAACTTCTGGATGGTTAAAGCACTTCAAGGTCGGTATATGACTAAGCATCCATACTGCAAGCAATGGTGCACATCCCCAAAATCTTCTTTTTTGATGGACTCAACAATAATTCAAGGATCGAATTGTCTCAGCTAAAATTGTGGGGCCGGGTGTACCCCATGCTCGATCTGCTCTAACAAATTGATCACATGTCCATCTATTTGATTCTTCACTCTCGGGAAAATTACTAAGCCATAAATAGCGAGGGCTAGTGCTACCAAACCAAGACTTTGATCGACTTGAGCTTCAACCATCCTAAGAAAGAACTCTGAATCTAGACTTCATCCTTCATCCTTCATGTACTTGTTCAATTCATTGGGATGAATCCCTATCAATTTGGACAGCATCCTTCTTGGTGTCTTCTTAGGGTCATGTGAGTATACTTTGTCCTTAGGCACATCGTCTCTATTAAGAAGCCTAGCATACTCCTTAATCATTGGCACTAAGTCAAATTGTTAGAAAGTATAGCACTGATATGAGGGGTCCCAAAAATAGAGCATAGCTTTCAACATTTGGAGGTCAAGGTGATGAACATGAGAGCTGCAATATCTCCATACTTGTCTTTGAACTCTTCTTGTCTTCCCATACTACACCACACATTACGGAGCCTCCTTAGGTCATTTTGCTCAAAGTCATGGCTCCCCATTAGGGGAGGTAAAGGAGCATCCTCGTGATGTAAACTATTTCCTTCCTTAGCTTGAATTATTGCAGACTCTTTATTGACAGCCCAGATACTTTCTGCCACCTCAGACATTAGAGTCATCTTTCCCTTATTCATGCTCGAGATTTATCGATATCTTTACAAGATTGGACCACATATGCAAATACAAGGTAAAAGAAAACAACAAAAAGGGAGTTAGCAATTACAAAATAAAATTACAAGAGCCAAGAATAACAGACAAACATAAATTCCTCATATGTTAAAGGAAAGGGATTGCCTAGGCTTGGTACCTATCCTAAAGGATGGGTTCTATGAATGATGGTAGCTCTAAGGTTATAACAACAAGTGATAGCTTTAGTTCTAGACCCCTATCAGACAAAAGGTCCCCAAATTGCCCCTTGCTGTCACCAACACTATGGCTAGCAAGAGTCCTCCATCCTTACCCATGATAGGTTACAAACGGAAAGAGTTTAATTTGAGTGAAGGGTTTTCATGTGCTTGTTCGGAGACCAAAGGTCTCTCAAAGCAATACTACTTCACCCTCTATCTAAGCCTACAAGGTACCGAGCTCAGGTATGGAGCTTGTGTGTGCAAGTGTACATGAGGGAACATGCAAGCAAATTTATTCGCAAAGCATAAATACAATACATATAATGTAAACAAAATGTACAGCAATATGAAACAAATAGCAAATAAATAAATAAAACAAAAACAGACCAAAATAATTAAAGAGCAAATAACATGAGATTAAAACAAGGCTTAACCCTCTAAATGTCCCCAGTGGAGTCGATAGTTGTTGCAACTGTCCCGAAGGGTGCTGTGAAAATAAAAAGAACAAGGAGGAAAAGACCTCGGGGTGTTAGGAGTCGCCACCAATTACTTTATCCATTAAATGGAATGGTGTAATTGGACACTTAAAAGATGGTCTATGTTTTAGAGTTTGAGGTTCGGGGGTTGATTACGGGTAGGGAAGGTGTTAGCACCCCACACCGTCCGTTCTAAGAACGGTTACCTATTTAATCTAATGTTATTCGCAAGATTAATTAAATTGGTCATTTATTAATTAAAAGAAAAGATTTTTTTTCTGATATGTCCCATTTTGTCAAGCATATTATCAAGAATGATAAATGACTAAGACTAGAAATGGGTGGCTAAATAGCCATTATTTTGAAACAAATTCTAAGTCTACAACATATTGTATAAAAGTGGTGAATCAAAAATTTATTTTTTGAAGAGAAGTAATTTTCAAAATAAATGGCTAAATAAAATATTATTTCAATGAATAAATTTTAATTCAAAGAAATTTGTTTAAGGTAAGAGAATGTTTTTTTTAAAAGTAAATGGCCAAATAAAATCTCATTTATAATCAAGAAAAAAAATTTAGGCACAATGAGATTTTTGTAGTAATTTTCAAAAAAAAAAGTCTTCGTGAAAAATAAAACTTTTAATTTGCCACAATCATGATATTGAAACTATATGAAATTGTTCACTTTTATTTAAGGATTTAATTTTACAAAAAAAAAGGGAAATTTTATCTTAGTTTTATAAATAAAAAAAGTTGTATTTTAATTTGTAAAAATATTTTAATTTTAATGTGGAGATTAGACCTCACCAGCGCTCCTAGTAAGATCTAATATAGAGCCTTAAGAATATTGAGAAGAATGTATCTGACCGGTGCTCCTATCCTCTCTCAATTTATCCATCATTGGCCATTGAAAATTATTTGATTAATACATTAATTCAAAAACTAAATAAATTAAATCAAAGCATAAGTACAAATACATAATGATATTATTACAGGGGAAGTGATACAAAATAAGATTATTTTATTGGAGATTATTATAATCTCGCCAACGCTCCTGGCAAAACCATAAAATTCCTCCTCACCTCAAGAAAGTCAAGATGTTACCACTATCGCAGCTAATCTTGATTATTCCGTCATCGAAATCTTATCCCATATTTTAAATTTATTTTATACAAATATGAATGACAACAATGAGAATATAATAAATATGAAAAAATTCAAAACATCAATAGAAAGTTGAAGCCTAAATTAACCAATCAAAACAGAACATGAAGCATTCTAAAAACTAAACTCGTAATATACAAATTTTACTTTTTATTTCTTTCCCTTTTTATTTTCGTAGCTTACTTTTTTTATACATTTTGAAAACTACTAGGCCCACCAATTTTATTTTTTGTCAGATTTAATTAAGGTAAACCAACATTAGACCCTGGATCCACTAAACCCACTAAAACTATAAAGCCCAAACCAAATAAAATGACCCAATCTCCTCAAAACCTAACCTGAAAACAAAATGAATTTGGACTATTATTAGTAATAACCGAACTTGGCCCATTTGACCATCTAATAATCACTAAAGAGGACTCAAGCTCAAAATAATAATAAAATAAAAAAACATAACCTCTGCACAACGTGGGTCAACATGAAACCAAATTAAAAATTAAAAACCAAATAACAAAAACAGTAAATATAAGTCAGTTTTGTAAAATGAGAACAGTCAAACAAAAAACATATGAGAATGAGTGAGAGCACAGAGGAACAAAGGAGGCAAACGGTGGCTGCACACCTCGTTGGTGATGGCGGAGACCAGCGGATCTGGAACCTACGTCGGAGTCGATTTGAGGTGCGACTAGGTCACGGACGGTGGACACGGAGAGCAGCGGTCTGGTGGTGCCATCGCGCGGGTCTGGAACTGCAGGTATGTCGGATCTGGGCTTGTGACTTGACGGCGCACGGTGAAGGTGCGGCTCGTACGGTAGGGAAGGAACGCCGGTGACGGTACCGGATCTGGTAAGATCGAGTTCGGCAGCGACGGGTCCGGGTCCTGGAGAGCGACGGCTAGCTCGGCTTAGTGCTGGTTCACGACACTGGCACCAGTTCGAGTAGGGTCGGGACTGGGCATGAATGAGTCGGCGTCTGCCGGGATATGGCTAAGGTTCGTATCTCCAACGGGTTCGAGTAGACCCGAACACGATGATGGGGAGGAGGACTCACGGTGGAGGCACGGTCAGAGTTGCGGTGGAGGAGCTCCGATTTCAGTGGGGAGTTGTCAGAGCCGGCGGTCGGACCCGGTCCTATTGTGTGGCTGGTTGGGAGGCTTGGCTTTGGTCCTACTGTGGTGGGTGGTTTCTGTTTGGGGTGTTTAATGGTGGTGGGAGAAGAGGTTATAGTGAAATGGGGGCTTGTGGGGGTTGTGGGTTTGTGATGGGGAAGATGGGCCGTGGTGGTTACTGAGTTGATTCAGTTGGGATGTATAGTGGTGGAGGTTTGGGACTTGTTTTTTTTTTTATCTCTGTGATTAACCTGTGTTTAAGAATTTCTATATGATTCCCCCTTCTGAATTCTTTCTTTTCCTTATATTGTGCCCGAGATCATTCAAATGCCATAATTTTTCATTTTTTACGTTTTTACGTTTGGAAGGCAGATGATCAAAACTAAATGAGCTTAATGTTTCTGAATGATGATTGGAAAGAAAAATCGTAGGAGTCTTTAATCTAATTCAAAGCAGTTGTTTGATGGCTAGGGTTGCAGCAGCAGGAAGGGAAAGGGTTGAAAATGAAATTGGGTCATGGGTTGACCCAAACAGAACAAAGCTAGTGACTTTTTTTCTTTTTTTTTTTCTTTTTTTTCTCTTTTTTTCTTAAAAGAAATTAAATTAAATAAATAAATAAAACAAAAGCAAAAATAAAAGAAAATGGACAAAATTTGGTATCAATATGTCACATATATCTTTCCTAATGGCAATAGCTCTGGAAGTAGGGAAGAATTTCTCTAGGAACAATCTCTTCATACTATCCCAACTTGTCACAGTGCCAAGTGGAAGGTAGTAGAGCTAGTCCTTGGGTGCATCAGCAAGGGAGAATGGAAATGCTCTAAGCTTGATGTGTTCTTCAAGAATGCCTTGTGGTTTTATGGTGGAGCACACCACATGGAACTCCTTCAAGTCCTTATAAGGGTCTTCACCTGCAAGTCCATGGGACTTTGGCAGTAAGTGTATCAATCCATATTTTAATTCAAAATTGACATTTAAATCTGGATATTGAATGCATAAGGGTTGGTAATTCACATCAGGTACAACTAGTTCCTTAAGAGTCCTATTATGCATATTATCAGCCATGGTTACAGTGTTATTTATATTCTCAGGCTGAGTTTCAAATGGTTGTAGTGTTACTTATATTCTTAGGTTTAGTTTTAGTTTCAATGTCAATTTCAATTTCAGAAACTATCCTTTCACTAAGCCTACGAGCTCTATTAAGTGTATACAAGGTCCTCTCAATATCAGGGTCAATGTCAAGCAAATGATTACTAGAAGACCTAGTCATACAACATGCAAAACTGCATAAACAAATGGACTACACAACACAAAAATTCTACCAACATAACACTGGTTACCCTATCTACACAATTTTAAAAATTATGGGACCACCATAGGGTGAAAACTACTAAAAAATGGTACCTAAAAATGCAATAAAAAATCTTCAAAAATTAGAAAAGTGGTCTAAACAATGAAATTTGGTCGAGATGGGGTAGACCTCATCGCAATGTAGTTAGCCTTATAGAACACACCATTTTTCTTTAACTGACTAATTTTCATACTAATATGAGATGGTTTGTTTGTATACAATTCTAAAAAAAAAAAGAAGCCTAATTCCACTTCCAAACCAAAATACAGCTTAATCAGATATGGTTTGGGTCATACACTTGTTCTTGTACTTGGAGACCATAATTGAGCTGAAAACTACTTGAAACAAGGGAAAACAAGAGTTAATGAAGGGTTAGTAGCTAATTTTACTCCTAATTAGATTGATTAAACTTAGAATGATGCCACTTTAAACAAGGAGTGTGGGCCATACTCTTGTTCTTGTATTTGGATACCACAATTGAGCTGAAAACTACTTTAAAGAAGGGGAAATAGGGTTAGTGATAGGTTAGTAGCTAACTTTACTCCTAATCAGATTGATTAAACTCAGAATGATCCCCGACAATGGCACCAAAATTTGATAGCTGTTGAGACTAACAAATTATATCAATTTGTAAGCAGATTCATCAAGTTACTTATAGTATAAGGCACAACCAGGTCGAGCTCTTGGATCACTCTAATTAAGTAATCAAATTAAGAAGTTAACAAAGGGGACAAAAGTTATAGAATTAATTAAACAAAAGTAAATAAAAACTGCAAACAGAATTAAGTAAACAACTAATCCAAGGAAATTAACTAATCTTGAGTTTAATCTATCCTTGATCACCATGAATTCATTCAATTCTAACCAAGTTCTTGGCTTTAGATCATATCAAGAAATCTTAAGATGATTAATGAATTCTCTACTAGATAAGCATCTAGTATTTAATTAATCAAGGTTAAATGAATTAAGTACTCATCTATTCCTAAATTAACCTAAAACCTAGAATTCAACCAAGCTTAACAATCTATCAAACACTTTTGATGCACTGTTTAGTTTCTGTAATCCTCATTAAACATGTGGTAATTATGCAATTATCACATCAACATCCAAATCAAATTAAGTAATTCAATCCAGATTTAACAAAATCAAAAGAGGTAAAAGAGAAACTTGATTAACAATTAAATGTAAAACAAATCAAAACATTTTAGAATTAAACATCAAGATTGTTAATCCCTAGGATTGATTAAAAGGTTCTAGCCCTCCATGGATGAGAGGTAAGAGAAATAGAAAAGAAGGAAACCTAGAGAGAAGGGAGAGGAAGAGAGATGAAGAGAGAAAGTGCAAGCAAAAACGGCTAAGAGAAAATTAGGCTTGGGTTTAGGGTTACTGCTACTACTTAAATAACTATCTCTAAAGTTAAAAATTTAAGTTTGCCCCTAGCTTAAGGTTAATCCTCTTTCTCTTAGCTTTAATTGGACACATAATTTGTCTAATTTGGACTTAGGATGAGAAAATTATGCTCAAAATATTCTTAACAGCTCTCTAAACCCATTAGCTGATTTCAAAGGATGAGAACACCATCAAAACGTCATAATTTTGATAAGTGGTCTTCATAAAAGTTGAACATTTATGTCTCAGCTTTCCAATGGCCCTAGTATCAGCTCCATATGGCTCCTAAAACCCAAATTATGGCTCAATCTCTGCATTTTGTCCAAGTTACAATGACAATATCTCTGTTATGACTTCTAGGCCCAATATGACCCACTAGACATCCAATTCAGCCTTCAAGATCTTTATCAAAATTGTAGAACTTTCTCTCATGGCCCAATCTCTACATATTGTCTAGGTTCCAGCAACAACATCTCTGTTCTGACTTCCAGGCCCAATTTGACCCACTAGACATTTGATTCAGCCTTCAAGATCTCTATCAAAGTTGTAGAGCTTTCCTTAGCTTTCCTACAAGGTAAAATTAATAATTTTTGGATGTTTAGAACTCAAGTTATGCCCAAAATATAGAAACAGTGTAAAATTTCCAATAATGCTAAAAAATACAATTAAACTCAATTTGAACCCAAACTTATAAAGTGTGGCTAAGACCAATCAATTAAGCACATAAGAGGTCTAAAAGACTAAATATGAGAGTTAACTAATATATGAAAATTGTGTTTATTAAAAGGTTACTCCTACATTCTTCAAGCCAAATGGCATAACTCTGTAAGAATAGCTTCCTATTTCAGTTATGAATATAATTTTTTCTTCATCCTCCAGGTGCATAGGGATTTCGTTAAATCTGAAATAGGAGTCCATGAAGGAGAGAAGTCAAAACCTGAATGAATTGTCAACCAGCTTATATATGTTGGGAAGCAAGTAAGGGTCTTTAGGACATGCCTTATTCAAATCTATGTAGTCGACACACATATGCCACTTCTTGTTGGCCTTCTTCACTAGGATCACATTGGATAACCAAAGTATATAGGAAACTTCCCTAATAAACCCAGTACCCAAGATTTCCTTCACTTGTTTCTATATTACCTCCTGGCTTTTTGGTCTGATTTTCCTTTTTCCATTGTGCAACCGACTTGGCATATTTCTTAATAGAAAGTTAGTGATAAATAAACCTGGGGTCCAATCCCGGCATATCGAACGATGTCCAAGTGAATAGGCCTTTGTTTCTCTTGAGGAATGCTACTAACTGGGATTTTTCTTCTTGATTCAGTTACCCTTCAATTTTAATGACTTGATTTAGCTTGACACTAAATTGAAGGGGCTTAAGTTCTCCTTCTAGTTGAGGACAGGTATTATGGATCTCTTCACGTACATCTAATTTAGTCAAAAGGATGTTGACGAAGTCCATAGTGACTAAACCAGATTTATCATGCTAGTCTATTTTCTTAAGTCCCTTGGTAATCTTTGAGATCTTATTATAGCACTTTTGAGTCATTGCTTGGTCTCCTTTGACCATGACTGTCTTGTCATGTTGGTCAAGGAACTTCATAGTTAAATGCAGGGTGGATATCACAGCCCCAAAGGCATTGAGGGATGGGCTACCTAGGATCACGTTGTAGGCGGAAGGGTAATCTACTACGAGAACATGACCTTAAGTGTTTTAAACAGAGGGTCCTTACCCAAGGTCAAGTAAGTCTCAACATACCCTACTAGGGTGATTTTGTCTCCAATGAAACCAATCAACTCACCGATGTAAAGGATCATATCCTTCTTTGAAAGTCCTAGCTTTTTGAATAGATCTAAGAACATAATGTCTACCGAGCTCCCTTGATAAACAAATATACGTCAAACCTCAGCATTAGTGATTATCCAAGATATCACCATGGGGTCATCATGGTCCAGAATGGTATTTCTATAGTCTTCTTCAGAAAAGAAAATTAGTGGGGCCTTCTGCAATCCGCTCCCTGTCTTAGAAATTGGATGGGAGGCCACCCCCTACATAGCCTAAAGGACTTTTTCCTTACATTGTTAGACTTGTCGCCATCTGCAAAGTAGCTAGATATTGTGTTGATCATCAAGGTTACTTCCGTATTACAGCAATCATTATTCTGGGTGGGTGAATCCTAGGGTTGTGCCCTATCTTGATGTTGGGCATTATACTAGGATAAGCCGTCCCTTCGATTTTCATTCCTCGCCAATGACTATCTTCTTTGATACAGGGATGGGCTTCTTCAAGGACTATAACTCCTCTTCCTATAATTTTTGTTTCCCCTCTGGTTCTTATTCTAGGACTGGCGTACATATCGACCCAAGTAGCCATCTCGGATTAGGGATTCAATCACGTCCTAAAGGTGGACACAGTCCTCAGTAGTGTGCCTGTATCCTTCATGGAATATATAATGCTTTGACTTGTCTTTCTGGGCGTGTTTCCTTACAGAGGAGGCTTTTGGATGTCTCTAAACTCTGTGTCCATCACCTCTTACTAGATTTGAGCCTGGGTGCATTAAGGGTGGTGTAGTCTTGGTACCTCCTCTTTGGTGGTGGTTTGGAGTTCCAAGGTTATAAAAGAGCTTACATTGAATTCGGTTTTGCTTCCTCGCCTTTGTCAACATGCTTTCTAGTGTGGATAACGTCTTCAGCGTTAATATATTTGTTTGTTCTCGGCCTGAACTTGTCCATTGTTCAAAGTTCTTTCTTGGCGAGGGATGTGAAGAATGGACTAGAACGGAGACCATCCCTTGTGTAATGTAGGGCTAGCCTTTCATCCCAATGATGGATATTCAAGCATTCCTTGTTAAACTGGGCTATATAATCCCTGAGTGATTCTTCTTTTCCTTGTTTAATATGAGAAAGGCATGAAATGGATTTTAGCTATAACTTACTAGTGGTAAAGTACAGTAGAAATATTGAGGACAAGCATTCCTAATTGTCCACAGACTTTGGAGTCAGGATCGTAAACCATCTCAAGGTAGCTTTCTTAAGGGAGAGAGGGAAAACCCGACACATGAGTGAATCATCGCCACTAGCAAACAGCATGGCTGAGACATAAGCATCCAAATGCTCTTAGGGATCCAAGGTCCCATTATAGGCTTCAATATTGGCAAGATATTTGAAGCGCATAAGGATCTTGTAGTCCATCAAATAGTTTTAAAAAAGGCTAGTTCTGTTGAACCACCATTCTCCATTGTCTAGGCTCCTACTCCCTTGGATTTTCTCTTTCTTGGTTTCCAACCCTACGTCTAAGTTCTATTATCTTGGAGTTTTCAAGATCATAATCCCCGTCATGTGTTGGTCCCATTCTAATGTTATGATTTCTATGTAGAACCCAGTTCTTGTCTTCTCTTTCCTCATGGACAGATCTCTCTAGTTCATGAATGCATTCATCCTAAAGGTGAATCAAGGAGATCAATTCTCTGTGTGACAATCCAGCATAGATTGACTCCTCCTATTGAGATTGGCCACCCTCGTTGTTTACTCTCGTGCCTAGGCACTGTAAAGCCAAAACACGAGACCTGGACTCTCCTAAAGGGTTCGCGTGATTTGAGTCACTGAGTAATCAAAATGCGCCGCGACGGAGGGGAACAGTTCTCGCTAGAAAAAGAAGCCTCTTCTCCATCGCGCTTAGGTTATGGTTAGGCAGTAATTGGATCTTGAGTAGCTGTGGAGCCACGATAGTGGCTGTGGTTGGCTGGTTTAGTGCAGCGGAGGTGAGGTTTTGTCTGGTGGTTGCCACAGTTGAGGTGGTGGAATTTGAAGTTTATCATTCCCATAGATGGCGTCAATGTTCTAAATGGGTTTTAGAGGATCACTTTGATGAGGGTGATGTGGGTGGTTTCCTTCATAGCAAGGTGGCAACAACGGTGGTGCGAGTGGTGGGTACCTACAAAAGGCGTTCTGACGCTCAAGTTAGACTGTGCAGTAGATGGATAGTATTTAGAGGTTCATATTCATGCCTTGATGACTTTGTCTAGCATTTATAGGTGAATGTTGCTTAAGGATTAAGTTGGATAGGAGGGGAATCACCTTTGAAATTAACATTTAATGGATAATAAATGTCATTAATGAGGATCCCTACAAAATAGGAATTGGTTAGAGAGATTGCCTCCTTTAACCATAATTCCTATAAATGGGGGCTTTGGGAGGAATTTCCTTCTTGTCTATTGAATGCAATTATGACTTCTGTTGCCTATGCTGTTAGCTGAGATCCGTCCTAGACGAGCTGGGTTACTATTACTTGTTCCATCTCGAAGCCCGGTCTAGATTAGATTTATACATGGCCTAAGTGTTTCTAAAATTTTAAGAGAGTTTTGGTTAAAATTTAAGAGAAAAGTTATCAACATATAATTAAGATTGAGTTAGAAAATCATTAATAAATTTAATAAAAAAGACTAAGAGTGAAAATTATATAAGTTTCTATTTTGGAAAAAAAAAGTCACTTAATAGTGTTAAATTAATTCAATGTTATATGCTTGCATGTACTGATGCACATGCCACCAACCTGCCAAGTGCATTCAGTATATACTAATTTTGGGAAAAATTAAAAAAAAAAAGACATACAAGTTCGAGTTTCAATTCGACTATTAGGAGCAATATCACCAAGTGCTAATGCACGTTCTTACTAAATCTTATATCTTACCCTACCCTTAGAACAAGAGAACTTCCCATCACTTAAACATTTAAAATAAAAAAACAAAAAATAACTACTCTTTAAAAAAATTACCTCATAATCCAAAATAAAAAAAAATATTTAATAATTTGGCTTCATCAATTTGATAAATTAAAAAGTAATTGACATGTTCCAAATACCACACTCTAGCAAGGAAGAAAACAAATAAATGTTATAAGGCTAAAACCCTATTCACATGTCTTATGTTTTACGAAAGTTTTTAATTTAGTTCCAAAATTTTTTTTGGTCATATTTACGTCCTAAACATTACTTTTTTTATTTTAATGTCGTCTTTCCGCTTGACGCTGTCCAAATTGTTAACAACGAAGGTTAACGTGGATCCCATGTGGCCTATTTTCCCACGTGGATCTCATGTACTTATTTTGAGACCAAATCAAAACTTTAATGAAATGTGAAGAGCATAAATAAAGTTTTAACCTAACCTAAACATGTCAACTTCTTCTCCAAATTCATATTCTTCCCCAAATCTTAGAGTTGTAGAGCCATCACCATCCACCCCTGCAATTTTACTCTAAATACAATCGTCAAACTAAACCACCACCATCTAGACAACCAAGTTTCTCTCCCTGCCATCACAAAAATGCACAACCTAGTCACCATTCTTCCACCCAAGTCAATTGCCCTCTGTTCCACATGCTTCAAGCCAAAACAGTGACTTTCGTAGTCCTCAAAGCCAAACGAAGTCACCCAAGTTACTATCCCCCATCATCCCTACCCCTCCTTCGACCACCATAGCTCACTGTGCTACCCTAACCCCTGTTTGGCACCAAACTCAACCAAAGCAACCGTATAAGACCTCTGTAATTCCAATATGCCAAAGACCACTGCACCTCCACCATGGCTAGATCTCCCACCGTTCCTCCATGCAAACCCATTACCATAATAATTGTCCAACCACAAAGACCCAAATGCCCCGCCATTGTCTACTAACACTACAAAAGCATACAATATTAGCAGTGACAAATTTACAGCAAATAGGGCGTTGTTGCTTTTAAGCATCATTTTGAACTGATATCAAGGCGGTAATAAAATGTGATGGGTTTTTGATAGCAACATGGGCCTTACTTCTAAAAAGTGTAAAAGTGGCTACAATATCCTAAAACTAAATGCGCCAACATCTCTCTCCTTTTTTTTTTTACTTTCGCTAACGTGCACCAAGATGAACCACCTGCTTGCATGACCTTTTTGGCCATATCTTCCAGCTCCCTCACTTTCTTCCTTGTTTCTCTCCCTTTCTGTCCTTCCATCAGCTCCCTCTCACGGAACCATTGCACATCTCCACCTCCAACCAACAGCAACACAAGCCTTGCTTCTAAAACGTGTAAAAATGGCTATAATATCCTAAAACTAAATGCGCCAACATCTCCCTCCTTTTTTTTTTTTTACTTTCACTCCAAAAATAAAAAAAAAGTCACACAATATAATCAATTACAGAAAGGAAAATTCCTAATTTCTTTGTTAACAAAAATTCCAAATTTCTTTGAAGACTACCATGAGTTAGTACAATCCTCTCGTCGGGCTTCCAACACCGCAAAGTCTGTTGTCTCCGATGTGTGGTTAGGTCCATCGTCCCCAGACATTGAAGATTTGTTAGTGGGTTTAATGAGAATCTGAAGTGGTGTCGTCTTCATTTTAGGTGAGCTTTTATTTCTCTTGCAACTTTAATGGCATGCTCTTTCTATTTCTCTCTCTATATATAGTTTTTCCTTCTACCGAATGGATCTTGCAACTCTAATGGATGCTGCATTATTGGAAACTCTCCTTGTTTGCAAACAAAATGAGATCAATGTTGTGTCTGATTTAGGGATTTGGTGAATATGGTATATGATATTCCTATAAAATCTGTTAATAACTCAATAAATGGTGAATTAACTTAGAAAATAGGCAACTTAGACTTAGAAACTTTAGTTACTAACTTCTGTGACTGATGCTGAGATTAAGAAGTGACTGATGCAAAGATTACGAAAAATGTAATGCATGATTGTTGTGTTGTTTGAAGTTTCTCTCAGGTTAATCACAAACCTGTTTTGCTAATGATGTAATTTTCTGGCTTTTTATTGTTACTTCTCTGTGTCCCTAACTTAGCTTTTGTATTATCTTTACATCTTTTGTGGTGTGCTTCTTTGAATTTGTTCTCTATCTACAAGAATTAAGAAAAATTCCTCTACAATGTAAATTTGCTGTGGTGGCCTAATGCATGAGAGGGGACTCCTTGGGTAGTCTTAGGGAGGAGCTTGTTGCACTCCATTTTCTTCTATTACTAGTTCTTCACCTCTGATTCTCTCAAATCTCATCAATGAAGATTGCTTCCTTCTTCACTAGGGCTTTTTTTTAATATCAATGAAAATTCATAGCTTATTAATGAAGGTTGTTACCAATTTCTTTTTTTAAAATCTATCTGCTATTTCTATTTTTGTCTTTTTGTTCCCTACTCTTGTTCTTGTATCTTGTGCATCAATGTAGTAATATTCATCTATATATAAGTTATTGTCCTATCAATTGGATTGGGGGTATTGCACACATCCTTAGCAATAATCTTTTTCACTTTTTACCTGAAATGTTCCATTGGTTACTGTTATTTGATATGGTTAAATATTGTGCAAGCCAATGCCAAGGCGAAGTTTGATGAAACTGTTGAAGCACATGTAGGATTGGGTATTGATCCAAAGTGAACAAAAGTGGTATATGTCAATATATTTTAGTTTTTTATTTTATTTTCCTTTTCCCTATTTTGCATGTGTTTGTTTGTGTGTGTACTTGAGTGATTCTTTAAATACTGTATAAATTTTAAATTTGACATATTGACTTAAGCTTGGTAGGTTTGATATGTTCAAGAAGTTGTATACTATCAGTGGTACTCTCAAAACTTGGGATACATATTCTCTTTGAAGATTAATACCCAATAGTTCTTTTTCTACTTACTAAACACATAAGTTTCCATCTATATAATTGCCATGTCTTAGAAAACTTTGCCCTGTCTACAAGGACTCTAGATGTAGTAATTAATAGTTGCATCATGCATGAATGAATTTTTCATTTCAAATCAAAATAAAAAAAATGTTCTTCTCAGTCAATTTAGTGAAATAGGATTGAAATGAAAAAAATCCTCACCTGATCTGCAATATATATATATATATATATGTATATATGTATATATTATGATTAAGGAAGAGTTTCATGATTCTTCCGGGCAAGAAAAGGTAGGGGTCATTCAACTATAATCGTTTGTTGAAGTTTAATCGAATAGCAAGAGTGTCGTACAGTGAAGTTAAGAATATAAGTCATTCAACTAACCTTTTATTGTTTCTTGATGTTTCGTACAAATTGTTCCAATTGTCCTTCATAACTTTAGGCAATCTGTGGTGGAGATACTCACACATAACACACTTGTATTCTTACTTTGGGGGCGAAATGTGAATGTGAACAATACTGTCATTTCCTAAAAGGATAAGATTGTGTATTACTATATTTTATAAGCAAGGCATAGCATATATAATAGGTTTACCTTAAAGAGAATGTAATAAGGAAATTGAGTTGGGTAATTAATTAAGTATAATAGTTTTAGTTTGGACTTGGGAAGTTAAAGAAAAAACAACTCCTAGAAGCTTTAACATTTTGATTTAAGAAGAAAATTTTGAAGAAAAAAAAAGAGAAAGAGATCTAGTGGGAGCAGAAGAAAGTGGTCTTGAATGTTTTTCAGATGAGCTTCCATGCTAGCCAGTGAATAGAGAGATGAATAAATAAATCCTAGATTATGGTGAAAATGTAAGCAAATGCTAGTAATCTTTGCAGCATGGAATTTAATTCTCGATAATGCCTTAGTAATATGATGGACCTGATTCTAATCAATCCTTAATTCATGTTATTCAAAGTTTACACTATTGTTCTCACACTAGCCAAGGCCAGCAGACTCTTCGGCTCCTTTCGCCATTGCTGAGGTCAATTAGTGAACAACATGTATATCATTAAATGTCCCATAATACTATTAATAGATAATTGTAGGGCCCTCCCCTCCTCCTCATATTCCTCCAAAATCCCTTATTCCCCTTGTATTGGCTTTGTGGTACAGATAGAATTACATCAGTTCCTCCTAAGGCATAATATGTTCAACAACTATGCATATTAAGTTTTTTAAACACTTGTTTCTCTAACATTTTCTATATAATATAAACTAATTATTAATAGTATACATGATCAATTACTAACTAATATAAAGACCAGAGTGAATCAAGAAAATAATTGATAAAATATTGAGAACTCAAATTATCCCACACCTGACTAGTGAAGAAGAAAATCCCAATCCAGAATCTATCCCACAGCAGATTATTGGGACTGGTTGCTTTTTGTCCTGCAATTATCCTATAAATTCACATTATTGTATTGTATCATAGTGGTTGTGGCTATGGCTTGTGAGAAATAGATTCTATCTTTAATGCTTATGGTCTTGCTTGGAATGCATGAAAGGGGACTTCTTGGGTAGTGTCTTGGGGAGGAGCTTGCTGCACTCCATTTTCTTCTGTTACCAATTCTCCACCTCTGATTCTCTCAAATAATCTCATCAATGAAGATTGCTTCCTTCTTCAACAGGGCTTTTTTTAATATCAATGAAAATCCATAACTCATTAATGAAGGTTGTTACCAATTTTTTTTAAAACCCATCTGCTATTTCTATTTTTGTCTTTTTTTCCCCTGCTCTTGTTCTTGTATCTTGTGTATCAATGTAGTAATATTCATCTATATATAAGTTTTAGTCCTATCAATTGAATTGGGGGTACTGCACACATCCTTAGCAATAATCTTTTTTTACTTTTTACTTGAAATGTTCCATTGCTTACTGTTATTTTTCACTTAGCAATAATCTAACATTGGTATAATCCATAGTAAAGTATTTTGAATGGTCATCCCCTTCCATCCATTCTTGCCTTATCCCCCTACTGCTAAGCACCATGTTTTGCTTTCTATGGTATTGCTTCCTAGTAAAAGTTGCATAATTTGATAAACATGTTGAATTAATGAATCTTGTATTTTAAATTGGCATAATATGATTGCATTGAAATCGAATAAAAAATATAATGCATATATAAATACAATGTGTTGTTGTTTGGATTTAATATATAGGATATTTTATTTGTATCACTTCTTATTATTTAGTCACAATTATAAAATGTAAAAGCATTATTGCTTTTTGGGAGATATATGTCAAAAGGTTGGTCACTTTAATGATGGAAGAATATATGCATATATATATATCTGTGTGTGTGTGTATGTGTGTGTATTGACTCCAGATGTGTGAAGCTTTGTGTTTTTTAAACTCTGAAAGTATCAAAGGAAATCTTGATCATAACAACTAAAAAGAAGAAGGCATAAACACATGAACAGGTAACGAAGAGGAGTAAAGTGAGGTTTAAGTGAAGGTATATATCCCATAATATGTGACTATAGGCTATACCTTTTCTTTCTATTTAGTATAGAAAATCAACACCAGGAATCCTATGTTATATGTGCATATATGACATATGTTCATGTCAAAGACTGAAATACTGAATATTGATAAGAAGGACCAGGTGATGATTGACTTAGAGAAGAAGAAGTTCTCTCTTAGTACTTAGTAGTTAGTGGATGGAAACATCTATAGCAGTGATAGAACACATCAAAAAAGAAAGAGAAGGGGGGAGGGGGCTAACATCAATTTGTGCTACCCTTTTCACTACTTTCTACTTACTAAACAAATAGGTTTCTATCTATATAATTGCCATGTGCTAGAAAACTTTGCCCTATCTACAAGGACTTTGAATTATCTCACCTCAAATCACCTATCCTATATCTTTATATATGCTTTGAATTGTTAGTTAGAGAAAGAGGTCTTATTGTTTGATATATTCAGCAAACATGGAACATCTCTATGCTCTTTTCAGAAACTGCTTAATAGCATTAGCTTTGCTTAGGACCTTTATCTTTTTATGGATTGCTTAGGATATGTTTTTGATAAATATCTAATGATATCTTTGACTGACATAGCCTTTTTAAATGCTCTAAGCATTGCATGCTTTGAATTTATTATTATTATTATTATTATTATTATTATTATTATTATTATTATTATTATTATTATTATTATTATTATTATTATTAATTATTAATTATTATTATTATTATTATTATGTTGAATGCATTATTTCGAGAAAAATTTCTCCCAAGATTGCGATCAGATATGATCCACAAAATTCATTGCTGAAGATTCATGATTGAAAATTCAGAGGCCTTTCTTTTTTTTTTCCCTTTTTACACCTTGCTCTAAATATTGGCTGTAACTTACATACATTGTTATAGAATGATAAACAATGTTTTCTTTTATTTGGATATATTCATCTTTCCAACAACATAAAAGAATAAATTAATACTTTGTACCTATTTTTTTCAGCCACTCATTCTTGTAGTTAAGGCAAATAGAACTCTTCACTTTCTGTCAATTATTAAGAGAGGTTGTCCCTAACAATTTCATGTTATCTTGCTTGATTGACAATTGTTTAACCAGTTTAAAACCAATTAAAACTAATCAAACATACTAAGTTTAGTAAAGTTTGAAGGGATATGATTGATGCTTTAAACAAAGTTTACTAACTCATAATCTTGTTTAGCTTCAGTCTTTTAGTTTTAGATTTGGCATTATTCAATTCATTTCAAGTGGTTTATTTAGTTTCATTCCACAAAAGAATCTTCACCCTAAAAAGGATAAGGAGAGGTTAGAAAAACTTGTAACTGCATAAATCAGATTTTTGGGTTCTTAAAGATGAATGGATTTATAAATTATATTATGAAACTTGAAGCCTTGGTTTTTTTAACAATATTACTGTAAGAACTATTGGATTTGGTTTACTTTATTACTACATATCCTTTGTTATTTGTTTACTTGTTAACCTATTTCTTGGTATTTTTTGAAAGGGCTAAAACTGTGAAGACAGGGAGCAATAAAGTCCTACAAGTAGTCAGAGCATAATATTGACAACAACCCAACAAAGGTTTCTATATTTCTAACTTTATCTGGGTGATTTGAGTCTTTATCTCTATGTGTGATTTAGAAAATTACACATATTTCAGAATTAAAATATACATTTCTACATTTTGCTTTTTCAAAAAAAATAGATGACTACTACAATCTTCATCCCTTTGAATTAAATTACCCTTGGATTGTTCAATTCTATGAATGCGTAAGCAAGCTTGTTCTTTGTTCTTATCTTTCAATTAAGGCACTATGTTGTGTTTTTTGAAATCATGAAATCAAAGCTTTGGAAGTCTTGCATGTTATTTGTGCTTCCCCCTCTTGTGAAATCATGATAATAAAGCCTTTGGAAGTCTTTGTGTTCTTATGGTAGTGCTTTTATATAGAAGAAAAGATTAGTGTAGTAGAATATTATAAGATGACATAAAAGTTTTTTTATAACACGGGGAAAGTCACAATGGAAGAAGAGATGAACAATAAGAGTTGGATGTTCATAAGAGATAGGCAGTTACCAGAATATTTAAGAGGAGTGGATGAGTTTCTTAATATGGCCATTTTAGTTGTAGACAAGGAGGGTAACATTGAGTGTGCTTGTTGTATATGTAACAATCGCCTAAACAAGTTAAGGGAAGAAGTAAAATGGGCATTTACTTAGATGGGGAATAGAGCCAAGCTATATAAAGTGGGAATTTTGTGGAGAATGTTCTTCTGATGATGAAAACATAAGTGACTGCAATGATCAAATAATTGATGAAATAAATTTTATGATGGTTATGTATATTCAATGTTACATGACATATTTAGATGCAATAATGCTGATAACATGAACAATGAGTTTTATGATACAAAATCTAGTCATGAATTTGAGGAGCCAAATGAGGTGGCTAAGAGGTTTTATAGATTGTTAAAAGAAGCAGAACAAAAGTTATATCTAGGTTGCATTAAGTTTACAAATGAAATGTCATGTATTGTCTGACTTTTCCAAATGAAATGTTTGAATGGATGGAGTAATACTTCATTTGATTCACTGTTGAATCTACTTAAGGAAATTCTTCCAGAGGACAATGTATTTCTTGAATCATTTTATGGGGCAAAAAAAATGTTAAAGATCTTGGGCTTCATTATGAAAAGATAGATACGTGCATTAATGATTGCATACTATATAGAGATAAATATTCTAATCTTGACAAGTGTCCTACATGTGGGAAAAGAATATGGAAAACAAGTACCAAAAATGACTTTGATGAATATGCTCCCAATAATTCAGAAAGACAAAAAAAGAAAAAAAAAACCTATTCCACGAAAAATCTTTCAATATTTTCCTTTGAAAGATAGGTTGCAAAGGTTTTATATGTCTCCCAATATAGCTAAGCTTATGAGGTGGCACAATGACAAGAGAGTTGATGATGGAGTATTAAGGCACCCTACATATTCAATGGTTCAGAAGCATTTTGATAGGGAACACCCATTCTTTAAATCTGATTCATGAAATGTTAGACTTGGTCTAGTAGCTGATGGGTTTAACCCTTTTGGTAATATGAGTACTGCATATAGCATATGGTCTGTTATTCTCATTCCATATAATTTGCCTCCATGGTATTGCATGAAATAATCTTTTTCCATATTGTCCATGATAATCCCTGGTCCAAAGGGGCGTGGAAATAATATTGATGTATATTTTTCACCATTGATTGAAGAATTAAATGACTTGTGGAGTGCTAGAATTAACACTTATAATGCATCGAAGAAACATAATTTTAAGTTGCATGCAGCTTTGTTATGAACCATTAATGACTTCCCTGCATATGCTATGTTATATGGGTGGAGTACAAAAGGAAAACTAGCATGCCCATGTTATCATTCAAATACTCACTCTCACAGTTTAAAACACAATAAAAAGTATTGTCATATGGGTCATCATAGGTTCTTACCTTCTAACAATTCTTGGCGTAAAAATAAAACTTCCTTTGATAATACTATGGAAAGTAGGCCTGCACCAAAACCTCTCTCTAGAGATGATGTGCTTGTGTAATATGAGACATTTTCACAAGTAATGTTTAGTGATAGTAAAAGGAAAAGAAAGAGAAATACTATGTGCATCATAATTGGAAAAAGCAAAGTATTTTCTGTAATTTGCTATATTGGAGAACACTTTTGTTGAGACATAACTTAGATGTTATGCACATTGAAAAAAATATATCGAATAGTGTGTTAGGAACATTATTGGATATCAAAGGCAAAACAAAAGATTTCTTCAATTATCGATTAGATCTTAAAGTTATAAGAATTAAAGCAGCACTTCAGGCTACAAAAAATGGTGATAAATATGTACTTCCTCTAGCTAGATTTACCTTGTCACATGAAGAAAAGTCTCAATTTTGCTAGCGAACTAAGCATGTTGAGTTTCCTGATTCCTATGCCCCCAACATAGCTCGCTGTGTCAATATTAAGGAATGCAAAATTATGGCACTGAAAAGCCATGATCATCATGTCTTGTTTGAGTGAGTTTTGCCACTTGTCATGAAGGATCTAATGCTAAAAGATGCAAGTGATCCATTGATTCAATTATCTTTATTTCAGCTATTTTTGTTCCACATAATTAAAAGTTGATGACTTAGACCAACTACAAAGCAACATTGCAGTAACTCTTTGTAAGCTAGACAAAATATTTCCACCAGTATTTTTTGATATCATGGTTCATTTGCCAATTCATCTAGCTAATGAGGCAAAGATTGGTGGTCCAGTGCAATATCGTTGGATATATTTTGTTGAAAGGTAAAACTTAATTTGAATAATATTTCCTAGAATTTCATTATTTTTTGTTTATATATATATATATATTAATTAAGTTTATTGTTATACTTGTCAGGATTTTACACACAGAAAAGCATTATGTGCATAATAAAGCCCATCCTAAGGGCTCCATTGTTGAGGGCTATATCTTAGAAGAAGCCATGATACTTTGTGAATGATATTTGAATGATATAGATACAAAGTTAACTCGAGTAGATCGTAATTCTTACTCTTGTCTTGATAATGCTCATGGCTGCTTGTCTGTGTTTGATAAAAATGGTAGAGCATTAGGTGGTAAAGAGTGGATAAGTTTGGACTTGAATGAATTTAAAATGGCCCATTTTTATATACTTGAAAATTGTGAGGAAGTTAGACTATGGATTAAGTAAGATATGTAACATTTTTTTTCATTTATCTTTGTTACATTTCCCTGCTAGTATGGTGTCCTAACTTGTTTGAGTTTTCTTTTACATTAAAATGTTCTAGGGAACATAAAGAAGTACTTAAGAGAGAAAATAATGTAAACATAGAAAGAAGACATAATGAGGAATTCATTTCTTGGTTTGAAAAGGAGGTACATGTTGTTTAAAATTCTATTATCATTTTACAAAAAGTTGAAATAATATGGACATATTCTGACTTTGAATATCTAGATTATAATTTATACAGGTGGTACATTTACATGTTGATAAAGATTTTCAAGTGACTTCACAATTGCTAGCATTAGCTAGAGGACCAGATTGTTGTGTTTTCTCTTATAAAGGATACATTCTTAATGGTTTCATATTTCGCACAAAAGAGAGTGAAAATAATTTGAAAACTCAAAACAATGGGATAATAGTTAAGAGTCATGAACTCAGTGAGAATCTTGAGTACAATGGTGTAATACAAAAGATATATGAGATAGGATATGTGGGAAGGAATTCAATAATATTATTCAAGTGTGATTAGTTTAAGATTCCACCTCAAGGTAAAAGCCAAAGTAGAGGCTATAAAAAGGATGTCAATGGGTTTATAAGTGTAGATGTGACAAGATTACACTTCAAAAATGACCCATTTGTCTTAGCAGCTCAAGCTAAATCTGTTTATTATGTTCAACTTAGTTCAAATGCAAATTGGCATACAATAATTAAAGTAAGGCCAAGAGGTGCCTTTAACATACTAGATGGTGTTGATAGTAATGATCATGAGTCAAAACCTTACCAACTTAATGAATTACCTGAGATGTGGATTGACTTGACTCGATATCATACTCATTGTGATAATGACATTCTTAAAAGGGATGATATTGCTGGAGTTAGCATTGATGAAGCTATCCTAATTGAAGAAGAGGAAGAGATTGTTTATGCATCCACGACAGATTCTGAAATTGAAGATTTTGACTCTAGTTATTCAAATGGAGACACATCCAATAGTGAAGAACTTGAGGATGATGATTGGCAGTAGTTTAGGAATATTATTGTGCACATTTTGTTTAATATTTTGTAGCCATTGTTGAAATGCAATCAATATTCTCCTTTGATTTTTTTTAAGGCAATTTTTTTGTAGTTGATATACTATTCAGCTTTAAAGTTAGTAGAGTATCTTTATCATACTATTCTTGTTAGTCTTCACTAGTGATTTAAAATGCTCAACATTTAGTATTATCAATAGGTACTTTACTTGTTTCTAATTTTTAGCTTATCAATATGACTAATACAAACCAAGTTTCAAAAGGGGGTGATTCACAAGGGATATCTAGCAATTCAAGAACTCAAGCTACAGGTATATTTAGATTTTACTTCTATTAAGCTAAAGTATGTAATGTTGCCTTTCAAACACTAGAAATTATATCATTGTTTAAGTATATATATATATATGTTACAGCATCTTTGAAAGCTAAAAGAGGGCCAACTAGAGGCTTGAGAGTTCAGAAAAAATGTCGAGCAAGCTCTGATGGAAAATTAGATGCCATTATCCCTCCAGACAAGAACGTTGCAGTAGGTGAAGGTGCTAATGACTTTGTGACTTCTCTTTTAGTCATAGTCCATCAACATGCCTTACAAAATGTAGAAACATGGAAGGACATTCCAGATATTGTCAAGGAAAGAATAGTGACGAATATGCTGGTATAAATGCTAGAGTTTCAAGATTTTCTAACATTTAGAATTATGCTTTAACATACGTTTTTCTTAGTTATTCATATTTCACCCTTCAATTTAGGATTCATTTAGACTTCCAGATACTAACACAATTAAAAAGGGCTATTCTAAATGAGGCAAGAGACCTCTTTTGATATAGGTGTAGTAGGTTGCATACACATTTTCTGAAGTTTGTGATAAAAGAACAATGCTTAGAGAACAAGCTAAGTGACTTATCAAAGGAAGAGTGGGAATATTTGGTTAACAAATTGAGTTTTCCAGCTTTTATAGTATTATATCTCTA
This sequence comes from Ormosia semicastrata, assembly GCA_029884595.1. Lineage (NCBI taxonomy): Eukaryota > Viridiplantae > Streptophyta > Magnoliopsida > Fabales > Fabaceae > Ormosia > Ormosia semicastrata. The sequence continues at coordinate 2,446,016 of JAQQTO010000061.1, read as the reverse complement.
CTTCTCTCTTATTGGAATAATTCTATTTTCTTACAAATTAATTAGAGGATATCTCAGGTTCTTATAATTTTTATGAAAGAGCATTAGTTTTTAGGTTATTGTCCTCGTGTGTCTTTACTAGCTTACTAAGCAACAAATAGGATTTATCGTATGAATTGCTCCTAGTAAGCAAATAATCATCGAGCAGATTTTATTTGTGGTAGAGAGTTAGTCAAAGAAACAAGAGAAACAAGGCAAAACAACTTATAAAACCATTGTTGTGGTTAGAAAACATTCCAACGTGTTAGCTATGATAAGGTGATAAATTATTTTACCTTAATGATTTATGTTATGCTTGAGTTATTTTTATCCTAATCAGTTGAATTATGTGTGAGTAGAGGAATCCAGAGACAGGAAAAGAGCCTAATCTTTAGCAGCTATGGCAAATAACTCATATCAAGAAAAATGAAGATTGGGTTGACGGGGGTTCTAAGAAAGTTATTGTAATGAAATTTTCTATTGCTTAGTAGCCTATTTATGAAAATGATCTTTTACAATTAACTTTATCATTTATGTTTAGTTTAGGAAAAAGTTAGTGATCTTGTCCATGAGAAGCTACAAGGCATTGAGGAAGGTACAGACCCAACTCTAATAATTAATGCAGCTGATCAAACAATTTTGAGGCATCCATTATTGCTTTATATTTGGCCTAATTGATGATAATTGTATCCAATATTATGTTTGTGGGTGAGTTTTAGATGATTGGGCCTCAGTGAGCTTAGTTGTAAAAGCTTCATTAATTTTTGGAATTTAGCTCATTTTGACCTTTCTGTCTTGTATAGGCCATATCTTAGGCTACAAATGTCATATTTGGATGATCTTGGTGTCCCCTGAAAGCTGAGACGAAGATATACAATTTTACGTCTAATGAAGTTTTTCTATTTCAGCTGGATTCAGGGTGAAATTGAGCCTCAAAGTTAGGATGCTGTTGCTATCATAAAGCTTGGACCTTCCCTCACTGATTTGGGCTTAACTCTCTCAATTTAAGCCTAAATAAGGCAAATTATATGTTTCTGAAAAGCTTATTCAGAGGGTTATAGTTTGGGCTAAAGGTAGATTAGGAATTACAGAAGAATTTTCAGTTACAAATAGGTTAAGGAAGAATACAAAAAGGACCTTTTGAATCTTTTTTCAGTTTTACAGATTGAATCAAGAATTCTTTTCTCTCTTTTCGTCTTCTCTATTTTCATTTTCTTTATTTTCGTTTTCTCTCTTCTCTAAAGGTTCTGCATCTTTCCAATGGTGATGGCCATGGAAGGCTAAAGATCCAATCAATCCAAGGAATTCAATGATTGTGGTTAGAGTTTTGAGTTCTTTTGTTTAATTGTGATTTCTGATTGTGTTCTTCCCTCTTCTCCTTACGAAAATGACCTTTTGAATCTTTTTTTCATTTTTACAGATTGAATCAAGAATTCTTTTCTCTCTTTTCGTCTTCTCTATTTTTGTTTTCTCTCTTCTCTGAAGGTTTTGTATCTTTCCAATGGCATTAGTCCTTCCATGTGCATGCATAGGATACTGCTTAAAGATGGAGCTAAGCCAGTGAGACAACCACAGAGGCGTCTCAACCCTTTGATCCTGGATGTGGTAAAAAAAGAGGTGACCAAGCTTCTGCAAGCTGGCATCATCTATCCTATATCAGATAGTGCTTGGGTGAGTCCAGTTCAAGTGGTTTCAAAGAAGTCAGGAATCACAGTAGTGAAAAATGATCGCGATGAGCTGATTCCTACTAGAATGTAGAGTAACTGGAGAGTTTGTATTGATTACAGGCAGCTTAACCAACCAACCAGAAAGGATCATTTTCCTTTGCCCTTTATTGATCAGATGCTTGAGCGCTTGGCTGGAAAATCTTACTACTATTTTCTTGATGGCTTTTCAAGTTATTTCCAGATCCACATAGCACCAGAGGACCAGGAGAAGACCACATTCACTGCCCCTTTGGCACTTTTGCCTATAGGAGGATGCCTTTCGGCCTATGCAATGCCCCTGGAACTTTCCAGCGATGTATGGTAAGTATCTTTTTAGACTTTTTAGAGGATTGCATTGAGGTGTTTATGGATGATTTTACTGTTTATGGTTCCTCCTTTGATGCCTGTTTAGATAGTCTGGATAGAGTTTTGCATCGATGTATTTAGACTAACCTTGTTCTTAATTATGAGAAGTATCATTTTATGGTAGAACAAGGCATAGTCTTAGGCCATGTGATCTCTCGGAAGGGTATAGAGGTAGATCCTGCTAAAATTGATGTTATTTCCCAATTACCTTACCCCTCTTGCGTGCGAGTGGTTCTTTTTTTTCTTGGCCATGTAGGTTTCTACAGGAGGTTCATTAAAGATTTCAGCAAAAAGGTCCTTCCACTGTTCCACTTGTTGCAGAAAGATGTTGTCTTTGATTTTGATGACAGATGTAGAGAGACTTATGATTGCCTCAAAATAGCTTTGACCACCACTCCCATCATTTAGCCACCCGAGTAGACACTCCCTTTTGAACTCATGTGTGATGCATCTAACTATGCAGTGGGAGCTGTCCTTGCCCAGAGAGTTGGCAGGCTGTCTCATGTCATCTCCTATGCTTCTAGGACTTTAGATGCTGCCTAGGCTAACTATACTACCACAAAGAAAGAGTTGCTTGTTATTATATTTGCACTTGATAAGTTTAGATCATATTTGCTTGGCTCTAAATTGGTTATCTTTACTGATCATGCAGCCTTAAAGTTCTTGTTGAAGAAGGCAGATTCGAAGCCAAGGTTAATCAGATGGATGCTGCTTCTTCAGGAATTTGATTTGGAGATTAGAGATAGGAGTGGCGCAGAGAATTTGGTGGTGGATCATTTGAGCAGGATCGAAGGAGTTGTTGACCCTTCTCCTATCAGAGATGATTTTCCCGATGAGCAGCTCATGTAGCTACATGATACCCCACTTTCCCCTTGGTTTGCTGATTTAGTTAATTACTTGGTTGCATCTATTTTTTCCCCTCATGCATCTAGATCTCAGAGAGCTAAGCTTAATAGTGATGCTAAATACTATATGTGGGATGATCCATATTTGTGGAAATTTTGTAGTGACTAGGTGATTCGTAGATGCATACCTGACCATGAGATCCAGTCAGTTCTCCACTTCTGTCATGCCTCTCTGATAACTACATAGAATGCAGTTATTTGTGCCCTATCCTTGTGCTAGAATGAATTCTATTTCCTTGTTTAAAATGCATATTTGGAAGGTTTTGTACTTATATTTGATATATTCTGAATCTAAGCCTTTCTGATGTGTTATTATGCAAAACTGAGCTTTAATGATGATGGATTGAGTAGATTTATATATGTTATTGATTTGGTGTTTTCTCTATGATAGGAGGGTCTCCAAACAAGGTTAAATATGGAGCAATTGAGCTTAAAGAGGAAGAAGAAGCCAAATTGGCATTCCAGCAAGCAACGCCGCGGCGCAAGGCAGAGCGCGCCGCGGCGCAAAGAGGATTTTTAGCCTGGTCATACTTGGACCCGGGGCAAAAGCGCCGCGGCGTAATGAAGTGAACGTTGCGGCGGTACATAAACCGACCCATTGTGCGTCGCAGCGCGCATATATGGGTGCCGCGGCGTGGAGGCGGCTGCTGAGCCTATAAATAGATTTTTATACATTTTTCTCATACTCTCCCATTCTCTCTCCGTTTTCTCTCTATTTTTCTGAGTTTTGGCCATTTGTCCATCTCTCTCTTTTTAGGTTTCGTTAGTTTAGTTAGTTTAGGTTATTTTAGGTTAGATAGCTTGGCTAGATCTTCATTGCTGGTGGATTGGAGGCCAGGATCAAAGGATTGAAGGAGGATTCAAGCTTCAGAGACAAATCAATGAGCTTCTTTCTCTCTTTTCCCTTTCTCTCTTATCTTCCTTATCTTTTGTATAGCTGAGTATGTTTTAGGAATATTTTGGATCCTTTTATTTATATTAATGATGTGTTTTTCTCTAAGTTTGTGTGGATGTTTGATTATGGTTCAATCATTATCTGTGTTTAATGCTTGTTCTTGGTTGGCCTCAATTACATGATCTCAATATTGACAAATGAACTAGACATAGGGATTTGTTGATATGGATATGGTGTGGTTGATACATGTTCGGTGAGTTCAATTGGCTTGGATGAGTTGATTCATTAATAGGATAGAAATATACCTATTAACCATGTATAGTGTGTGATTGAGAATAGATCGTTCATGAGTGAAAGTTGCGCTGGCTCTCAAGGAAACTTAGTGAGTTGGGTAATTGAAACCAGGGTTGATTGACCTAGACATAGGCTTTTGACTAATTAAGATTCTCAAGCTAACCTAATCAATGCATTTGTGTTTATAAGGGGAATTGCATGTTATTGATAGATATAGGAGGTGAAGGAGGATTTCCTGAAACCTAACCGCTTTTAGGTTTATTACTTTTGTAGGTTAGATAGTTTTTATATTATTTTCCTATTTTTATGTCCTTGTCTAGAATTGATTAAGCTATTGGTTGGTACTTGGCTTTATAATCAAATATCCTCGTGGGAATGAACTTTTACTTTGTATCTGTATTACTTGTGCGACCCGTGCACTTGCGGTTAGCAAATGGGCAACACGTTTTGACCCTAACACTCTCCAGTCGGAGGACACTTTGGACCACATCGGACAGCTAGGAAGGTGCTGGATTCTGGATTCTACTAGCCTACCATCTTCAAAGATGTGCATCAGGTTTTCACTACTTATGAGCAGTGCCAGAGAGCAGGAATGGCCATCACTCACAGGCAGGAGATGCCCCAGCAGCCCATTCTTTTCTGCGAGGTCTTTGATGTTTGGGGTATTGATTTTATGGGCCATTTCCCTGTTTCTTTTGGTTTTGCTTATATTGTGCTTGCGGTTAATTATGTTTCTAAATGGGTGAAAGCCAAGGCCACCAGGACTAATGATGCTCGAGTTGTTGTGGATTTTGTTAGGTCTAACATATTTTACAGGTTTGGAGTGCTTCGCGCTATCATTAGTGACCAAGGGACTCATTTTTGTAACCAGACTATGGAGGCCTTATTTCGGAAGTATGACGTCGTGCATCGAGTGTCTACAGCATATCATCCCCAAACTAACGGGCAGGCCGAGGTCTCTAACAGAAAGATCAAGCAAATTTTGGAGAAGATGGTGCAGCCGAATAGGAAGGATTGGAGCTACCGATTAGAATATGCTCTTTGGGCTCATCGTACTGCTTACAAGACACCTATAGGGATGTCTCCTTTCAGGGTTGTCTTTGGTAAGGCATGTCACCTTCCAGTGGAGATAGAGCATCGTGCATATTGGGCAGTGAAGAGTTGTAACTTAGCATTTGACCAAGCAAGTTCAGAGAGGAAGCTTCAATTGCAACAACTTGAGGAACTTCGCTTGGAGGTTTATGAGAATTCCAGGATCTATAAGGAAAGGACTAAGCATTTCCATGATAAAATGATTTCTAGAAAGGAGTTCTCCATTGGCCAAAAAGTGCTTTTGTTCAACTCTCACCTTAAACTCATGCCCGATAAGCTCCGTTCTAGGTAGGATGGTCCTTTTGTTGTCACTAGCATCTTTCCTTATGGTGCAGTAGAGATTTTGAATGAAGCCACCAACAAGAGCTTCAAGGTTAATGGCCATCGTCTTAAGCCCTTTTTCAAGAGCCCTGCAAGCCCCGCACCTATAGAGGAGCTCTCCTTGGCAAAGCCCACCTTTCCCCAAGTGCAAATCTTTCCACCTTGATAAATGTGTTCTCTTCCCTTGCTATTTTATTTCACTTGTCTACTTGTCTTTTGATTTGTGTTTCCATTGAGGATAATGTGTGCTTTAAGTGTGGGGGGGAATTTTGTTGCTTTACATTTTCTTGTTTCTATTTTTTATTTTTCTGTTTTGCTATTTTCTTGTTTTGTTGAATTTTTCTATTTCTATTTTTTTTTTTTTTGCTATTCTCTATTTTTTTATTTTTTATTTTTTGCTATTTTTCTGTTTCTCGCTATTTTCTATTTTACTGCTTCTAATTTCGATTTTTGTTTATGCTATTTTCTATTTTCTGTTTCGATTTTTTTGCTATTTTTCTTTTCTGTTTGCATACAAATTTTCTTTTTCTATTTTTTTATTTTTTTTTTGGTTGTTGTAATCTTGTTTTTTGTTTTTCTATTTTGTTTTTGTTTTCTATTTTTTTTTCTATTTCTATTTTCTATTTTTGTATTTTGTGTTATTTTGCTATTTTTTTGTTTTCTGCTTTTAATTCTATTTTCTGTTAAAAAAAAGTACAAGTGTGTTTTGAGTTGCTTTCCAATGATGTTTTGAGATTTGTAAAGTTAAAAAGTTTGAGACAATTGGAATTCAAGGTTCATAACATGATTGAATAAAATTTTCTTTCTTCTTGAATTTGATATGCGTGGTGGTGAATGTTTGAATTGGTGGATCAAGTTTGATAGATACATACCTTGTGAGATTTTGAGCCTATTGGTGGATTTAACATTTACATCATTCTCTTCTTTCTTGTGTGATTTTCACTCATGTCATTTGATCACTCTAGAACTTGCTTTGATTCTTTTTGAGACTACATTTTTCATTTGCATGCATGAACATGATTGAGGCATTCTTTCTTGATTAGCTACTTTGGCCAAATAGCCAACCTTGCATCATTTCCCCTTGTTTAACCCCCTTGAGCCTACTTGCCTATTCTTTGTTTTAGCTCATTTTGTGCCTTTTGTGAAAAATCATGTTTTTACCTTTACCTTAGGGAATAGGAGAGCATTGGTTCATTTTCATTGGAGGAGCTCTTTTGATGTTCAAGTGTGGGAGTTGTGTACTTTGATGTGCAATGTGCAAGATGTTTGGTGAAATTAAAAAAATAATAATAATAAAATAGAATTAAGAAAAAGAAAGAAAAAGCCAAAAAAATGATAAATAAAAAATAAAAAAGAGAAAGAAAAGAAAAAGAATAAATTCAAGAAAGGTTGTAAAAAAAAATTAAGAGAAGAAAAGGAAATTTGTTTAGAGAATGTGCATTATTTGGAGTTGGGGGATAAAATTTTATGTTTGTTACTTGTCATTTGAGTTTCTTCACAATGCTCTTTCATTCTCTAATAATTAATGCAGCTGATCAATCAATTTTGAGGCATCCATTATTGTTTTATATTTAGCCTAATTGATGATAATTGTATCCAATATTATGTTTGTGGGTGAGTTTTAGATGATTGAGCCTCATTGAGCATAGTTGTAAAAGCTTCATTAATTTTTAGAATTTAGCTCATTTTGACCTTTCTGTCTTGTACAAGCCATATCTTGGGCTACAAATGTCATATTTGGATGATCTTGGTGTCCCCTGAAAGCTGAGATGAAGATACACAATTTTCCGTCTAATGCAGTTTTTCTATTTCAGCTAGATTCAGGGCAAAATTGAGTCTCAAATTTAGGATGTTGTTGCTGTCATAAAGCTTAGACCTTCCCTCACTGATTTGGGCTTAACTCTCTCAATTTAAGCCCAAATAAGGCAAATTATATGTTTCTGAAAAGCTTATTCAGAGGGATATAGTTTGGGCCAGGGTAGATTAGGAATTACAGAAGAATTTTTAGTTACAAATAGGTTAAGACAGAATATGAAAAGCACCTTTTGAATCTTTTTTCAGTTTTAAAGATTGAATCAAGAATTCTTTTCTCTCTTTTCGTCTTCTCTATTTTCATTTTCTCTATTTTTGTTTTCTTTCTTCTTTGAAGGTTCTGTATCTTTCCAGTGGTGATGGCCATAGAAGGCTAAAGATCCAATCAATCCAAGGAATTCAATGATTATGGTTAGAGTTTTGAGTTCTTTTGTTTAATTGTGATTTTTGATTGTGTTCTTCCCTCTTCTCCTTACGAAAAGGACCTTTTGAATCTTTTTTTAGTTTTACAGATTGAATCAAGAATTCTTTTCTCTCTTTTCGTCTTCTCTATTTTCGTTTTCTCTATTTTCGTTTTCTTTCTTCTCTGAAGGTTCTGTATCTTTCTAATGGTGATGGCCATGGAAGGCTAAAGATCCAATCAATCCAAGGAATTCAATGATTGTGGTTAGAGTTTTGAGTTCTTTTGTTTAATTGTGATTTCTGATTGTGTTCTTCCCTCTTCTCTTTCTTCAATTAATTTATGATTATGTTTTCAAAATTGAAGATAGATTTGGATTGATTAATCTGAATCTAATGGAGAATAGATCATCGATTGGTAATCTATGTTAATTCGAAATTGTGTTTAATTCAATCTTAATCAAGAATTGTGATTGTGATTTTGTTTTAGTTGATCAAATTCTAGGTGATTATCTAGTTGAATTCGAATTAACAGAGGTAAATGCATATAGAATTCTACTCTCTTTGAACTATGATTAACTCTGCCACTTGAATTGAAGACCTTGGATTGATGTTTCCAGTTTCGAATTTACTTCTAATTACTATTGAATTTGTACTCTGCTACTTGATGAACAAAACCTCCTACCTATTGATAACTTCTAATATGCTTGAGAAATCCGAATTGATCCTTGGGAGATGACCTAGTTATGCACTATGCTATATTCCATTTAAATCCTAGTCTATTTTGAGGCGAGTATGACATCGTTCATCAGCAGCCTTTGAATCAATAGTTGGACATAGATCAGTATATTGCCGAGGACATGGAAAAGGACCAAGGCCAACAAATTCTAAATCTGTTGAACTTGACGCTATTCAAGAACAACTAGCAGCATAACAAAGAGAGGCAAATGAAGCTAGAAGGTAGACTAATGAAGTCTTGATAACTTTAGTTAGGGTTCGAGCCCAATTAGTGGAAGAGCATCAAATGAGAGAAGAGATGGAGGATCGTTTTAATGATCACCAAAGAGAAATGCAAGAAATAATGGGAAACTAGTTTCAAGAAGCTATATGTGCTGTGTTGTCATAAGTGAAAAATCATTTGATTAAGTCTTTCAAATATTATACTAATTATCTTAATTTGTTCTAACTTAACTACCATGCTTACAACCAATGGACATTCATTTAATTATTCTACTTAAAGGTTTGAATTTTTAGCATTCTTACAAGTGGTAAAGTGCATGACTAAAACAATTTGTAGATAATAAGTTAATTGCCTCTATATTTTACAAGTTGGGGTTTCTAACGTAAATATTAATTTGGACATTAGTCAAAGTACTTGCTGATGTTTTGGAATCTTAATGCATGTTTTCACTCTGGATAAAATACTTAACTATGTAAGTTGCTCCATTTTTAGTTTAACTCTTATTGTCAGCTTTATGATGTAGATTAATATATCCATTTTTGGTCATGATAGATTGGTGTTGGAAATCTTCTTATTGCATGATGCTGCTCGTGTGTAGATTGTATAAGTACATAATCTTCCTTCCTTTCAAACAATTGAAATGAATTCATTTGGCTGAATTCTTATTAGAGGTTAGCTGTTTGATATTTTTAACTCTTCATTTTAGAGTATAATATGATTCAATGGTTTTGTTTTTTGTTTTTTGTTTATTTGAAGTCTTGATCTTCTATAGGCTTTAGTGCCTTTGTCCTGTTTCTTTCTTCCCCTGATTGAATTTATGCAACCCGAGTTTCTCTGTGTGTATCTCAAATGATGTAATTAGCAGCATGCTGATTTCTCTGTTTCTTTAGTACACCTTACTGAGTTTCTATGGTCTGTTCTGTTTTAAAACTTGAGCCTGGGAGCTCACTTGAGGCCAAGTCATAGTTGAGATGCACTATTTTTGGTTTTGCTTATTTCGATTTTGGGAAATAGGCAACCTATGTATCAACTTATTCTTGTTATTTAATTGTGCTACTTGATATGTGGTATATCATGGTTTGCTTTCATTACCTTGAGAGTTATTTAGTCAGGTTATATGAGGGGGTGATAATGTGAGATTAATTTCTGTTTTTCACACTATATGTATATGAGATTAATTACTAATGTAGATGCCCTCTGTTTTTGACACTATATGAGATGAAATTATGAAACTGAAATTTCCCTTTGATAATCACCCTTTGTTCTTTACATTTTTTTTATACGCATCTGATTTTTCCTCTACACTGTTCTCAAACTGAGACCAAACCTTTGAATCTCAAACGATTAATCTTTATTTTTGCTGTGACTAGGAACAAAGCCTGCTCATTTTGACTCTTGGAGGATTCATTATCTCCTTTATCTTTGGGTGTCTACAAGGTAAAATCTTGAGACCAAAACTGATGCCACTACCAAAAACACGGGTTTTAGCCACGGTTTGTTAGTCACGGTTATAATAACTGTAGCAAACCTAACTAATATTGCCCAAATCTACTACGAAGTTGGCCCAACGTGGCAAAACAACGTGCCACTCTACTCCCTCCTTTTTCTTTTTTCATTTCCCTCCTTATTATGCTTAAGCAATTTTTTTATTTGTTTCTGTTTCCATCTCCCACGCACCCCATCGCCCCTCTATCCCTTCCCCCAATCTCACCGAAACTCCATTGATCTCCAATCAGCCATTGCTATAGCCATTGCTGCCTCCGCTACAGTAGTTCCTCGTTCAGGTATGAGTCAGTTTAATTAAGGGAAAACTCATTTGCTTCTCTGTTCCTCCTTCTCTTCTTGATTTTTTCCTTCTCTCTCTCTCTCTCTCTGTTCAGATATGGTTGTTCTTTTCTTACTCTCACAATATTATTCATTAATAATGCTCGTCTTCTAAAATTTTTGCTTACTTGTATTTAGAATAAGTTCGGCTGCCTACAATAGACCCACTGACCCTTCCCTGGACCTGTGCATAGCAGGAGCTTTATAGCACCAGGCTGTCCTTTCACTTGTATTAAGAATAAGCTTTATATATGTCTGTATTGGTGATTTGTATATAATTTTACATTAATGTTTCCTTCTGATTTAGCATTTCCAAGGCTAAATCTGTAAGATATTCCAACTCATGTAGATTACAAATTATGTATATTAAATGACTTAATTTTTCCACTACAAATGCTTCAGAGGTATTCTATGCAATATGCTTTGCTTACCATAGAGTCCAGAGTTTATACAAATGAGGAACAACGTTTTCAAGTCCACTTCTTCGAGTATTTCTTTAGATATAGGGAATAGATACCGTGTCATATCACTTCTTCCTTGTAGAATAGCCAAGTGAAGAGGAGTCACTCCTTATGCAACCAGATTGTTGGCATGGATTTATTTTTCTTCATCATTATCTCAGCAATTGGCACATTCCCAACTGCAGCAAGCTAAGACTTTTTAAAGGCAATTGATTTATAAAAATGTTCTTATTGCTGCATGGGGAATAGCAAAATAATTTGTATGAAACTTTGTGTTCAAGGAGATAATAAGACACCTAATACTACTAGATAGAAAGTATAATCACCAGTCATTATTTGATAGTAAATATGGTGGGACAGAGTTTGCAGTATACTTTCTTGATAGAACAGTACAATACTATTAATATTTCCAAGAAATAATATTAAGTAGAATAACCGTGGGAGCTTATAAAATTTCTAAACTGCTATGCATATACATGTTCTGCTTGCTTATATAGATAAAGATATGTAAACAATTCTAAATTCTATTAAGAGTTTAGGTGATCTGGTAATTGATGAGCCTTTCATGATGGTTCAGGAATGATGGAGCCTTGTAGAAAGTTTGTGTGTCTGTTGCAATGTAGCTGCAGCTTACGTTGTTTCATATAGGTACTTAAGAAGTTCACCCCCTTCTTTGGCTACAAGTATGTGCCACATTAGATAGGTTGCTGTAGACATGTACCCTTGCAGAAAAGTATGGGGACCCTTCATTCTTTTAAACTCAAACAGACACTTTTTTCGGTGATTTCAGGATCCTGTAACAGGCATTCCTACTTGGCATGATAGGCCACAATCTCCTCTTGTGATGTAAGTAATGGATGTTGAATGCAAAATTTATTTTTCAATAAAATTAGGTTCAATGAAGTTCTCTTATAGAACTTACCAGAACAACTTCATATTGATATTTGCTCAAATATTCCATGTGTTGTTTGTGGGCTAAGCTAGATCCAAGTTGTGTGGAATTTTGAAATGATGGATTCTAAGTCCTACAAGTTACTGAGGCTTTAAGTTTTTATTTATTTATTTAAAAAAAACCATGTCTTTTTCATTAAATGTGACTGGTAAAAGTTGTGTAAAACCTACGAAACTGCCACTGAACAACTTTTCTGTTATCATACACTTTAAAGTTCCTGGTAAAGAATTCTTTACTTTTGATGCAACTTGATGATTGAACTTTTTTGATCAGTATATTTGCGTGATATATACATTTACATGGTCTTTTGAATTGATATGTTAGTTCTGATTTTTATCACTGATTCTGTGCATTGTTCAATAGGTATGGTTTTAGTAAAGAAGTTGTTGAATGGCCTAGTATGTTTTTATCTTTGATAAAAACTTTTCTTTCAACACACACCATAAGTATCTATCTCTATGATGTTGTCTGTTTAGAGTCGGAGTTACTTGCTTATGCTTTAATCCTCTTCTGTGTGCATCTATGCCCTTTTCTTTTATTTACCCATTTAGAGGAACTATCCCGATATTAAACCATAAAATTGAGACAGTTTCATATGATAGTTGTAGTAAAATGCTAAGGGTTGAAGAGTAGTGCTCCAATTAAATGCTTCTCAAATCATGTTATCACATTCTACTGTCTCTTGGCACCACACATGTAATTTGTACCACACTAAGCAATGGCTTTCTATAATCATTGTATCTGGAATCTCTTCGAGTTTGCTAGGTAGGAGTGAAATTGGAAGGATGAAAATGAGGAGTCTATCATGACACATGCTGAGTCTAAATAAATATCTTGTCAATTTTCATTCCTATCAAGCATTCACTTAGTAAAACATCAAGCAAAAATTTGTTCGAAATCAAACTCTATGATTTTTTTGTAGGAAAACAAAAATTGAAATTTTGTGATTAGTTATTCATGATAAATTTTATTTGCTTTTGATTTTGTTATTGAGAAAACTTTCTGAAGTCATGATTACTGGGGATGTACCAAAGTCTATTTCCCTGTCTGTGAGTTGCCATGTTCTTAACAAAATCTAATTTCTTACAAGGTGCATGGTTATGGCTCTTGTGGATGCTTTTTAGTATAGACCCTTCTTTGCTTATTTTACATTTATTTCTTCCCAGTTTATTGACATGGACAAAATAATAGATGTTTGACGTATTCAGTGGCAGAATTATAGTGATGATGCTGTAGAAACTAAATTCATTTGCTTATTTTCATAAGGAATTTGAAAAGAAATTTTGCTTAACAGTGCTATTTATTCTGTCTATTGTTCAGCAATGGTTTGTCATCAATAACTAAAATTTCAGTTTAATATGAAAATTTTAATTGTTTTTCTATGTAAGTACTATTGTAGAACTTGGTTATAGTAGATGTCATTTAATGGTTTTAGGGTATACTAGAGGCATTGATGAGACCAAGAGCTATTTACAAGTATGATTTATCAATACCTGTTGAGAAGTTGTACAAGCAGTTTGTATTCAAAGGTTCTTCTGATTCTGTTTTGAAGAAGGTTAAAGTTGCCTTCTTGATGAAAATAGAAAAGGAGGGAATTTTAGTTTTTGAATAGGAAACTTTCTTAGACTGTCAGTAAAATTTTAGCATTAGGAACAATTTTAAAGAGCAGAAAATTTATTACCATAGAATATAGTTAGAGATTGGTTAGCTTAGTTAGAAGTTGTTTAGATTAGTTTTCCAAGTCAGTAGCTTGGTTATTAGTTAGTTACTTCTCTTGTTCTATATAAGCCACATGATTGATTAACTTGTTGTACATTCTCATTTTTGTCTCAACTCTTTCTTTGGCTCATGTCGTGTTTCCCAGCTAAAAAGCATATTTGTCTTAAAGAAAGTCTAACTTTTGTTATAAATTTACATTGCTATTGTCACTTTGAAGGATAAATTTTGCATTCTTGTTTGTTGTAATCAGAAAACATTAGGATTAAAACATTTTGCATGCCATATGTCATCAGTTAAATTTGAGATCAAATGATTTTGTTGATTTAAACCATACATGTTTAATTTCATCTTATATAAACTTTTTTAATAACTGATCCACAACTAGTATCTATTTTATAGTAATATGTTGTTTGTGGTATAGTTCAGATCAGAAATCAGCAGACTCATATGGTATGCTGGGAATTGCTGGTTCTAAACGAGTTTTCTGAACTGGTTTTGAACTAGTTTTCTAAAACCCAAACTAGTTCAGGATTTGAATTGGTTTTTGAACCATTTTTTTGAACTGGCTTTTGAACCAATTTTTTAAACCAGTTTTCTAGAATCATAATTTATATCAAGAGCGTGCTGCTACTGTGGGGTTCCATCAAAGGTATTGGCTTATCCCGATGATGCAATTAGAAAAGTTTATGGAGCTGAGCATCCAGGTCATGTGCATGGTTTAGGCACTGACATTTGTCCCTCTACTGCTTTTGGAAAGCCTAGACATTCCATTATGTGTTGAAAACTTGGTGAAGCATGTAAAAACTTTAGAAAAGAAGCTGACTGGAAATGAAGAAACTAAGGAACAATTTGCATAAACTCAAGAACAACTTGCACAAACTCAGGAACAATTTGCACAAACTCAGAGTCAATTGGCAACTCTTCACAAATTTTTACAGGATAAGTTTGGTAGTGAGTTGCCTACTTGATGTTTCACCTTTTTAGTCATGTTTACTTAGAATATCATTGAACAAATTTTAGTATTCTATTTCGAATTTTGATTTATCAATGTATAAGAGTTATAGCAGTGATTATGAATATTAAATGTTTTAAGTCTTTTGTGTATGATTGAATATATATATTTATATGAGACTAATTATTATTAGCTAATATTTTGGCTTTTAATATTATATTTAGCTTTCTAATTATGTACTGATATCAAGGGAATTATAAAAAATAACAAAAAATTATATAAAAAAATAAAGAATAACATTAGCCACGGTACAATGTGGCTAATTAATTGATAAAAATATTAAGGAAAATTTTAGCCACGGTTAAAACCGTGGCTATATATGGGTTTTTTTTTCTTTTGTAATAATTACCTACGGTTGAAACCATGGCTAATGAATAAAATAACCGTAGCTAAATTAATGGTATCATGGTCTGTATAACCGTGACTAAAATTGGAGCGATGCCATGATTAGCCACGGAGTTAGTAACCATGGCTACCTTATTTTTGCCGCAGTTTTCTTGTGAATTAGCCACGGTTAAAGTCTGAATTTCTGGTAGTGTGCATGCAAACTGAAAATTTATATGTGGGTTGAAGTTTGAGTGAAACATATGAATGAACTTCTTTCTCATGCTGTAAAATTCTGAAAAATTACATGTTAAGAGCTTGATTTTATTGGGTTAATATATGGATGAATATGAAAATTCTATGTTTTGGTTATTAAGTTATTAGATTAATGATCAGAATTCTATTGGATTCATGTCCAATTTAATGAGTTTGGAAGAGTATAGTCCTTTTTTGTAGTGCCACCTGAGGTCTGTATAGTCAGCTCTCAGCTGGGTTTGCTTTCTTTTTTGTTTTGTGCATTGCATCACACTTTGATTATTGTTTGAGATATTTGGTTTGTTGTTGCTTATTGGTGTGTGCTTAGATTATACATTAGCTGCTTATTGTCTCTGGGACTAGGCTACTAACTACTATGCTAAAATTAACTAGATTGGTATAAAAGCCTTATGGTTGTAGCGCAATTCAGTAATGTTGATATTCTAATTGAATTTATGTTTGTACTCTTTTTAATTGGCTCCTAAAATTTGACTCACTTTTTGGCTCCTGAGAATAATGTACTTCCAAGGGAGCACTCACAAATTAGGTAGCACCTTTCTTCTAGTATGTCACTTTTAAAATCCTTTTGATAATGCGGTAGA
Source organism: Ormosia semicastrata (assembly GCA_029884595.1). Taxonomy (NCBI): domain Eukaryota; kingdom Viridiplantae; phylum Streptophyta; class Magnoliopsida; order Fabales; family Fabaceae; genus Ormosia; species Ormosia semicastrata. The sequence continues at coordinate 2,430,098 of JAQQTO010000061.1, read as the reverse complement.
CCAAATACAGGACTTAGTAACAGGGATTAGTTCTTTTAAACTTAGATTTGTTGTTGCCCCTCCCTCCCTCTAATTGATTTTTCTATGTTCTGTTTCTCTTGATGATCTTCCAACTTTGGTTATTTTTTGTTATTGTTAGGTAGTAGGATAAGTATCCAAGTTTTGGTAAATTATTGAAATGAGAAAAATTACTAAAATGACTAGACAGGGAAGCTAGAATTGCAACTGAAACTGAAATGACAATGTCTAAGATGGTAAATCTACTTGAATATTGAACAACATGATGACCCAACCCGTCTATAGGTTAGGTTGGTTCGGTTCGGGTTTACTCGAAAAAATTTCAAAAAATTGACCCAACCCAACCCGACCTTGATTGATTAGTTTGGATTTTATTTTCCTTTAAACCCGACCCAACCCGACCTGTATGCAACCCTAGTGGTACTTATAAGCTATTTTCTTGTCATTAAGTAAGCTTTAATTGGGGTCACCTTTAATTGGCTTGGTTTTTCTATTCTTTGTTTTTTAACATATATCATATATGACTTATAGTGCTATAGGTGTGACTTCATGAAAAATATTTAACTTAAGCAAATATGGTGCAGGTTTTGCAAAGGTCAAGTTGGCTACCATATTCTAAACTATTTTGTGGCTATTGGTTGGAGCATATTTGATATAGAAAAAATAATATTGCAGGATTGTTCCTCAAACTTTTTGCTGGGAGGTTGAAAGCATCTGATAGAATACATGATTGGTCTTGATTTTAGTTTTTTGGGAAGCAACATCTTATGTGAAAGCTTACGTAGTCACTAACCAATGTTGTCTTTTAACTTGGGATCATTTCAAGTTACCTAGGGGTTATGTATATATGTAAGCTTATTGAACAATTTGTAGTGCCACTAAGTCTTATGTCCAGGATTAATTTTGAACATTTGTAAGGTGAAATGTTGAAGTGAAGACAATGTATAGTTATATATACACATATATTAAATATTTCATGTTGCTTAGCTAATTCATATTTTTTTTTGGTACAAAAAATCAATAAACAAAAAATTAAATTAATTTTTTTATTTATTGATAATTTTGTTATATTTATACTTATACATAAATAAGGCTAAATAAGCCTAAGTTATTAATAAGGAATTAGTTCTTAATTTTGTCATTTGCTAAAAAAAAAGGTATTTTGCAACGACATTAGTTGCTGCCAAAGGTGTTTCAACGGTAATTCGTATCATTTGAAATTGAATATTTCGCAACAAGAATATTGGCTGCCAAAAGGGTAATGGTAACGTAGTAACAATTTCGCAGCCTCATTAATTGCTGCCAAATGTATTACAACGGTCACTTGTATCATTTGAAATTTAACATTTCGCAGCAAGAATATTGGCTGCCAAAAGGTTAAGGTACCGCAATAACAATTTTGCTTCAACATTAGTTACTGCCAAAGGTGTTCCAACAGTCGTTTCCATTGAACATTTCGTAGCAACAATATTGGCTGCCAAAGGGTTAATCTATTGCAGCAAAAAAAATGTTGTTGCGAATTGGTGTATATTAGCAGTGACACAAAAAAGTAGCTGCAAGAACCTTTCGCGGTTGCTTCTAATGCAGCGGCTTGCAGCGACTCTATTTCGCTACGAAAAGTGTCCTATTGCAGCAAAATTTGTCTGTTGCAGTAACTTTTTTCTCTATTAAAAGTCTCATTTCCTGTAGTGTATAAACCTCCAAACTCCGCGGCAAACAAAGCCCAAATCACCAAGACACCACCCACAAAAGCTTTTGCTTCCACATAGATGTCGTGGCTGTGTTCTCATGATTTCCTAAAGAGTTTTGTGTTTTTGTTGGTTCTAAGTTTTGACATTGGTTCAATTTAGGATTTTTGAGAAAATGGGGGAAAATGGGGGAAAATGGGGCTGTTCATCATTTTTGTTTGAGTTTTGTTGACTTTAGTTTATTATCGCCATTGAAGCCATTAAATTGTTTTGAGAGTTTCAAACTAAAAAAAAAAATTTGGAGCAGATGAGATTAATCTCTACAACCCTAAAATTTGGGGAAGAAAATGACATGTTTATCTTAGGATAAAATTTTATTTATGTCCCTTACATTTCATGAAAGTTTCGATTTGATCCCAAAATAGATACATGGTTCTACACTAGATGGAAAACAGCCTATGGGATCCACGTTAGCCTTCGCTGTTAGCAATTTGGATGACATCAAATGGAAGAATGATATTGAAACAAAAAAGTAATGATTAGGAGATAAACAGAACCAAGAGAAACTTTTGAGTGACCAAATTAAAAATGTGAAAAATGTAAATAGGTTTTAGCCATGTTATAATCTTTCTATAGAATTTGCTATGCTACATGTTAGTAATTGGCATAAGACCGTAACATTTGTATTATACGCAACAACTGACGCTTGTATGCATGCTTTGGTCTTAGAATGAGGTACCCTCCCCTCCTCTTAAATTTTTTATCACCAAAAAAGAAAAAGATTATACTGAACAATTGATCACGGTTTAATGACTTAATCGTAAGTCATGTCATTAGGAACATGAACTTTGGATACCGACGTGCATGGCCCCTGATATTTTGACAGCACTGAAGCTGCGAAATTCATATCATTTTACAAAACTTATTTTCCAGTATGATGACATATAATAGACTAATGGAAAAGTTTTTTTTTTGTAAGCGTATCGATCATCGTGTCAATTTTTGTATTAAAGACTAGGTTTCTCTTTGAAGATCTTAAGGACACACGCCAGATTGACTTGGTGCGTACATTTAGAGGAGAATATAATTTCTACACATTTGAGTCTGGTTACATAAAGTGGAGAACTCATCTCCTTAACCATTATGCTAACCCCTTAAATTGTAAAAGGTTTTGCATGTATAATTATATATAGCTGTAATCTATGGATTTTAATAATTATACTTGTACATTTTGAAGTGGTGTGAAAGTTACATTGATAGCTAAATTATTTAATTGTTGATTACTTTTGAAGTGTGTTAATCATTTAACTTTCGAACATTGATAAAAAAAGAGTATCAACATGAAAGAACAAATGAAACACATAAATTACTTACATCGTACATAAGTATAAGATTTACCCCACTTTTATAATGTACAATTTTTATTTTAAGAAAAAAAAAGCCAATGTCAAAAAAAGAAGAAAACATTGGCTTTATTTAAGTCTAATTAAGTGAAAAGATTAAAAAATCACCGAAAGAATAAAAAACTCCGTTATTTAAAAAGTAAGTTCCCTTCGCATATTTTGTATTTTCATTGGCTTCATTTCTCCAAGTTGTTTTCATAAAAATCAAATTGAAGACTCAATTTTATTGATTTAATTAATTATAATTGGCTAATTTATTTTATTTAATTCAAACAGAAAAGAAAGAAAAAGAAAAAGAGAGAGAATAAGGCAAAAAAAAAAAAACTCATTTTTATCCACAACGAAACAATGGTGTGAAAGTTTTTATGTGTTATAGTTTGAGCAATAAAACTTTCCTTTCCAATTAAGCAAATTATAGAGCAGTCAACCAAGGAGTGTTTTTAGACCACATGAAAGACGATATTGTTTAGTTTATGGCTGGGGTATTCCCAATCAAAAGGACAATAATACAGTAGTCCTAAAGTTTGGATTATTCCCTTTCTTTCTTTAGTTTCCTGACTGGACCAATCCGTTTACTTCACGAGTATATATAGCAGTTTTCTGCTTGATTATTTATTAAAATATATATAAAGAATATTTGCATCTTCATGTATGTGATGAGGATGAGTAATGTTACTAACATAACTAATATTTATGTTATGAAAATTGAAAAAAACAAAATACACACACATTTGCGTATAGAGGGTAACTGGATCATCGTAATGTATCAAATTAATAATATGTGTAGGGTGGTTTAAGTATTAGAAATTCATTTAAAAAAGAAAACATTATATCTGAATTTAAAAAAGAAAACTTGATCTGGTATGTTTATATTTCTAACATATTTTTAATTTTAATTATTTATATAAAGTTTAATAATTAAGATTAATTCATCACCCTCGTGATAAATAACACCTTTGGATAAAAATGCTCTCGTCTGTAATTGCATGATGCCATTATTCATTCTATCTAGACTCCTGATTTTTGTTGACACGTGTCGCCAACTTATCTGAAGCATGATTATGTTACTGACCCGCCGCCATCACAAAACCTTAATTCAGAGGGCAGATGCCAGAATTTACTAGAAACGACAAAATGGAAGTGTCAGAATAATAACACAAAGCCAATGGGTTTTATTGAAGTCATCATGGAGTAGCAGGGGTCTCTCTCTCTCTCTATTTTTGGCCAGCCATCACATTACTTCTCTCTCTCCACGTGGACCCTACTTTGGAAAATTTTCAAGCTGCTTTCTCTCACCTTCATCCCCTACTGTACTTGGCCTAATCTCTTCCGCCACTTGAGGACAAATTCCCAGTGCAATAAAATGCCTTCCCTTCTTTCCACCCCAGAAATTTCAATCCTCTCTTCCGCTTTTGTGTAGTATATAAGTTCAAGGTTGGCCTGTGTCTGTGTGTTCATTTTCACCAAAGCCCAACCTTTTACACGACATTTTATTTTCTTGGTTAGTTAAATTAGGCATGGGAACCCCACAATCCAACTTGCCACCAGGATTTAGGTTCCACCCAACAGATGAGGAGCTTATTCTTCACTATCTCAGGAAGAAGGTGGGCTCTATACCCTTGCCAGTTTCCATCATTGCAGAGGTTGATATCTACAAGTTTGATCCATGGGAGTTACCAGGTTTGTCTCTCTATAAGATCTATTTTTATATTAATAATCTATAAAGATAATTAAGATACCATGTCCAGTCAGGTTAATGTGTATCATTCATGTGCAGTTAAAATAGTTTTTTTAGTGTGTGATGTGGAAGATTCTTTTGTTTGTTGTGGTTTCTTTATCAGCAAAGGCTGCCTTTGGGGAGAAAGAGTGGTACTTTTTCAGTCCCAGAGACCGCAAGTACCCAAATGGAGCCAGGCCAAACAGGGCAGCTGCTTCAGGGTATTGGAAGGCCACAGGCACTGATAAGAACATAGTGGCATCATTGCCAGGAGTAGGAGGAGTCCGAGAGAACTTTGGTGTGAAGAAGGCTTTGGTGTTCTACATAGGAAGACCCCCAAAGGGTGTCAAGACCAATTGGATCATGCACGAATATCGGCTTGTAGCCAACAACAGACCCATTAAGCTCAAAGACAACTCCATGAGGGTGAGTACCCCAACTTGCACTACCACATATATTTGATTATATTGCTTTGACATTTTATTCTAAGGCTAATTAAGACTCTTATGGCTTATATAATGTTTTGCTTGTTCAGTTGGATGATTGGGTTCTGTGCCGGATATACAAGAAGTCCAAATATACTCCATCTTCAATCACAGAGGCAGCAGCATCAGTGGTAGGGGATGAGCAAGATCAAGCAGAAGAGAGGCTATTCAAAGACACATTTTTACCAATCTCCAAGAGTCCTATCCCTCCTCCTGATCAGAACACAATGATATCTCAGAAGTCTTTATCCTTCTCCAACCACCTGTTGGATGCCATGGACTACTCCATTCTGAGCAGCTTCTTATCTGAGAACCATTCCAACCCACCAACAAGTACAGGCTTCAACTGTGGGAATCTGGATCAGGAATCCACCCCAAACAACAACACAACCACCACCACCACCAATAGCTACTTGTTTCAGAAGAACCCTCAATTGAACCCTTCTGTTTCAGTCCCCTACATGGAAAACTTCAGGCCCAAGCGGCAGCTTTCAAACATAGATGAGGATATCATGCTATACCCATCAAAGAAATACCTGAGTTCCTCTTGCAATTTCCCTAACACCAACACACAAAACGAGAACCCACAATGGAACTTCCTGCCGAAGCAGTCATTGTTGAATCAGCAGTTACTTTTGGGTCCTCATCTTATTCGATTTCAGGGATAATAGCACCATAAACAAAAATTATATAAGATACAAAAAAGGCTTCAAAAATAGGAAAAGATAAGTAAAATATCCACTGGTTTTGAGCTCACCAAAGCACATCATCAATCAGTTCATTATGTAAGGATATTAGTACACAGAAAGATAGCAGTTCTTTTCTGTTTTTTCTTTTTCTTTTTGTGCTGAAAAGTGAGAGGTTAGATTGGACAAGGCAACTGTTTGGTATGGAATCAAAAAGTGAGATTCCACCATTCAAGAGTCAAGAAACTTGGGGAAAGAAATTTTCCAAGTTTGATGGCGAATCACAAACTATTCGTGTACAAAATGTTAATTTTTACTTGTTGGTTTGGCAGGTTAGCTTATACTATACTCTGTAGATAAGGTATTGGTTTGATTGTGATGATATTTCATTATTTTTTGTGGGAAAGGCTTTAAATTTTCTTTTGGATTTGCATTACCACCATTTGCCATTTCGGTATGTTTAACACCTTTTTCAGTACCTTTTAAACCATGGCATTACTTAATGAAGTCACGATGAACCTATAGATAAATAAAAAAAAATCAAAAGTTAAATATCTAAATAATAAGAGTGGGATAAGAAAATTGGAAAGAGCCTACACTAGTTTATATGTTTTCTTAATTTTCATTTTATTCTTTTCAAAATTCTACTTGCAGAATTGGCTCCATATTTTAGATGGCAAGTCCAGCCTTTTTTTTTTTTCCTTAAAAAAAATTTATACAATGGCAAGCCAATTCCAACTTTGCTACAAACATTCAAATCAAGTCATCGTGCTTATGGTTGCAGTTGCTTTAACGATTATTTTTATAAAAAAAATGTCTCGTTTTATTTCAGATATTTTAAAAACAATAACAATTGATATTACTTTTTTGCCTTCACATATTCTTTATTTCTTATATATTGAAATGTTTTGGATAATATTTACTTGATGTAGAATCTTTTCTGTACTGTGCACACAATTTTCTTGTTTTTTTATACACTGAAATGTATTAAATAGAAATTATTTTTTTCTTTATATAGTATGTTTTATACCAAACCCACAATGTTAGTTGGCTCGTGGATATGACATGCAAATGTGGAATTTTAAAATAATTAAAAATAACTGCTTTTTGCACACTAGTTATTTTTGGTGCATATTAATATTGAGTTATATGTGTGTCACCAAAAATCACATTCGTATAAATTTATTTGAGTGAATCTAACTAAAATATAGGTGAATTAATTTAATATAATTCGCATTATGCCATATGACTGTACCCAAAAAAAAAAATGCCATATAAACACAAGTATATAAGAGATACATAATTAATATATCTTCAAGCTTAAATAATTAACAATTGACAATTAAAAGCTAGGGTTTGGTAGCTCCCCGTTTGGCTTTCATCCATGTGTAGTCTGTCCCCATCTGTACGTGGCTCTTATCCTCTCTGAAGTATATCTCTAGGTCGTTCAAAATCTAGCCTTCCTATAAGAGACCGTCTTTGTTCTCTTATCTTTGCTGCCGGTTTCTGATAGCAGCGTTGCTTCATCTTCGTGACAACCCACCTCTGTCACGTGCTCCTTTGGCGTTGGCTCAGATCGCGAATCGCTGTTGCTACTGGTTTGGTGATTGCATCCTTGTTAGAATTTTTATGCACTAGAATAAATTATATTATAATTTTATAAATTAATTAGATATTAAAATTATTAAAGAATTTTATTTAGTTTAAATTGTTATTAATATTGTTAATGGACCTATTATTAGTAGTGCACTGTTTATATGTGAGTTTTATTTTATTAGTCTATATGAGTTTATCATAATGAGTAAGTTTAACTCATTTTAGTTATTCTATATATACAGGGAGAGGTACATGTTCTAAATCGGCTCTAGATAAGTCTGATTGTTCCATTGATATCGACTGATTAAATGAATAACTCCTGTGAGATAGAAATATTATCTCTCACTCGTTGAGATTGATTTTAAGGGTTTCAACAATGACTTCTTCATCAATGCCTTTTAAGGTAACCCTAAAACTTTTCATAAATTTTGATATGTCATAAATTTTGAGATTAATAGATCTAAAAAATTTTAACAATTGGTATCAGAGCAATTTTAATCCTAATTACGATTATCAATTTTTATTTTACCTAAAAATTGTATGAGGTTTAAAATTGAAGAAACTCAAAATCCTAATGTATGTGATATTCAATTCAATATTTTTTATGATTAATATTTTGAAAATTGGGTGGGGGCTTTTATACATCAGGTTATCCTAAATCTAAAAATATGTATATTGTATTATAATGTTATGAATTCACCAAGAATTTTGCTCAAACTCATGATACCCTAAAATATTTAAACTTTATGATTCGTTTTTTTTTTATGATCAATTTGAGAAACTGATTTAGAGTTATTGAAGATCTCTAAATTTTATTTTCATAAACAAAAGAATCATGTCAAATGGTTGAGAAACCATTGAGAATTTCTCATTTTTTATGCCGCGAAAATGGCCACGTTTTGATCCAAAAAACCCAATTTTTTGTTGTTTCTTTCATGAAATTAACTTAGGGGAAATGTAGAGCCCATTTTTCTGAATCCATAAACACCAAGATCATAGATTTTGCTGAGGAATTGAAGAAAAAAACCAACACGACCCGTTATTGTTCAAACTGGGTCACGTGACCTGTTACCAGGAAAATGGGCGAGGAAGATGAATTCTTCCTCCCACGCCCAGTCGCACCCTCGGCGCGTGGGAACGTGTGAACCCTTAAAAGAATTTATTTTTTTAAATTTTTTTTCCAGTACACTTCACGCACCCTGATTTAATTTTTGGTGAATTTTGTTTATTTTTTCATATCTATTTATTATTTATTTCAAAATTTCTAGAGATTAAAATTATTAAAAATATATGGTACTCTCATCTTATGCCTCTGAAAATTTTTGTTTATGATTGTGATGTTTCTAGGTATGATATATATTGTGCACTCTCAGAGTTGATGTTGTTTGGTCACTGAAATAATTTTCGGTGTTATTTTGTACATAAATTAATATATAATATTTTGAAAACTATCTATTTTGTTGTTATTTATGCGATTTAATTATGAGAGTTGTTGTTTAAAGTATTGTGGTAATGTTTTGAGGCACTTTGCATTATTGTGAGCTCGCCTTCGCGGGATCAATTATGTTGATATATCATTTTGTTGACATTTTGTTAATAATATTGCATTGAAAATTGTGTTGATGATGCACTTACCCTATCGGTTTGTCCTCATTAATATGATTCTTGATGATTTGTTAAAGACATTAAGGTTGTGCCCTTAGAGTTCTCAGTATTCTCTCGGTACTAGCTTTAGGGACATGATTTTGATGTCTGTGGGAGTCTATTCATGTGTTGTAACTCAGGACCCTTAGGTGAGATTGCAATTGCATGAGGAAGCTTCATTATGGTTATTTACTCAAATATTGTACATGTTGATATGCTTGACAAAATCTCTTTTAATGTATTGTTCTTTTAGCATTATCAATGCAAATGAATGCTTTAACGAAATTGAATGGGATCAATTATAAGAACTGAGTAGATTATATGAAATTGTTCCTTACTATCTCTAATGTTGATGTTACTTTCAGTGAGGATGAACCTCAAAGACTCACAAATGCATCTTTTGCTACAGATAAGAAGTAGCATGAAAAATGGGTTCAATCCAATAAAGTCTGTTTGATGACCATGAAGTATAGCATGGAAAAGACCATTAAAGAGAGCATTCCTAAAACAAATAATGTCAAGGAGTTTCTCAAACCTGTTGGTGAGAAATTCAAGAAGTTTGATAAAACTGAAAAGGCTTACTACCTCTCTTTGTTGACAAAGACTATATATGATAGTGTGAGTGGTGTTTGTGAACACATTTTGAAGCTTGTGAACTGGTACAACAAGTTGAGGTCCATGAAAGTGGAGTTGGGAGAGGATTTCCTAGTTTGACAAGTGTTTGAGTCTCTTTCGGCTAATTTTAATGTTTTGAGGACCACTTACAACGCTCAAAAGGAGGAGTAAATTGTTGATGAGCTTATAGTTGTTCTTACTCAAGAGGAGCAAATAATGAAGAAGGGCAGAGCCTATAGTGTTCAGTTTGCTTCCCACAAAAATGGTGACAAAAAGAAGAAATTTTCTAAATGAAAGAACAGTAAGCCCCAATTTAAGAAAAAAGAGAATGATAAGCCTGAATATTCTTTTGGGCCACCTTTTGGTCCTGGTGAGTCTTCTAGTGCAAAGATGAAAAATTGATTTAATGGAAATTATAAGTTCTGTGATATATATGGATATACGCATTTTGATTGTTTGAGATTTAAGAGCTAGTTTGAGAAAAAGAAAGGTAACCCCTTGGCTTTAGTGTATATTGAATCAAATCTAGTTGATGTTCTTTCAAATATCTGGTGGTTAGATACTGGTGGAACTATTCATGTTACGCACTCATTGTAGGAATTTAGAAGTAGGAGGAGACCAAGTGAAGAGGAGTTGATGATCACAGTAGGAAATGAAGCTAGAGTTAGGTAGAACACATAGGAATGGTTTCTTTAAAGTTGTGTACTGGACATGTTTTAGTTTTGAAAGATATAGTTTATGTGCCTTCTATGAGAATGAATTTGGTTTCAGTTTCAGTTTTGGATAGTTGTGGCTACTCTACCCATTTTAGTAATGAAAAGGTTTATTTATATTATGATTCTGCTCTTATTGGTTCTTGATTCCTTTCAATGGTCTATACATGTTAGATGTTGATTTCCTTTTTATTAATCAACAGTGTTCAAATATCAATAATGTTGTTAGGAACAAGCATAGTAGAGTTGCTGAAAACTCTTCTATGCTGTGACGCAAATGTTTAGGACACATCTCTAGGGAGATAATAGAAAAGTTGATCAAGAAGAAAACTCTTCATGATCTCCTTCATATTCTTCATGATAATTTATATGCTTCACAGATAGACCCTTCAACTCTTGCCTTATTTCGAACCTTCCTTTTCAAGTACAACATACATCTCTCAAATGGATACATCCATCTATATTGCACAGGTCTTCCAACCTTAGCTTCATAGGGGAGATGCACAACTAGATGTTCCATCACATCAAAGAATGCTGGCGAAAAAATCTTCTCTAACTTGCAAACTGTTTCAATAATGGAAAGCTCTGCATTCTCCATAATGGAAGTACGTATTTCAGTTGCACAAATTTGTTTAAAGAACAAGCTAAGCTCTGTTAATGCTCCCCATATAGGTTTTGGTAACATATGACGAAATGCCAGAGGAATTAACCTTTGCATAAAAACATGACAATCGTGACTTTTCATTCCATATATCTCCCATCATCTAAATTGATGCAACGAGCAATGTTTAATGCATACCCATCAGGAAATCTCAATTGTTTTATCCATTCACACACTGTCCTCCTTTGATTGGCATTTAACACATATGTTGCCTTCGATTTTTTATACTTACCATTCTCAGTAATCAATTCTAAGGTGGACGTTTACATATTATCTTCAAATCTTCTCTTGCATTTGCATTATCTTTTGTCTTGCCCTTTATGTCCATAACAATGTTGAAGATATTCTCAAACATATTCTTCTCAACATGCATAACATCCAAATTATGTCGTATTAGATTAGTGAACCAATAAGGCAATTCCCAAAATATGCTTTTCTTCACCCAGTTGTGAAACTCACCAAAGCCACGTTGTTTTTGGTTACGTGAAATCAAGCCAAAAATGACTTCCTCAAGCTAAGTCACTCTATTTAAGACATTTGTTCCACTCAATCGTTGTGACGGCAGAAAACTTTTCACTGTTGAATTCTTCGTAAAAGAGTACCGATCACGACGGAACGGATGTTTAGGTGGTAGATATTGACGATGACAATCAAACCAGCAACACTTCCTACTATGCTTCAATACAAATGACTTACTGTTCTCCATACAGTAGGGACAAGCAAGTTCTCCATGAGTGCTCCATCCACTTAGCATTCCATAAGCTGGAAAGTCACTTATTGTCCACAACAAAGCTGCTTTCATATTAAAATTTTGCTTATTCCACGCATCAAAAGTGTTTACCCCATTATCCCACAAAATCTTTAAGTCATCAATTAAGGGTCTAAGATAGCCATCTAAACTTTTACCCGGTGACTTCGGTCTAGGAATTATAAGAGTAAGGAATATGTATTCCCTTCTCATACACATACTTGGGGGGAAATTATAAGGAGTGACAAAAACAGGCCAACATGAGTATGGAGTAGTTGAACCACTAAATGGATTAAAACCGTCTGTACAAAGGCCAAGCCTAACATTTCGAGTTTCTAGCGCAAATGTCGAATGAATGGCGTCAAAATGTTTCCAAGCCTCAGCGTCAGCTGGATGCATGATCACTGATTTATCTTGACGCACGCCATCCGCATGCCAGCGCATATATTGTGCAGTCTTTTTGGACATAAATAGACGTTGGAGTCTAGGAAAAATAGGAAAATATCGCAACACTGACAATGGCACATCTTTCTGATTTTTCAAACCTCCCACCTTCGGTTTGAATCGCGGGTGTCTGCATACTAAGCACACTGAGTAAACATTCTTGTCAATGTACTCCCTATAATAAAACATGCAATGATTAGGACAAGCATCTATCTTCTCATATCCTAATCCCAACTCATTAACCATTCTCTTTGATCTGTAATAATTTTTGGGTAACCTTTCTGACTCTGGAAGCATGCTCTTAATTATGACAATCATTCGATTATAACAACTCTCACTCATGTTGAACTCTGACTTCAAATTCAAGAGTTGAGTTACAGTTGACAATTTCGTGTGCTTTTGGCAACCATCCCATAAAGGCTCGTCAGCATTTTTCAACAAATCATAAAACTTTGAAGTAGACGGATTCGGATCCTCTTCCAAATCTTGAACTTCTGGATTTAATATATCACCCGCAGCATCCATAACCATATCCGCGTATGGATTCCTAGTCTCCACTTCAACATCATGGACAATGAAAGCTGAACCACTATCCCCCCATCTGTTCTCACCATGAATGGTCCAATTTACATAACCATCCACAAATCCATACTTATACAGATGGTTCTCTACTGAAAATGATTCCATCCAAACATGGTTCTTACATTTTGCACATGGACAAGGAATGCGACTTAATGCATCAAAAACCATTAGGTGTCCTTTGGCAACCTTAATGAAATCATTAACTCCATTCTTGAATTCTTCACTTATAAGGCCAGTCTGATCCTTTCTTCATAACATCCAACTTCGATCAGGTTTCATGATTGCTGAAGTTGATTTAACATATTAGTACTGTTATTTCCAAAATCCTCATCTCTCTTAACATGGTGTGACCCTATCCCGTTCGAGAAGACACTTTTTCAACACTTGATAAATAGTACTCACAAAAATCACACATCGTATACTTAACAAAATTTTGGCAGCATTTCCCATTGGTCTCCAAGTACACGACTAAAAAGTGGTGACATCTACCACGATCAAGTGTGCACCCAGAGAACAAAAGGAAATGATACACAATAAAATTTCATCAAGTATATGATATGAGATTTAAGGAGTAACTATAATCAAGTGAAGGAAAAGTTTCTTCCCAAACTGTCCAACTTGGACAATTCAAGATTCAATACAATGAGCAGTACCTTCAAAAAGTACATGTGCTCAGTAATATTGAATCTCAAACGGGAAACTAAGGCTTCACTCACCAAAATGATTATATATGACAAACAATGCTACAAAAAAAAACTAAATTCTCAACAGTATATAATAAGGTGACTAAAGTTCCAGAGTTAAAGACCTTAAGACAAGTATTTAGGAGCACCGAACCAAAAAACAACAATATGCTACATTCCTTTCTCGACAATCTCTCATTAATCACCTCTTTGTCTGCATTTCTAGCTATCTTTTATGCATTATTCGGTTTCTGATAATCTGCTAGATTATCTATTTTTCCAAAGCTTTTTGAGTAGATTTCATCGCTTAAGTCCAACTTATGACGCTTTTTTGACCTTAAGACAACCTTATTTTATCTTTTTAGTTGATCTATTTTAGTTTGCTAGATTGAGTTCATTTTTATTAGAATTATTGGAGCTTTAGCTCATTTGTTGTTGTTTTGATTGTAGGCACAAAGGGAAAAAGGATAAAGCTCGAAGCCAAATGGAAGAGCTCATTGAACTGCCAGACATGTATTTTGGACTCCAAGAGCTCAGAAAATCAAGGAAAAATGAAGCTGTAAAAATAGCCCAGGTAGCCGGGCGGTGGAAGGTCAGAATGCTCATTAAACAAAAAAGGTCAAGTCGTCGGGCGGCCAGTTGGCCGCTAGGCGGTGGGAAGTCAGAATGCCACGAAACAAGCAGGAAGCAGGCCGCCCGGCCGCTGCTCGATGAGTGTGATGCAGGCCCATTTACCTTTTGGCCTAATTCACGTCAGGAGGGCATTTTTAGCTGAGGGAAGAGGTCTTTCTAGGAGTAGACGAGGAGGGATGAAAACTAAACCTAATTTGGAAAACTTAGAGGTGGACTTGAAGGGAAGAAGAGTGGGAGCTCAGATTTTCTTCAATCTTCAATGGAGTTTTACTTTTTCTTCTCTATTGTTTTAATTTCTGTTTTTGTTTCTATGTCTAGCTAAACTCTCCCTTGTTGGGATTGAGTGGATTTTGATGGATTTTGCTTGTATTTAACTTGTGTTTCAATTATGCTTAATGGATACTTTTATTTTGAGTTTATAATCTTTATTCTTAAAGCTTTTTAGGGTTTGATCATCCTTAGAATGATTTTTAGTTTTATGCATTAGATGGAAATTTGATGTGTGAACTATACTACAAAGGACAATGATATATATAATAATAGATTTATTCTGGAGAACATAAAGGCATGTCTATAAGGTTTAGGGGCTATGAACTGGACTAAATCTCTTGCTTGTGTACCCAAAATATTTCAGTAGTCCTGTGATATAATATGATGCTGCATAAAGTTGTGACAAGTAGTTCAAAAGCGCAGCAGCATCAATCTGGTGACAAGATATGGGACAAGAGTAGAGTATATATTTTTAATATCATTAGGTCTTAAATAAGGTGATAAAGAGGAGGTAGCGATGAATGAATGATGGAGGACTTGAAACTGTAGCCAACATTGGCTTAGTGTAGTAGTGTCACTGTATGTTTTGGCAAGTGAAATAGTGGACAAAGGAGGGAACTTGAAGCTGAATGAAAATTAGTATTGACATTTAATTTCAAGTTACAAATGAGGTCTATCACTAGAGAGATTCTTATTAGTGAGGAGAAGAACGGCCTAGCTGATTGGTGCCATTAGAGATTTCGGTCAAAGACACAATGAGTAATTCTTGATTAGTTACTGTCGTTTATACTCAAATTGCTATTTTTGACATGTATAAAATTATGCGGTCATGATAAAATTAAATTAATTTTTAAAAATATTTTTATTCATATTAAATAATAATTTAAGTATTTAAAAAAATAATGTAGTGAAATAAGTCTTACTAAAAATTTCTCTCTAACAAGATCAAATTACCTCTTGAAAGGAGGTTTACCAAACAGGCTTTCAAAAGCAATTTCTGAAGTTGTTATTTTCTTGCTAAGGTTAAGTATTTGAATAGAATATCTTTTCTAACGAATATGGATAATATTATTGTTTATACTTATCTCTTAGTAGTTAACTATACTTATGGTAATCTGAGACAAATTTAAACTCAGCAATTATAAATTTGGAGAACAATGTATCTAATATTTAACATTCCAAGGCCTTATGATTCCAGAAGCAAATGTGTTCAAATCCTACTAAAACTAGTATCTAGGGGAGAATTTTAACCAAAATTAGTCAAAACAAATTGTAACCCTTCTATATTACTCATACACCGAGACCTAAGAAAACTTGACAATTACTAAATCAAATACGTTCATAATGTTGCTGCAATGTACAGAAGCTGCAACTCCTAACATATCACACAAGCCAATAAAAAATTCAAACTGTTTGCAGTCTAGGTTTTAGGGTAATTTACTTCTAGTTTTATTTTCTATGTTGCTTCAACCTCTAAGATTTCTTTTGTCCTTAGTATGCCATTGACATCAGGTCAATTTCTAAGTCAACCCCCTATAATTACATTAAAAATAGATCAAATAGCTAAAGCAGTGCATAAGTTTAACCCTTGTGTAAAGCTTCATAAGATAGGAATAACATAATTATTTTCTAAGCTTAAACAAAACATATTAGAGACACATAAGTAAATTAACTCTGTTTCACGCATAATCAATTTTTCTTAGTTACAGTTTCTTAGATTTTTAATTTATTTCTTTGTCAAAGCCTGCTAAACATATGTCATGAGAGGATTATAAACAAAGTGCTCCAAACTTGTCCACATACAGTTTGATATAACAAGAGAGGGCAAGGGTGAAGAGAGAAACAGAGAAAAAAGTAAGAACCAAATCAATTGTAGGAATATATATCTAAAGAGTTCAAAGAAATGTGGTGGTTCGTGCATTATATCGAACACAGGGTAGACCTCAAGAAAATCAAATGTAAATAATGATAAAAACAGAAAAATCAGACTATGCTTCTCTCAAACTCGAATGTATAAATAAATAAATAAAAGTAGCTAGCTAAAACAAGAACTAACCCTTTCAGTAAAATGCTGGGCGTGCGTGAGCAAAAGCATGGAGCCAAAATTCTAAAACTCCTCTCCGTAGCTATTGCGCGTGAGGCGAAGAGAGAGGGGGGGCGAAGAGGTGTGCGTGGGATTACACAATGAGAGCGAATCGAGCAACACAGATTTGGGAGGGTAAGGAGGGAAGGATTTGAGAGTGACAGGCGTAAGAGATTTGGGAGGGAGGTAGGGGGGGAGGGGTTTGAGACCCAGCGGACTTAAGAGATTTGGGGGTGAGGAAGGAGGGAATTGAGAGTGACAGACGTAAGAGAAATTTGGGAGGGTGGAGGGTGGGAGGGAGGGATTTGAGAGTTCCGTAGGTAAGAGATTTAGGAGGGTGAGGAGGAAGGGTTTGAGAATGACAGACGTGAGGGATTTGGGAGGGTGGGAGGGAGTGATTTGAGATTTGGAAAATTTTGGTTTGGGCACTAAATAAAAGTTTTCGTGCAATAGCTACGGAAAAATTTGGTAGCTAATACATAGCTAATTAACTATGGATTAGCTACGGATTAGCTACGACATAAATTTTCTTACTTGCCTTCCGTAACTAAATTGTAGCAATTTCGTAGCTAAATTGTTTAATAATTTTCTTTTTTTTTGTGATTCAAATTTTTGCTACAGAATTTTATCTAGTAGCTAATCCCTAGCTAATTAGCTATGGATTAGCTATCAAAGTGTTTAGTAGCTAAATTCCGTAGCTAAATAGTAGCTAATCTGTAGTTATTTGGTTGATAAAATTGTTGACTTTTGTAATCCAAATTTAGCTACGACAATTAAATCTGTAGCTAATCCATAGCTAATTAGCTACGAATTAGCTACGAAAATTTTTCGTAGCTAAATTTGGTAGCTAATTTATAAAATTCTTGTAGTGATAAAAGGAAAACTTACAGGTGGAGCTAAGAGGAATGGGGTTACCAAGAGTGAAGGAATAATATAGTTAATTCATACAGATATGTGTGAGCCTATTACTCCTATTGCTATGGAAGATTTTAAGTACTTTATCATCTTTATTGATGACTTCTCAAGATACAAGTGGATTGATTTGTTGCATGAAAAATCTAACTCTTTAGATACCTTTAAAGCATTTAAAGCTGCTGTTAAATTGAAATTTAGTAAGCAGATCAAATGTGTGAGGTCTAATAGGGGTGATGAGTACTATTGAAGGCATGATGAAACTGATAGAAATCTTGGACCTTTTGCTAGGTTCTTATAGGATTGTGGTATTAAGACATAGTACACCATGCCTAGCACTCCACAACAAAATAGAGTTATAGAAAGGTGAAACCTATACTCTTATGGATATGGTGGGATGTATGCTTAGTCATTCTAATCTTCCAGAATTCTTGTGGGGAGATGCCTTAAAGACTGTTGCTTATATATTGAATCATGTGCCAAGTAAATCTGTGTTGAAGACTCCATATGAGCTTATGACAGGCAAACGGCCTACCTTGAGGCATTTCCGTATTTGGGGTTGTAAGGTAGAGGTGAGGCATTATAACCCACATTTAAAGAAGCTTGATCCCAAAATCATTTCTTCATTGGTAGTATTGGCTCAAGGGGTTCTATGTTCTATTGTACTTATCATACTATTAAAGTTATTAAATCCGACCAGACTGTTTATTTTGAAGGGGACTTAGAGCATAGTGGAACTCAGGAGTCGCGTATTGTTGATTTTAGAGAGGAGCATATTATTATTTCTATTCTTGTTGTTCCCTTTCCAAGGAAAATGTCATCTCCTTTTACCCATATTGATGATGTTGTTGATCATGTTGATAATGTTGATATCCCTTAACAAGTCAAAAATAATGTACAGAATCTATATGTTGTTGTGACTCCATTGAGAAGATCTGAGTGGGTTCCTATATCCACCAAGTCTACTAGATTCAGGGATTATGTTGTGTACCTGCAGGAGTATGAATTTAATTCAGTTGAGGATTCTGATCCTATTTCCTTTCAAGAGGCCATGGTTAGTCCTGATAGTGCATAATGGCTGGTGGCTATGAAAGATGAGTTGGCTTCTATGAGAAAGAATAATCTTTGGGAATTGGTGGAGTTGCCTACTGGTTGTAAACCTGTTTGTTGCAAATGGGTCTTTAAGATCAAACGTGATGTTAGAGGTGAAATTAAAAGGTATAAGGCCAGACTTGTTGCTAAGGGATATAACTAGGGAGAAGGCAATGATTATAAGGAAACTTTCTCACCAGTCTTCACTAAAGACTTTTTTCGTGTTGTGATGACATTGGTTACTCATTTTGATTTAGAGTTTCATCAATTGGATGTTAAGACCATCTTCCTAAATAGTGATTTGTATGAGGATATGTATATGGACCAACTTGATGGTTTTATTGAAGATGGTAAAGATCATATGGTATATAAATTGAGAAGATCCATTTACGGATGGAAATAAGCTTTTAGGAAATGGTACTTGAAATTTGATTTATATCATTGGCTCTCTTGATTTTAAAGAAAATACTGTTAACCAATGCATTTATCTGAAGTTTAGTAGAAACAGATTCATCATTCTTGTTTTATATGTTGATGATATATTGTTAGCTAGTAATGCTGTTGATTTTCTGTATGAGACTAAACAGATCTTGATAGCGCCTTTTGATATGAAAGATCTTGGTGATACCTCTTTTGTACTGGGCATTAAGATTCACCATAACAGATCTCGTAGTACTCTTAACTTGTCTCAGAAAGCTTATATTGAAAGGATTTTGAATAGATTTAATATGAAATAGTGTGATCCTTGTGCTGCACCCATTCAAAAGGGTGAAACACTCTCTAATTCCCAATGTCCTCAAAATGATAAAGATATTATTGAAATGGAGAAGGTCTCATATGTTTCCACTGTTCGCAGCTTTATATATGCTCAAGTTTGTACATGTCATGATATTGTTCGGAGATAATTGAGTAAACCTAGTGTAGCTCATTGACAGACTACAAAACGAGTTATGAGGTATCTACAGGATACCAAAGATTATATGTTTACCTATAGGAGATCAGATCACCTTAAGGAAATAAGCTATTCTAATTTTGATTATGGTGGTTGTCTAGATGACCACAAGTCCACATCAGGGTATATCTTTATGTTTGTAGGAAAGCTAATTCTTAGAAGAGTGTTAAACAGACACTTACAGCTACTTCCAGTATGGATAAAGAGTATATAGCTTGTTATGAGGCTACGCGTCAAGCGGTATAGTTGAAAAATTTGATTACAGAATTTCGTATTGTGTAAAGTATTTCCAAGCTTCTTATTATCTATTGTGATAACTCTGTCATAATGTGCTTCTCTCAAATTAATAAAAGCTCCAAGCGCTTTAAGCATTTTGATACAAAATACATGTTTATTAGATAGAAGATTCAGGAGTTTCAGATTCGTGTCAAGCATATCCCTATTGAACTTATGGTTGCAGACCCTCTAACTAAAGATTTAGCTGTTAAAGTTTTTGCAGATCATGTAACCAGTATAGGTATAGTGAGATCTTTTGATATTTTGGGTTATTGGGAGTTTATTTTGTAATTTGTTGTTACCTCATTTTATTATTATGTCTCGATACCTTAAATAATTATATTGTTATTATTATCGTTATCATATAATATTATTATTATTATCTGCGCAGTTTTGTTTGTTTATGTTATGGCATGTTGTGGAGACATTTTGGACCCAATTTCATTTTGTTATTGTGCTGAGATATTTGTTAAATCTTAGAAAGTGTCTTGGGCGGAAGCTTGGGGTCATTTTACTGGGAAATGCACTTTGATCACATATTGACATGCAATTTGGATGTGTTTTCCTATTACCCATATATCACATTTTGTTGGGTCACCAGAATATGAGTATTTTGCATGTATGATATCAGTACTCCTTCGTGTATAATTTTCTGCATTGTTGAGATGCTTGTATTCTAATTTTGGACCAGTTGTTGAGAGTGTTGTCTCGATTTGGACATCATGTTGTGGACACATATTGTTTGATTAATCTGGAGAATTATTTTTTATTGAAATAATGTAATATGACTTATGTAGTTCAAGTGAGAGAATGTTAGAATTTTTATGAACTAACATAAATCATATTATAATTTTATAAAACCCAAATTAATTGGATGTCAAAATTATTAGAGCATTTTGTTTAGCCCAAATTGTTATCAGTATTGTTAATGGGCCTATTGTTGTTACAAGCACTACTCATATGTGAGTTTTGTTTTATGGGTCATGTACTCTTTGGAAGGATTGAAAGAACACAATAAATATAGAATTAGAATTGTGGATTGCATATATTTATGTTTATAAACCAATTAAAGGGAATAAATAACTCAAATAAAATAATATGCTTGTTTTACTAACATTTCATAACTGAATGAAGGATCTTAGAAGAGGTTCTCTACTTACTAGGAAAATTTACATGGTAATAAACCTATAATGCATTTCAAAAAAGCTAGAGAACAAAAGCAAGATAGAGGAAGTTTTCTTACAAGTATTTGAGTTATGAATAACTTTGTTTCGTTTATTCCAAACTTAGTAAGACTTGTTAGTTGTTAATTTATTATACACTTATTGACTTATAATGTTTAGTTTATTTGAGATCTTATATTTGAGTGAGGTCGGTTGAGACTTATGGTGTTAATTTGGTAGATTGAGAATAATGTTTGAGATTGAGACTTATGGTGTTAATTTGTTAGATTTTGTATTTTGACTTTTTTTTAGGAATTTTTTCTTAAAAAAAAAACATGTCAGACCGATAAGTTCGACCCAACCCAATCCATTCTTGAGCGGGTTGGGTTGAGCGAAAAAATCTCATTGACCCAACCCACTGGTTTGGTGAGTGGATTGGATCCAGAAACGCTGCTGAATCCACCCAACCCACCTAGCGGACACCCCTAAAGTAAATGATATGCCAATCCATATGTTGTATGTTATAATATTGACTTCAATTAGGTAATGTGACTTGTTGTTTATTGTTTTTAGGGTCTATTAATTTATTTTAGTTTATTTCAGACTTATGTTAACTTAGTCAAACTTGTTATGTGTATTTAACTTGTTTAAGAGTTATTATGTTTGTATAAGACCAATTATGTGACTTTTAGTTTATTTGGAACATATATTGTAGCTAATTCAGATGTGTTATGTATAATGAATTTTGATATTGTATGTCAACATTTATTTTAGCAAAAATTTTAAATGTATGTTGGACCCACATGTTTAACCAAATCCAATCCACTCTTGAGCGGGTCGGATTGAGTCGAGTTAAAAGGAAAAATTCTCTTAATTCAACCCAACCCAACCCATTGTTTTGATGTGTAGATTAGGTCCAAAAATGCCGCAAAATCCACCCAGCTCACACCCCTAGCTATTGTCATGTCTATCATATGGTATAACTTCCATGGAATCTATAGCAAGGGATTGAGATCAACCCAACATTCTACTCTTTCTATTTCATGAAGAAAGAAAGACGAATCAGTCAGTGGATAGTCATCTCTCTATGATGCCAGAGTCAGGGACTATCATTGCAAGCCTAACCATTGCTTCAGAAGAAGGGTATGCAATATCTGTTGGGTTGAACTTATAAATTCAAAATGCCAGAGATACTATCTAACCAGTCAAAGGTAGAGGTAACTAGGAGAGTCAAATCCAAGTCAACATAAACAATGAAGCCTAGGAGATTGTTTCAGTTAGTGACTCATTGATGTAGAAGAATTTAAATAATAGAGAAGATGGGACATGAAAAAAAACTCAATTATATAGTCATTATTTAGTTGTTTTGGTCGTTCCCAAGCCACAATTTTGCTATGCTTCTAGACTTGTTGGAAGGTTGGGCAAATGTTTGTTCTTATTATTCTTGGGACTTTGTTTTCCTCTTCATTCTATAAATCTTTACTTGGCAAAAAATTGACAATTAAAGAATTTTAATTTAACTTGGACCATGCGAAATGGGAAACTCCAAGCATCATCAACGATTAATTATCTTATCTAAAATATGACCATGCATTGCAAGTCTCGCATTCTACATGAAAGATGAATATACTACAGCATATGTTATGTAATTAAAGTTGCATGACGGGCAATCCTTATCTCCTTTCTTTTTCACTGCATCCCACGTGTTCTTGAGTCTTCATGCTTTTCAAAGTGAACTTTGATTCCTTTCGTTAACAAGAAGGAAGAAGGACGAAGAAAGTGAGAATTACTTATATACATAGCAGAGAAAAGGAGCCATGCTCTCCCTTGGATTTTCACATTTTTAGCTACTATGTAACAATATGTTTGAGGAGGGATTAACAAATAACTCTTATTAATATAATTATTTACAATATAATTTTTATCAATTCAATCCTTGAATTATAATTATTTATCATGTTAATCTTGCATACCAAATTTTGATAAAATCAAACTACAATAGTAAATTAATGCAACATAAAATAATTTTAAATTAATTTAGAATTTTATACAAATATTTTTTGATAAAATATTTTATTAAAAAGGAGTTGGGCAGTCACAGATCCATGCCATCAATGAGCACGACCCACTCAGGGATCCCAACTCTCTATGTATGGGCCATGATCCTCCTCCCATAAGGTTTAACCAGAGATCAAGTTAATACACATCTTATCCTTGAAGATGCAACTTGTGTAGAATTGTCTTTGCCCTAATAATTTAATGTATTAAGTTTTGATGATAACAAATATATTACAAAAAGATGTTGATCATGTTACATAAATATGCTTAATGAGATATATTGTATATCATGTATGATTATGTAATTTATCTAGTTATATTTCACTTAATAATTATCCAATGAGATATATGTAGCATTCTTCATAGAATATATCTAATAATGCTTTATATGATTTATAATGAACTAATATCGGATATGTTTACGTGAATGAATATATGCATGATGCATGTTCTAGTGTTTTATACTTAGAAATCATACATATTCTGTAAAATGTTGTGTGTTCTTCAAATTGTATATTTACTTTTGTAAGAGTTTCTAATATTTTTCTTCATCTTAAAATCATTGTAAGAGGGTGAGATATCCCTTGTTGTGAATGCTCTTGAATATACAGGTTATCAAGCATCTAGTTGAAACTTAAAGATAGTGAAGAAAATTTCAAGTTAAACTTGGAGACTGGATGTAGATCACAAGTGGTTAGTGGCAGAATCAGGATAAATTCTTAAGTTTGATTCTCTCTTCCATACACTCTTTAGTTTTAATATTTGGTGTAATATATTTATTTATTACATATCTTGTCATTTTTATGTCTTGATTTTAAAAACTTGATATCGAGCTTTTTTGTTTGATTTATCCTATAACGCGAGTTGTAGTTGAGTAATCTACAATAATTGTATATTTATTAGACTTATTTCACTACATATATTGATTGAGTATATCAAAATATATAATTTCTCAAAATTATTTTAAAAAATTGTGATCACCCAATTCACCCCCTTATTAGGTGATGGTTGTCATGACTAACAACTTGCTTCCATTCTGCCAACCTATACAAGTGAATTTTATGATAACATAATCTATATAATAGAAGTCTTTTATCAAACTATGATTTTTATTTTTATTTTGATAAACTCATCTAATAAAACGTTATTCAATTACATAAAATTTAATTTATTTATTATTTTCAATGTTCTTTTCTCATTTATATTATACTCTGGTATACAGACCCCATAAATTAAATAAGAATTACATATATGATCCCCACAATTAAATAAGAAATTCCCATATGATCAGCCAATTTAATCCTGAACTTTTGTTTTGTACTTAAGGAAATTAATTAATTGCTCTTAAAATCATTTAGGAAGGGATTTAATCTCTATTGCACAAGTTAATTCGAATACACTTTTACTGTAATAAAAGTGAAATAAAGCTATAACCAAAATCATTTTATAGTAAAGTTAGAGTAAACTTTTTTTTTTTAATAAATTGAAGCTTAAAAAATGTAACTTATGAGATTTGAATAAATAATTAGAAGACCCTTGAGATGAAGTGCATTCTGCCAACTCTATCACTAGACCAAGTTCTCCTATTAATTAATATTCTTAGTTTTCTTAATTATATTATTAGCCAATTAATAGATTATTATCACTACTAGTTTGGTTATATCGTATAGTAATTTTTTTCATATGTAATATTTTTTCATATAATATTCTTTAAGTATTTTTAATATAATATTTTTTATATAAAATAATTTTTTAATATAATAATTTTTAAAATATATTTTCTTCCTTATTCAGATTTTTCGATTTGATCACTTGCAGTCAACTATTATTCTAGTGGCCTGGCATTCTGACCGAGTCCACCTTCAAGTTATACAAATATGATCAAAATAGTCGCTCCATCATGATTTCACTCATTGGTTTGCTCCAAATGTCACCTGTGTAAAGATAACGTTAATTAGCATCCTACATGGACCATTTGATGTCTACATGGATCGTTAAAATCAAATATTTTTTAATTGGACTAGTTGATGAACTGGTTATAGGAGGGATTTGTTTTGAGGTCAAATTGAAATTTTGCACATAACTATGTATTTTATAATCATTTGATAGTATATAAAAACACAACATACATATTTAAGTATATAAATAAAATCAAAATCATCACATAAAAAAATCAAAATTAAAAACATTGAAATATAGTAACCTAAAAAACATTGAAATATGTACTTAAAGAACATTTTCACTTCACAAAAATGAGTTTATATATTAAATTTAAATCCACAACATCTCTTTAAACTTAACTTTAAGTTAGAGATTTAGAAAATTAATATTTAAACTTAGATAACAATTATATCAAGATGAGTTCTTTGGAAATGCTTTCCTAATCGATTCAGTTTACTCCAAATTTCAAATTTAACTTTTATAACTCAACTAAACTGATAAAGAAAAGTGACTAGTAAGGGAAGACAAGCTTTATACTAGGATTTATACTGGTTCACTCCAAAATCACGTAGGACTACATCCAGTACCTAGTAACTATTAGGATTTTCTACTATCATGAGTATTCTTTAACAACTAAGCCTCTCTGGGTTTCAATACATGTATTCTTTAACACAGTTTCTTCAGGCTAAGACCAAGTATTCTTTCTCACAGTCTCTTCAAGCTCACTTTCACAAAGTTTGAAGTGGCTTGTATAGCCCACAAGTTCACTCTCACAATACAAGAATCAATAGAAGAAAAGATGTGTTTGTACAATCGGGTAGCTCTAAAAAACAATCTGAGTGGATACAAATGCTTAAAAAGAGCTAACAACACACCTACAGATGGTTTAGTAGATTTCAAAACAAGTAGGTAGAGATTAGAAGGTTCAGTCCTTCGTGTTTTTAGGCAAATTGGCTTCAAAGTTCATAACTATATGATTTTCAAGTTTGGATGCTTTTATAAGTTTCAAAAATATGGCTGTTGGATGTTTTAAATGGTGATTGTACTTGCTTGTAGCAGGTGACCATTATTTTGTCTTTTATTGATGAGTCAGCGTGGAAGTATTTAGTGAGAAGGTTCAGTAGTACTTTCTCATGAGAAACTTTCTTACTAAACTTTCTCAGTAGCAATCTTCTCATTGAACTCTCAGCCAACTTTCTCATCCAATCTTCTCAAGTTAGAAAGTCTTCAAACTTCTCATCTTTTTAACTCCACAATCTTCTTTCTAATTCTTCTTAATGATTATGATGATAAAAGCTTCACTTATAAGTTTGAATTCCTCTTGAGTTCAACCTTTGTGGAAGTTCTTCATTTTGCTAAACTTTCTGACAGTCTTTTTAGAACCTTCTCATGTTGAATTTTCTTAGGTTGCACTTGAACTTTCTCTAGTTAAAAATTGATCCTCTTAGCCCTTATTGATTACCCAGAAAACATTCTTAAAACTTGTTTAGTCTTGTAAGACTTAATAATGTAAAGAAACACTCTCTAAAGGTCATGTTATACTGATTAAATCATTAAAAATATTCAAACAATATTTTCAATATAGTTATCATAAAAAAAATATAATCTAAAGTACAAAAAGACTTTGAAACTTATAGTCCATTACCAGTAGTAGTTCTCAGTATTTAACAACAATGTTTCCTCACAAGTGTCACACAAATAGTAACAATGAAAAGAATCAGAAAAACCAGTAGCATGAAGCCACACACATAGTACACCTATTTGTCACAGAAGAGGAAACAAATATATGTCAACAATGTACGTGTTTAACCGTTTACTCAGCTTCCACGTACGGAGATATAATATTTAAGCCAACAATGTACATGTGTTTAACTTGTTGTAATTCCTGAAGGAAATGAATACGAAATACATTTCAATGAATATGCTGACAATAGCAATC
Source organism: Ormosia semicastrata (assembly GCA_029884595.1). NCBI lineage: Eukaryota > Viridiplantae > Streptophyta > Magnoliopsida > Fabales > Fabaceae > Ormosia > Ormosia semicastrata. The sequence continues at coordinate 2,403,096 of JAQQTO010000061.1, read as the reverse complement.
CTCCCATCAGAGAAACCACAAAGGGTGTGAGGTACCACTTGTTCTCATGAATGGGACGAGGAATGGTCTTAACATAACAGGGATTGTTTTGAGCACCACTCCACTTTCTTCCAACAACTGTACCAAGAAGTGCTAGAAGGAAAGAGATGAAAGCCCAATTGACAAAAACAACCGCCATTGTGCCAAATGGGATAGCTGTTTGAGACCCATAGAGTATATCAATTATGTTTAAGATAAATCCAATTCCAAAGCACTTGAATGGGAACAGAGAAGCTGTAAGGATCATGGATTTAATCCAGCTTTTACCTAACAAATAGATAAAAATGGTTATAATCATTCAAAACCATAAAGAGAAGGCGCTGACAAAGCCACCCAAACAAACTTGAAGAGAACATGTATCAACTTCAATGAAACTCTTACCCCCATTTCATAAGTACATTCACCCACTCACATAACCAGAAATGAATGATGTGAGAGCATAGCATATATATAATGAAGGTTGTGAGTTGTGACAACTGCTCCTTGCCTGAGACACATAAATGCCATTGAAAGAAATTTACATGACAACAAACAAAAAAGCAAGGGACAAATAAACAGCCCAAAGTCCATCAGAAAACTAGAACAATAAATAAATAGCTGAGATATACAAGCAGCAAATGCCGTGCTCATATTATATGAAGCAAAATTTGTACACAACTACACTATTATTAAAATCATTATTCAGACTAATGTTACAGTCAGTTTAAGGTTATACACAAACCTGACATACAACATCCCAACAATAGCCAACAAGATGATGAGAAGAACCAGCAATGCTAGCTGAGCACCTATGCCAACAATAGTTGAAAGAAGTGAAAGGAATTTTGTTTCAAACTAATTAACGACATGTCAAAATTTTCAAATCCATTTAATCCCAAATCGTGGTATGTATAAAATATAATATACTAGAGATTGGATTATAAAATCACCTGAAAAGGACAAATATGAGTGCAGCTATACCCGATCTTTAAAAAGAAATCGCGAACAGTGCATGTGTGTAGAAGAGAGAAACTATCCTCATTTCCTATATGTGCACAAAACCCTTGTGGCCTCAATGGGATAATCACAATACATATAGGATGAGAATAGAGGTCTCTTCTTGTGTTTACAATATGGGTTAACCTACCCATCATAGAAAACTCATACACAAGGCCCACAAACTCAAAACATTGTCCACATGAGTTTAAGTACTTATAAGAGCTCAATAATAAAATTGATCACAAATTGACTAAACTAATAGATGTTCCACAACATTTGACATTTAATTAATATGGGTTTTAGAAAATTGGTGACTATGCTAGTCCACACACATTAAAAATAATCTAATAATCTCCCACTTGGATAACATAGACACTTAATTTTAAACAAAATAACTCTCTAGATTAATGTGGCCACAAGAATGTTAACTATGAGCAAGCACTTTCAACCATCGGTCCAAAATGGAATCACAAGCATCTCAACAATGCAAAAAATCATACTCGATAGGAGTACTAATATCATACATGCAAGATACTTATAACCCAGTGACCTAACAAAATGTGAAATGTGGGTCAAAGAGAAAGCACAATAAAATTGCATGCCAAAAGTGTAATCAATATCCAATTCCCTATAAAATGGCCCAGACATCTACTAAGGATGCCTACTGTGATTCAACAAAATATCTCAATAAAATATCTTAGTACAATGAAATGAGACTGAGTACTAAAGTCTCCAACAATGCGTCATATCATCATAAAAGTGTGCACAATAACAACATATGGCAACAACAGTTTCAATAAATCTTGAGACAATATAATAATTATAATATACACTCTCCCACTAATCTAACATATCAAAATAAAACAACAATAACAACCCTATTAGAGTCTAAAAGTTCCAAAATACTCTAATGGTAACATCATTATTAGTGAGACTATTAGTTCTATGGCATAGTACTCAATGAGTATGAAACTCACAATCTCTCTTCAACAACACAAATACCAAAATAGAGAGAAACACAATATTGCATAGTTATCCAAAATATGGTCATAACAATAGAAACAATATTAAGCTAAATGTATACAAAATTTATTAACCACAGAGTCTCACAAAATTACTTCATTATCAACTACAAACTCTGCATTCACAATTGAGGAGATTACAAATATCCATATGACACTTTACAACAAGTCAACTCCTCTTTGTCATCATAAACACAAAACCACAAAAGAATTTTCACAAATAATGTAACCTATACTTCACAAAACTATAATGACCACTTAAAAAACTTGACAACATATGAGTGAGATCAAAATCCCTAATGTCTTACACATATATGAGACCACTTGTAAGTTTTCAACAACTCACTCAAAATCCATGTGTCACAATAGCAAAAAATAAAAACATAAAATAAACTCATGCATACTTGAGCACTAAATTAGATTACCTACAGCAGAAGCATATGAGACCTATACTTAACCATTAATGAGGACATAACCAAAAGACAGTCTTCAACTCCCACTATAGTTAACATTATTGTTCAACAAGAACACAAACATATTTAAAAAATTTATAACAATATGTGCCTTGTGAGATAATTCGTTAATATAATATGATTTAAGAGGTCTTTATGCCTTAGACACCATATGACATCACCAAGATTTTTCATATGCTAGAAACAATTTAATATAGAGTATTGTCTTTCGTTTAACAATAGTAATATTGGACATCAATATACAACTAGCACAAAGCACATTAATAACAAATTTGCTCTCACTTACTTATGGCAACAACCAATGATGTAAACAACACCAAAATCAATATTAAACAATAATACCTGATAGCCCGTATCAAGTCAACTTAACTTACACTTAGACATTTAATTGCCTCCAATATTAGGTTTCATACATAGCAGGGTATACAATTTAAAACAAGTATTTCAAAAGAAACAATAATTACAAAATTGTTTTCTTCTTATAAGAAATGAAGAGTTTCAATTCATATTGATTGTCAGGTAGTTTACAAAATCAATATATAAATACATAAGAATTAAATATACATATTCTTTTACTTCAGTCC